>CM021734.1:24292948-24410200 GCA_011075105.1 Heteronetta atricapilla | reverse complement strand
AAAGAAAAGAAAAGAAAAGAAAAGAAAAGAAAAGAAAAGAAAAGAAAAGAAAAGAAAAGAAAAAAAAAAAAAAAAGAAGAGGATCTTCCCCCTTTCTTTAACATTTAAGGAAGGAAAATGGTATGTCTTTCAAAATAACAATATGAAACACTGACATTTCAAGATGTCCCCCAAGCTGCAAATGCTGTGGTATATTCAGGAACTCTTTCTCAAAGTTCTTTCTCGATCCTCTCCATGAATTCACCCACTTTGTTGTGCAGTGAGCACAACGTCAGTGAGTGACCGCTTGGCTAGACAAGGGCCTCCATCTTTGCACCACAACAAACCCCTTTTTTCACTGAATCCACCATGAGACAGGTTAAAAAAATGAAAAAGAAAATTAAAAAGAAAAGAAAAAAAAAAAAAAAAAGAAGAAAAAAACCACTATGATAATGTTGCTGTACTACCAGGGCAGTCCAGCAAGAGAGTAGAAAAAGACACCCTTTTACCAGCATATACGGTTACTTTGCTTTTCTTGATTTGTCTGAATCTCTTATTATTTCCCTTTCTCCACTCACTCATTGTACCACACAGAGCTGTGCTCTGAAAGCCTCGTGTGTATTCATCAGTGCTTCAGAGAAGATGATTCACCTTCCCCTCTTCTTTATCTCGCACCAGCCAAGAAGTCAAAGTATGCATAATACACCATTGTTGTTCTCAGAAGCAGGCTTCTTGCTGTGATATGAATGATACCAGGAAAAAAAAGTATGATTTGAATTGAAATGGAGGGTCGGCAGGTAGCATCCTAAAGCTTCAGAACTAGCAGATTAAATATTACAACAATGAAATCATGTCTTCTAACAACCAGGAGGAAAATAATAATAATAAATACAATAGCCTTGACTGCAACACTGCGTGGAAAGGTGAAGTTTAGAGGGTGTATTTTCCACTCTGGACAGAAACTAAATAGCTCTGCTTGTTTTACACCCTCTATAACTAATTGTATCTACATCCAAGGTCTAGCTTCTGCCCTGCTCCCACCCTTTACCTGGGAGAGCTGTACTGCCATACAAGAGAGGAGCTCTGGGAGGGCATCTACCACACAGGCCAGCAGCCACCCTTGCTTGGCATAGAAAAATTGAGGAGAACTGGGACAACGGGTGCATCTGGGTCAGACCTAGCTCAGTCTCTACCACAGACTGTTAAATCCCCGAAGGGTATCAGGTAGGTTTGCCCAGATGCTTTCTCTAAGCCACGCAGGATGGATTAGTCCCTGCGACAGGAAAATCTGAAAAGACATGTCTGTTTCCCTTGGTGCTGGTGATGTCACCCTTTGTCCTACTAACTCAATTGCAGGTTGAACACAGCTGTTAACTTCCCTCCTACACCGTGCGCATGGAGTTACATTATCTATCATAAAGGATGTCTTGTTTTTTCCTAAATTGTCACTGGATTTTGCACAAAAACTAGGCCGGATGAAAGTAAACAGCCTCCCCAGTGCTGTTGGATGCCTGCCATTGGAGCCAGATTCCCACACGCAGGAGCCGTATGATGGACACTGAAGGCACGTCTCCCTGGGGACCATCTTGCACAACACAAAGTGGGGAATGCTCTCACCTCCACTAAATTTCAGCTGAGATCATTTCTTTGTTAAAGTGGAGCTTATTTACCCTTGCACAAGAAGCATTCACCCAGTGTGTGCATGCTGGTGATGGTAGGAAAGTTGTAAAGCTGCATAAGACGTGCCAGAACCTCACGGGGCTCACAACAGCCTGCTGTTCATGTAATGCCACACGCTGGTGTAGAGCAACTGCCATCCCTGACTACGTACTTGGCTGAAGATCCTCTAGCACTTCTACTGAACGCTAAATACTGCAGGCATGCCCTTCTTTTTCCTATCATCCTTCTTCATTTTGGGGGCAAGGGTAGCCCTCCGTCCTTCCTAACCTGTCTCATCTTGTAACATTTGGGGTTTTATGGCCTAGCTCAACTCTTGTTTTTTTTTTGGCAACTGAGGCCACTGCTCTGCCACCTAGTTCTGACCACCACTTGCATTGCATCTACCTTGCAATTTGTGTGATCATTCAATACGCAGGTTCAGGGAAGTGAAAAAGCAGGGGGTGGGGAGGAAGGTTAATTTTAAGTGGAATCAGTTTCCCAGACTGAAGGGAGATAGAGAGGAAGAGGAGGGCATTCTTGGGGGAAAAGAAGCCTATAACTTTTCTGGTGGCAAGACCTGTCAAACTATTCCCTAAGTTAGAGACCCCTCAGCTCTGTAGTTAACAAAGGAGAAAAGGATATATAACAGGTCCCAGCCACCCTTCCTGGGTGGGATAAGCATCTTAAAAGACAAAGGTGGTGTGAATATCCTCCTACACTTGCAAGATGTCTTTCGCTACTCTAAGCTGTGGTTGTACATAGGCTGGATTGATTCTTCAGTTGTTTTACTGCCAGCACAGCTATTAATCAGTTCTACCATGTAAGAACCCTCAGTGACAGTGACTCCTTGGCAGCTCCTCTGGGCAGCTGTATCACACACCCCTTTCCATGAAAAAGACAGTAACCTGAAAAGCAATGACTGCATAACCACCTGGTGTACTTGGAAAAAGCAAGAATTCACATAGCAATTGGCTGAGAAACAAACATCCCACAAGGCCATCAAGGAATTGGCATGCTCCTACATCAGGCAGTCAGGATAATATAACAATGTGTTATTCCTCTGAGCATAGGCCGAACTTCATCCCCAGAGCTGTTCAGCAAAACAAGCTCTGAAAACTGTTGCTGGTATAACTGCAGCCACAATATAACCTTCACCACAGTCTTCTGGCCTCCTGCGTCCATTAGGATCATATATTACATCGCTGACCTACAGAGAGATGCAGTCAGGCACATGCCATGTAGACATGGCCAAGAGAAACTCAGAATTAAAGATCTTGGTGTCTCTTGGGAAATACTTACCAGAGCTGTCCACACCGACGTAACAATCAGGACTCAAAGGACAAGAAGAATGAAGAAAGATGTTCTGCCCAAATGTCTATAGAGACTGGTGATGCACTACTGAAAAGAAAAAAAAGAAAAAAAAAGATTTGCTGATGTATGAATTGATGTGTTGATTGAGTTAATGGCTTCTATTGATCATGTCTTTCAGGTACACATCCACCAGAGACCTCACTGAAGTCAGAGTGCACAAGGAGAAATGAAAGGAGCGACTCATTTTGTTCTCATTTAGTTAGAGCTGAGGACACACGAAGCCCACCAGGCTTGGATACATGACAAGGTCTCATCAGGACTCTACAAGGGGGATTTATCTTGCATTCCTTTAGACACCTACAACACAGGCATTTCTTTTATTTGTTCTCAGAGGCTCCCGTGATAGTCAGTGGGGAAGAGGAGGTGGTAAGAGACAAGAGGGAGACCTGTGAAAAAGGTCCATCCACTTGGAGTGGCTGTTGCTCGTTCCCTTCAGACAAAGATGGCACACCCAAAAAATTACATCTGCAAATGTCTCCTAATCAGAACCACCCTGCAAGGCTCGTAACTGAAACAAGGAGTACAGCACAGTATTTATTATATTCCTTCTATTTGTCAGCTTTTTCTTTAAAACAGTTGCTCCCTTTGCCTTGCAGCTAGAAGCGGAGTTCATCTTACTCTTCCGTTGGTAGGGACAGTAGTTATTGGTCAGAACATACAATAGCTAAAAGCCACCCTACACTTCATCACCAGGTCAAAGCATCTCACACCACCATCATTCAAACAGAGCCCCTAGCACTGCCCATCACGCTTTCTAAGTTTCCTCTGTATTCTGGAAGAAGGCTCTGTGGTATAGGAATTTTCCAGTATGGATTGATCTGATTCTTTTCTTGTGGCTGAAGAACATGGTGCTGAGCACCAGAAGCAATGGTTTACCTACAGAAGTCTCTCCAAAGCCTGCTATTCTTGGAAACAGCCTGCTTTTTTTTTTTTTTAAAAAAAAAAAAAAGGTAAATGGGTTAATTTTTATTGAGAAAAGCCCAGTGGAAGTTAACAGCCTGCCTTGGTTTACTGTCTGCTACTTTGCTGCAAGTGCACAGGACACGCAGCAAACAGTCAATAGCGACCAGCATGAGTAGGGAGTACATGCATGGTCTCCAAACCTCATCACAAAGCCTGTTGATAAATAGAGAGCTGCTCTGAAAACATAAGGAGTTTGCAGTTACTGAGTGAGTAGGTCAAGACAGATTCCATCTGTGCTCCATTTTCTGCAGAGAATCATGCATACCTCCAAAACTCCACTGTTAGGTCTTAAACCTGCTCCATCTGCTGCCTGTGATGGTTACGTAGACCATAATGAATGTGCTGCCACTTCCAGCACCCAGCAGTGATTGATGCTGTGTTAAGAGGACATCAGTGTTTCCGGTCTATTTACATTTCCAAGGAGCTTGGCTGAGTTTTGTGCTATCATTTTCTTTTGGTATACCAGCTGTGGGAGACCAAAGGGTAAAAAAATTACTGCAGCACTCAAGCAAGGAAATGCTACTGTTGGAAAAACATCCTATTTATGCCACATTTTAAAAGGAGCCCCTCTTTAAGAGTTTTAAAGAGCTGCTATGAGCAACAAATGAGGCTGCTAATTTGGCCTGGCAAGTGGAGTTTGCTAAACACCAATTCATCGCATGTAGAATTGGAATTGGAATTCTGCTAGCAAAACCATCATCGGTGTGTTTTTACAGTCCCAACTCCTTTTTTTTTTTTTTTTTTTTTTTTTTCTCCACATCAAGCCTGTCTCCTTTCTCCCTCTGTCTTCCACAGCTGTCAGCTGTCATCAGCCAGGAACAGAGATGAGCAGTAGCCAGCCTCGCCGATCTGACCCAATGTCCTGTGAAACAGGTGCCCAGGCCCCAGCTCCTATTTGCTCCCCAGTCCCTTGGCTGTAGAGGCTGCACATAAAGGGAGGAAGAACAATTGACTTCCTGGGAAGCTGGCAAGGGATGAAATGCTTCACACATCGGTTCACGCTGAGGTTCAAGAGCCTGCATCTGCCACTGCAGATCAGATGGGAAGCAGTAGCAGTGTACCCCTTTCCACCTCAACAGCTCCCACAGGGGCTCTCCTGTTTCCTCTCTGCTTCACCAACCATGCCTAAGTGATGGCAATTCATGGGGACAGCCTGGAGGAGCTGGATGCTCCCTCCAGCACAGATCTCTATTTCAGGGCAGAGCAAGCCCTGCCCAGAGCTGTGCAAATAAAATTCTCTTTTTTTCCCACTCAGGTGGTTTTTTTCCCCATCACAGGTTGTGGGGGAGATTGCAATGGTGCCAGCACTAAAATTCTCACACAGACTGAGAGTCCTGGTTCCAAAGTGAGCTCCCAGAGGAAAGGTGGTCCTGCTCTGGCTGTCCTCTGACACAGTCCTCTCACTGCTCTAACATCCCCAGTGGCTTTGCCAGAGCTATGCCCAAGAAAAAAACAAACAAACAAACAAAAAAACATCTTAGCACCTACAAGATAGGTACTAGAATATCCTCTGGCTTGAAACTAAATATAGGACTCCTAATTCACCTGCACGAAAAGGGCCATGCTAGGTGCCAGCACCTTGCCTCCCTATAACCAGACAAGCACAGAGACACCTCTTACCTGTCACGTCTTGCCAGGTAACTTAGGGCCCATCCTAGGACAGAATTATATTATATATTATATTTAAAACATGAAGCTGTATTTACATTGCACTGTGCTCCAACTTTCATGTATTGAAAACCAAATATTGAATGGAAAAGTCTAAACCAGCAATCCCTTCTGTTTCACGGTTGTATGTACATGGCTCACTACCCTAGAGCACAGGAGACGAAGATCTCATTGGAGAGACTTGCTAAAATCAGATCCCAGTTTTTTCTAGCAATTATTGGACTTTTCAGAATTTATTGGACACTAAGGAGCAGGGAGTGCCTTTGCCAAGAGATCTGAGCTGGCTGCCAGGTGAGAGCAGTGCAGCAGGAGAAGGGCAGGTTTCCTACCCCGCCTCCATTGATCAGTGAAACTGGGCCAAAATTCGCAGAGAAAGAAGTTGTCTAGATCCCATCCAAGAAGCCACGTTTTGAAAACTGCTTTCTGAATGACTCAGCGGAGCCATCTCCCAAGGTGCTGAAGCCTGCCAGAGGGAAAAGCAGATATTGTTGTTGGGTCACTTACTCACTATCTTGAAGTACGTCACCAGCCTGGGGAAGCTGTTTTTTGACTGGAATGCAACTTGACTCTTCTATTTCTGAGGAAGATTTCCAGTATGCCCTGCTGCTGCTTTGTCAAAGCTATTCCGTGACAGCAAAGTATGGAGGAGAAAGCAGAGCAGGCCAACACAGTATGCCTCCGGTCCTGGCATACTGATGTTTTTCCCTCCCAGGCAGGGAAAGCTGCAGTCGCTAAAGCCCTCTTCATCAGAAGGACACACTGAAGCCTTGCTCCCTTCAGAAATACTTCATTCCACTCTTTCTTCCATCCTCTATTTCACAGGTATCAAATACCTTTTTCTTTCAGAGGTGACCTCACTGATACAAAAGTAATTAAATATTAAGTGGATTTTGTTTTACTTTAAAGGACTTACCTTTAAAGCCTGCTGATTCTATTTCAGACCTGAGGAAGAACCAAAACCTTGTCATTTATCCAGCAACAGCCATTGCTCTAAGAAGGATGTGCTCTCCCCTGCCCTGTAGGAAAAACCAGTCAAGGTCTTTGACATAGTAAAGTGACTCTCAAGGGACATAATAAATGGTTCAACTCTTCAATTTAAGACTTATTCAACAGATTCACCGTTCCTGGAAGAGATACTTGAGCCAGAACAGGCTCTTCTCTGAGCTATTCCTTCATGCCAATGTCATGGCCATGCAGATTTGAAACCCCCAAAAGCATCTCCCACCTCCTCCACGGAGCAGCACAACAGGACCAACCTTCCAGCAGTGGTAACTTTCTGAGCTGACTCTTATTTTCTGGAGGTTTGGACCCATTAGCTATGCTGGGAACAAAATGCTGTTAAGTGGGTGAAAGGCACTTTCTGAACCACTGATACAGGAGGAATTGTGTAGGCCAAGGGTACACCCAACACATTGGCTGTGAAGTGGTCCAAACCTGTCATGCCTCTGGTTGTTGTGATGACAAATGTGAAGAAAATAGCTCTGTTTTACATACCCATACAAAAAAAAAGAAATGCAGTCTGACTGGTCCCAGACTTTCCTCTCTCAGACTTGGGACAAGGAGGAGGTCTCCTGCAATACAAACACATACATAAAAGGAACACTGGTACCCCAAGCACACACCAGCAACAGCTTGGAACAGTCAGCAGCCAGGAGAAACAGCATCTCCTTGGACTTTCTTACCACATGGCAAAGTGTAAGCTCTTTATGAAGCCAAAACCTAAAAATTATGATTTTTATGACCTTCCCAGACATCTAACACCACAGATTTGAGTCAGAGATTTTAATTTTAATCTTCACCACCACCTCATCCTCTCTCGTCCCAAATTAAACTCTCCGTTTTCCATTCACATTAATTACAAGTTACTCTCTTTTCCCAAAAGGGGTAGCTATTTCTTCAGTTCTGCGAGTCACCCACTCTTATCCCTCTAATTGCTTGCATGATTAGCATAATTAAGTTGAACCCAGAGTAATCGGTCCTGAGCCGCTTCTATCTGGAAGCAGCAGTTTCCATTCCTGACCTGGGAATGGACCTGTGTGCTAACAAGCACGTCTGTCCTCTCCTTGCAGTCAGCCTAGTGAAAGATCTGAGCTGCTCCTACAGATCACGCTCCACTGGCCTCCTAAGGTAGGATGCTAGGCTGCTTTTGGTAGGCACCTTGCCATAAATAAATGTACATCATTAAGAAACAGCTTGACAGTAAAATGGTCAGAATGGCTGCATATGAAAATTGGTGTCTGGATGCACTCGGGTAGGATTTGCTCCATCAGATGAAGCACAATTAATGCTAATTTGTTGCTGCTGCAGCCAGCTTTCCAGCCTCTGATGTCCTACGGGATCAGGGATTATCACTGAGCAAACAGGATCATCTGAAAACAGTCTCAGTCTGCTCCAGGAATCACTTTTACACCCAACACAACTATTGCAAACCCTTTTTCTTATTGGCATAGCACAAAGCTAGGTAATTTTGGCGAGCAATTTCTGTACTGATTTCATTCATTTACGCTCACTGCTAGTTGGAAAGCCATCCAGTACGATGTTATCCCCTGCAAATTACTTTTTTTTTTTTTTTTTTTTTTTTTTTTAAACAGATTAATTACCAGGCTTTCAAGTACTCTGTGCTGTCACATTCAGTGGTTTGTTAATCTATACTCAGACCACCTGGCTCCAGTGTGCAAAAACAACTGCAGATGTCCTTTATCCACAACTGCCAGTTCCCTGGGCTCAAGGCATCTTGCAGTGATCAGATTCAACATAAACTATCTATATGGTAGAAATATCCAAATACCATTAAAACAGAAAGTTCCTGTCCACTTTGTACACGTTACTACGCAGTGGAAGTGCAGAGGGAAGAGACAATGTCTTTAAAACCTCCAGCTAATGCACTGTGCTGTCAACAGAGGACAGTTCGGAGTACACTGATGCGATATCGGGGGGGGGGGGGGGGGTTGGGGGAAGTTGTGTTTATTATTATTATTATTATTATTATTATTATTTATTTGTTTGTTTGTGTTTCTTTTGGTTTTTAGTTCCTTCTCCCCGTGATAACCTTTCACCCCAGGCTCTGTGCTCTTTGTGTGTTTATCAGCAAAGCACATCCATATGCCCTTCAAGGGAGGAATGACTCATACCTGACTCACAATCACTCAAGCAAAGCTGCAACCTTTAGTTCATTTCCTGGGAGAAGCATCTGTTAGATTCATCGTGGAGGATTAAGCACTTCTCCTTGTCATTTTATAGATGAAGGCGTTTGCAACTGGATGAAGAAGGCTCAGCAGATTCCCTGCAATGGATGGCAGCTTCCTCGGGCAGTTGAAGCTATGTGCTGGGGACTGGGAAGATGCTGTTTAGCACCTCCTATCTACCCCTCCCTGTAAGTGACTCTGCCCTTGAAGAAGCACCACTGGTTTCAAAATCACCCTTCCCGTGGCAAGTACGCAGCTGTGTGAAGGGGGCAGCCTGCATGCTCCTTGCCCACATTGCCCAGTCCTCGTCGCTCTCTCCCTGGCTGCCATCAGGAAATGGCTCATGTGTCTGTGCTTCCCTCCCTGCAGAGTCACAGCCTGTAAGTTTCCTACCTGGCCATAAATAAGAAATGTGCTGTGACGCCACTGCAGAAAACACCTTGGTTCACTGAGCTTGCAACTTCTCACCTCAAAAGGCTTCCCAGTTCCTTCTGCACCCCAAGGCCCCTTCCTGGGACATCTTTTCATTCCCAGAGGACAAAAAGGAATAGATTCATCAGGCACATCAACCAAGGGCACTGCTGAAAACCTATTTTTGCTATCTTGTTTCATTCATGTTCCTCCCCACATGCATGATTTGCTTCATTTAACTTCAGACTCCTGAAGACGCTTGCGTCTACCAAGTAACTCCCCTTTTATTCTTTTGAGGAAGAGAGAAAGACCAAGCGATGTTAATGCCATGATGCACAAGTCTTAGCAGCAGAGGAACATGGCCTGTGAGGAGTCAGTCGTGTTGGTGTTTGTATGCAGACATCCCAAGGAGCCAGCCCTGCCATGGTATATAGCAAAATGTTTGTGAGGATACACAGCACATTCCTCTGCACACCACCGTCTCCCTTCTTGGCTGAATAATCACAGATAATTCACTTGTCTGGATATGACTCACAGCTACTTTATTTCACACAAAGCAAACTCTAATTGCATGTTGTATGTCTGTTTATGAAACCCAGCACTAACTGTTATTACAAAATTAGTGCAGAAAACTCGAGGGGAAGGAAAATCACAGTGAGAATCCAAGTAACAGCCCACAGAGAGGTAGGCCAGGCTGTACCAGGTTTCTCATCTCTAGGACAGGCAGCTTTTCCCCGCAGATACAAGCATTTCTTACTCAGGTAGTAATTTAGAGGCAATGAGACAAGTGGGGTCCTTCTTGATTTATCCTCAGATGAGCTGAAATTATTTTGGCAAGACTGCAGTGGGCAGTTGGTCTGTCTCTATTCGTCCGTGTCTTTGTGCTCGAGAGGCTCCACAGTAACACCAGTGCGGTCACACATGCTGGCTCTGAGCTACCAGGGAAGAAGGTGCTGTCCTCTGCCAGGGGTTCCAGCTGTCACGGCACTTTCACAAGGGTTTTACATTCACCTGAACGGGGAGGGAGTGAAGCAGAACATATAATGCCTGGAGAAAACAGAGCTGATATTATGGACTTATCGCTTTTTCACATTTCTAGGTAGGGCCAAATCAGGGACCTTTGAATTTTCATTTTTGCTCAGACCCTAACCCCACCTGTTCCACTGCCCTCCTTCAAAGCATTGCCATTGCCACAGACTTTGGACGAAGTTGGGTGACGCCTCGGAGCAGGCAGACAGGGAATAATCTAGCCCATGGGATAAATTTCATCCCTATTTCTAAAGCAATGTCTAGACTGTTAAATAAAACAGAGCCAGGGAGAAGGATGGACCTCAGAACCCCAGTCGTCCAAACTACCTACTTGTTCTTGCACAGCAGGTGTGATTTTGGCCCATAACAACTGTGTCTTTCCCCAGAACAGAGCTCAAAGGACAGCACACACCAGTGATCGCTCCCAGCAGCTATAAGGACAAGGTCAGATTTGACTCTTTCACCATGTGTGTTCCTCTGACACCATCCCAGCTGGCTGTACTTCCTCACACTCATACATACCATACACCCTCCGTTTTGTGCTATGAAAACATTGTTCTTAGATACTGAAACACAGCCCTATCATTATTACTTCAAGCACTTTGAACCAGAAAAACACCCTTACAAAATGAATACAACCATGTCTTCCTGTGGGCGCGTTTCTTCTGCAAATATTTACAGCCAGACATGGCCAGAACGGTGGGCTGAGGGCAAATCATCAGCCATCCATCTACATCCACAGGGAAGAGATGGGATTTCATCTCTGAAGAAGGGAGCGGCTAGATTCTGTGAGAAATCACTCACAGGCAAAAAAAAAGAAAAAGAAAAAAAATGAAAGAGAGAAGTAATGTCATACAAGACCTACCATGCATGTTGGGGGGCGGCTGATTCTTGGCAACAAGGAGTGGTTAGACTCCTGGATGGACAGGTTGCCACAGGGTGCAGTGTTCTCCATCATTATCAACGTTTATACAAAGATGAGGCGTCTTCTGGCAAGGATATCGCAGCTCAGCCAGAAGCCTTCAGGCACAAAGCAGAAGACATGGGGGGGAGTCACTGCTGTGTCCTACAAAGGTGGACAGCCTGTAAGAGTTGGGGCCTTCCTGGCTTCAGAGACAGAGGAAATATTGTGATTTAATCAAGCAGAGAAAACCCACACAGGTAAAGGCTTACCTCTAGAAAACTGCCAAGCCTCTGCAATTAGGCTGCAGATGAAGTGCCCAGCCCTTTACTTGCACCACTGTCAATCACAGGAATTCATTCCAAGAACCCAGAATAACACAGGTGCTCAGGGTAATTGGGATTTGAGCTGTAAGCAACCACAGGGAAAAGGAAAACAAACAAAAAACCAGGACGTGTATAAAGCAGAATTTGTGAATTCATGTTTCCAAGGAAAGAAAAACACAGAGGAAGAGCTGAGTGATTATTCGGGCCCACGAGGGGGTAGTCACAGTGGGGGAAAAGGCATCTTCTCTCCTCAAGTACCTCTTCCCCTAGCCCCATGCTCTCTGGCTTCATTCATGTTAAGCACAAGAATATGAATGAGAAGCCTGTGAACTGCAGAGGAGGAGAGGAGAGGGAGGAGAAAGGATTTCATGCTACCAGGGCAACCGGCGCCATGGCAACAGTTTAATTAATGAGTTGCTGATGAACCCTACCAATGGGATCCTCCTGAATTCATGTTGTAGTAATTACCAGAGCTTCATTCATCCTGCCTTGGCCTCGAAAAGCCCGCAAGCTCAGGCAGACAGAAGGGAACAGCCTGCTGAATCAATGGGAGGAGAGCGCGTCTCAGAGAGTGCTCCATTACTCCTCTGAGCCAGCACCCTGAGCACTCGAGCACGGAGACCACATGCCATCCGATCCACTTTACAGTCCCACACCACCAAAGGGCAGCCCAGCTGGCCTCGAGCCACAGAAACAGGCAGCACTCATAAGCAGCCTGCAGAGCTAGTTGTCCTCCTCCCTGCTACACCCTCAGCCTCCAGAAGATGATAACAGAAAAGAAGCAGGTGAGCAGGTGATTTGCTTCTCCAGCCGGAGGATTTCTCTTTTGACACCAGCATAACAGCTGTGTGGGGATCTCAAGTGGAAAGAGAGCTCCTGATAAGCACAAAGAGGTCTTAGAGAGGTGGGTATGTGCCGTGCACTCCAAGGGCTATTCCATCTATAGGGAAGATAAATAGAAGATGAGATACATAAAGTGAAATTGCTGCTAGAGGTGAGCGTCAGGTCACCTGAGTTACCTGTCCTTCTCAGACAAGAAGATGCTGCGTGATAACGCAAGTGCTGAAAACACGTCACACCACTGGTCTGCACTGTTCTGTGCTCTCAGCTCCTGCCAGCACAGAAATAGCAAGATCTCCTCAGTCTGGACAGATGAACCCTGCAAAAGACACAAACAGTTACGCTGGGCAGTGGATTTAGGTATCTGCTGCAGTGTTTAGGTGGAAACGAAGTGCCATATACCCATCCTCAGCATCCAAAATCTCACCAAACTGACCCCAAACACTCAGCCTGACGGCTCTACTACTGCCAAATCTGAGCATTCAAGATGAGATCCACACCTGGAAACAAGGTGCTCTTCTAGCTGATGTCCTGGAAGGTGTGGGTAGAGAAGAATGCCAAAAGTGTGTACACCAGGGTTTTTCTCCCCTTTTAATGTTGCACGCTGACATTTCTTACACAGGAGTCTCATTACAGCATTGCTCAGATACATCAAAAATTAAATTCGACTACCTTAAGCTTTAGTTTGCGTTGCAAACAACTCAGTGACCCTGGCTCTATTCTGACACCAATGAATCAGTCTTAATATCTGTGGTGAAGGGAAAAAAAAAAAAAGAAAAAAGGCAAGAAAAGGCAAGATAAACATTTTTCCAGCTCCAAGGCTTATTCTGTATACAGTTTAAAAAGGAAGCCTCAACATTTTCCCTTAGAAAAGGTCAATTTTCTTTTTAGAAAAAAACAAAACAAAACACTTTGTGCACTCTCCCTGATGTCTCTGATCTTCAGGGTGATTCCCACAGGGCAAGGGTTTGAGCATGTACGGTACTTAACGCTGAGGAGCTGACAAGATGAGCCCCATGCAAATGGGCAGAAATCTCCTCGGAAAGCTGTTGGCCACAAGTCCAGGGCAGCTGAGCCCAGTGGAGGGGTCAGAGCAGTGACCTAGAAGCTCTGAGCCCTCCTACCACCAGCAGCCCTGCCTGGAAAGACCCTGGGGTGATAAATTGGCAGTGTGCTTTCATTGCAAATAAAGCAAACCCCATCCTGGCCTAGATTAGATGAGCAGCCAGCCGAGCAAGAGAAGCAGTTTAAAAATCATGCCAGCTGCAAGAACTGCAAGAATCACAGCACTTTAAGATGCACCTCTGTTGGGGAATTCCCTAGCAGTCTTCCTGAGATCATGCTCTGACGCTTTCTTGCAGCTCATTCACTGTCTTTGTTTCTGTCTTGTTTGTACATTTGCCTGCAGAGGATGAATCAATGGGAACAAGCGCCTGGATAGTTCTTCTTCTGGGCAGTGTTATTTCAGAGATCCCTCTCGTTCTAATACGATAAATAAGTGACAAATATCACTGCTTCTCCGTGAGTATGATCTCATTTATAGTCAGAATAATCCTCAGTAACTCTACTGAAATCAAAGGAGTTACTTTGACTTTAAGGACTGGAGCTGAGATCAGCATCCACTTAATGCAGCGCTAATTATGGATGTTATGGATTCCACCAGTCCTTGGCAGTTTTGCTGACACTGGCAATTTCACCCAAGAGTGACATTTTTCTTAAAGCACCCAAGCTTGGAGCCTTCATTTTCATTTGTTTTTTTCTTTTCTTTTCTTTTCTTTTCTTTTCTTTTCTTTTCTTTTCTTTTTTCTTTTCTTTTCCTTTTCCCTTCCCATTTCAATCTCAAGAGCATTAGAAAACAGTCTGAGATGTTCCAACAGTAAGAGACAATTAACCGCAAACATTTTAGAGAAAGTTTTGCATTTTCTCTGGCAATTTCACATCTTTAAAGGTGTGCTTGGGTTTGGAACGTAGCGATGTCAGACTAATTCTCTTCTGTGATACCATGTAGATCTTTCAGCTTAAAATTCAGGGAATAGCTGGGTTTCTGTTTGAACAAAAATCCCATTTGAAGGTGAGTCAGCTGCAAACATTGCTGAAGAAAACCAAGTTTCCAGTTCTGTCAGATACAGCACAGTTACAGTTCAAATTTGGTTTGTTTTTAGCCTTTTTCCTGTGCTTCACAGCTGTCAGCACCACCAAGGCACACTTCTAAGCACTCTGTCCTGCTGCCAACAGCCAGGAAAGTGACAGCCTGCCATTATAGTGTCAGCCTGGGAATGATGAAGCAAGAGCAGTAGCTAGTCACTGTGTGTAGTACATAACCATTTAAAGTTGCAAGTTCATGTAAGTACTAAATTGTCGCTCATTTCAGTGTGAAATCTGCTGTTAGGGCATAATCTCAAGTGTCCAGGAACAGTCATCTACAGCATTGCAATCCTGAAGACCTCTTAATGAAGAGAAACACTAACAATTTATACTTTGCCACCAAAGGAAATGGCCAGATCACCTATTAGTGCTGTTTTAGTGCTGTTAACATATTATTTTTCCTACATGAAGTTTAATTAATGCAGCGAGCAGTATATAGGACAAAGAGACAGCAGCAGAGCTATTCCCTGCTTGTCTCCGTCTAGGGATCGACACATTTATTATTCTATTTCAGGAGATAAGGCAGCCACCACACACAAACACATGCAGACACCCCTCAGCAAAAAATACCAGCTGTGAAAGGGAGGGAAGAAGCCTGCTCCTCCATCAGTTCTTCATGGGAAATTCGGAAGTAGGTTTGTTTGGGAGCCTCCCAGGGTCACAGTGGAGCTGGAGCAATCCTAGCAAGTCGACTCCAAGCCTGGGAAAATTAATCAGAATTTAATCAGAAGGGTCCAAGCCAACTCTACTTGGTCAAGCCAGATCCATGCGTGCCTGGAAGAGGCACATCCCCAGGGGCTGGAGGAGCCTTAACAGAGCCCCCAGAAAAATAGAAGAGAAAAGGAAGTAGCAGAATTCAGTACAACACCCCACCCTAACAGCATGGGCTGCAGTGGTTTAAGTAACGTCTCTGCCTTGCCTACAGTAGGGTGCAATCATCTGTACCGCAGAGACACAAAGCATCTTTATTTCTACACTGTTTAAGAGTTGCTGTTGTTGTTTTCTAAGTAGTGCAATAAATTTTTCATTAGAGGGGAGCAGGATGTGGTATGGGGATGTTAGAGAAAGCTCTCTGAAGCTAGCCTTTGCATTCAGCACAGAAGCCATCCCTCCATGCGTTGTTCTGTGTGAAAAGTCAACTTTGCTTCACAAGAATAGTGACCTCGTTTGTTATCATGCAGCAGGCAGAACACGGAATAGTAACAAATTCGGCTCTGCCACGCCATGCAGGATCTCTTTTCTCTTTCATTTCCTTCTAGTTTTTGTGGTCTGTTCCTTTGCTCCATTGTCCACCTTCTCACTGCCTATTTAAAATGTAAATAGAATTTACAGCAGAAATAAAGGTAAATTCTACATGTGATGGAGAAAACGCAGGATTAAAATATTGCAATTTCATTAGCCGTTCCTACATGGCTAAATTTGGAGGTTGCCAGGTAAATATGAAACTATGCAAAGGCAAAATCCTGGGCAACATCTGAATTTGCATGTCTCTCCCTTCCTCAGGCAAGATACTCAGAGAAAGAGAAAAGAAAGGTTCCTGTCATTTGGAGACGTTGTCCTAGGACGGTACTTCTCCATATGATCACAGCACAGGGGAAGGAACCCCAGAGATAAAGCATGCCTATCTTCTCCTTTGCTTTAATGAGACCCTGGCAGGTCCGATTTCTTGTTCTTGAGCACGTGCATATCCCAGTTTGTCAGTAAATATAGGCTATTAAAAAGACTATTGCTTAAAACTTCTGTTTAGCTTGATTTGGCAATTGCCTTTGTTTGAAGGCTATGGGAAAAATAAATAAATAAATAAATAAATAATATATCTGTACATACCTGAAAGAGGGAAATAAGGACCAACATAAAATCATGTAAGCGCCAAGATGTTCAAGGAGAACATGTTAAAAGGGAGCAGCTCTGAGCAGTCATGTTTTTTCTCTCATTATGGAAAGAATATTGGGCAGAGAGATGCTACACCAAGCAACACCATCCAGCAACGGGCTAAAACCAGACCTAGAGCCTGGATCCTACTGAGACTTGTGCTCATGATACATCAGGTTCTCCCCAGCAAAGCCCAATGCACTAATCCACAAGGAAATGAGTTGTACTTTTTTGGCTCAAACAGAGCTTTATCTTCTTCTGAACAGAATTTACACAAAGATTTAGTTCTTTCTGGTGCCAAACTCATAATTCAGCTCAGTGTGTTGTGTGTGTGTGTGTGTTTTTCTATATTACATTGCTGAATGCAGTGATTTATTGTTTCAGCCTTAATTGTGACCTCATTTTCATCCTTGTCTTGTTCCGCTTTAATTAGTTTCATGAAACTGTAATAAATTAGCCTAGCAATGTGCTTGATAAGTAAATGCTTGCTCACTTATTTCTTTCAGTAAAATCCATAAACAATACATGGGACTGGTTTACTCCATCAAGCCATGAACATTTGGTTCTCCCTAATATCTGAAGCCCAAATTCACAAAGGCATTTAGGAGCCTAAAGCTCCTAAATACAACCTGCAATACAACCAATTAATACAACCTGCTCTCATATATGAGAAATACGATGTATGTATGTGTACATATATGAATATATAGATATGTAGATGTATATATGTATGTAGTAAGAAATATGTATATAGGAGAAATATATATATATATATTTACTTTATTTATTTATTTATGTATATACTTCACTGCTGTCTTCCTTACTGCACTGAACAAGAACCAAGTGCCTGCATACCAAAGAGAACTGGCTAGGCTATTGTTTACTGGAACTCACAGACGGGACTGGGAATGTCAAAGAAAGCCTGGAAGAGCAAAGCGTGAAAATATCCTGCAATTCCACCTGAAAGACACACTTCCTACTCTGCTGGAAGGGGAGAGGCAAACAGATGTCTGTGCAGACCTACAGCCTAACCCCAGGTGCATGGCATCTGGAAGGAAATGTTTTCAGAGGAGAGTGATATTTGTAAGCATCCTTTATTCTTAGACTGCGTTAGCTTCTGACATAGGCTGTTATCTAGGTCCAGAACATAAAAGTAAAAATAAATAAAACACTTTAAATCCACAAAAAAACAAAAACAAAAACAAGGAGAATAAAATTGTTAAAGTTTTTAACGAATCTATCAGTTGCTCCTAGAAAAGCTGTGTTATCATAGCAATGGGTATCTAACTATATAGTTCAAGTCATGTTTCAATAAGGAAGGTTGTTAATTAGTTTTTGTTCCAATTTGTAGCTTCCTGGTCTGTGGAGGACCCTTATGTCAGACTCCCTAGCCAGAAATAAATATGTTTTTATATACAAATATAATTTTATATAGTAAGTATATATTTTATATATATATATATATATATATATAATGTTCCCACATTTTTCCATTAGTGTGACTCCACTGGCATGTGCTACCCAGGGTAAATCTCAGTAAGATCTGCCTCTCCCCACACCCTGAACACGTCCTTAGGCTTACCCAATTTGCAGTCTGTGTGACTGCCTGGTTTAACAACAATTATTAGCAGCATGCAGTCTAAAGCCAAGACCCCCGAGCTAGAACTTAGAGGAAACGGAGATGATTATCTAAGGCAGAAAGCTCTCCAAAGCACAGCCAGGGATTTCTGTCCTGGGAGCACCCTGACACACTCACACCGCCCTGGTGCAGAAAGGGCCTCTGTAAGGCACAGGGGAGGAGAGGGGAGACAACCAGTGGGAATTGGATCCCAAACACAAGCATAAAATGAAAGACACACATGTAAT
Source organism: Heteronetta atricapilla (assembly GCA_011075105.1). Taxonomy (NCBI): domain Eukaryota; kingdom Metazoa; phylum Chordata; class Aves; order Anseriformes; family Anatidae; genus Heteronetta; species Heteronetta atricapilla. The sequence goes on along the minus strand of CM021734.1, from coordinate 24,391,985 downwards.
AGTCTGGAAAGCCACAAGCGTATCCAAAAACCATGTTTTTAAACCTAGATTTAGCAAGAAGATGCCCCTTAGGGTAGTCCCAGATAGGGAAGTCTCATGGTCTGCCTCAAAGACAATGTAACCCTTCATTACCATAAGCAAATGGTCGTCTGTAGGAGCAGAACCATCACACCAAATACCACTCCGATCTGTGAGCCTTACCAACACACAAATCAATCGCCACTCGTAGCTGTGATCGTTACACAGCCCGCGTTCCCTTCTGCATTGTTTGCTCAGAATATTGCTCTCTTTCGTCATTAACTAGCAGTGATTTGGAAAGAAACAACTGTAATTCATACTCCAAAAGCCATCCTCCCGTGTACACTCACCATCCCCAATTAAGTTCATGAAAGATTAATTCCTTAATGATTATGATTTGCACTGTTAATTAATTAGCTGTTTTTCCATGAAGTATTCAGAAGTTTGCAGAATTACTTTGGTCTCTTAATTAGCTTGCAGTGACTGTAAAAATAGTGAGTAACTCCCTTCATTCTCCTTGCCCCTTAGACAAATCATCTGCTGCTTGGCCTTCCTGTCCTCCTCCCTTCCCACACCATGCAGAATCTCTTTCATCCACTGCTGCAAGTGTTCATGATTTGCTTACTCATTTTTCTAAGAGGATAATATAACCGAGGAGCAGACACAGTTGACTCACATCACTTTCTTTCCTTGGGGAGAACGTATTTTGAAATGAACCCCACCTTTCTTCACGCTCCCCAGGCTGGGCAGACCTGCAACTGAGTAGGTATCTACTGTCCTGCTACATCAGAACGACACAAGGCCGCAGCTTCACTTTGTTTCAGAGACAAAATTTTGACTTTCTCCAAAGCTTCTAGACAAAGCTCTAATTCTCAGCAGTGCTCTGGCTTAGCTGGGTGCTCCAGATCTGGAGGTGAAAGAGCATAGAGCAAAAGCCCTTCTAGCTCTCGCTGCATTTTGAGTTACTCAAATCAGTGTCTAAGCTGTTCTGAACAGCGGTCCTAGGCCCAAATTCCCACTGTGCTTACTCTGCATCTTTCTACTCTGTATCTGGTTCCCAGCTGCCCATGGAAAAGGCTTGCTGATACCTACTAGAAACTGCAGAGGAGTGCTCTACTCTGTGTCAGGTGTGGTCACCACACAAATGGGCAGGAGGAGAAGGGACTGAAAAAAAAAACATTGAGGAGAAGAGAGCATCATTTCAACTTCGAGGATGGTTGCACACCCACAAGGGTTACTCTGACTACAAGAGGTCTTTCTTTCCCAAACGGTTCTGGGAGGATCACAGAGCTTGGGGCCGTCCCCAGACCTTCTTGGCTCCCTTCGCAAGGCGTATGAGACCTTGCAGCCCCTGGTCACCATCTGCTCAGAATCAGAGCTGGGAGCAATCAGAGGAAAGCAGAGCTGAGTGGCTAGGATGTGTCCCTGATGTCTTTTCATTGCCAGTTTCAGAGGTATCCCTTGGCCGTGTCCTGTTTCTCCAAAACCACCATTCCCAAAACAGAGAGAACCCACATCCCCAAACCTCTCTAACACATGGGTCACCCTGACCACCCCAGACAAGCCAGGCCTGACCAAGGTTGAAGGATTTTTTTAAGAGGCATTACGGCTGGTTTCAGCTCGGCATTTCCACACAAACCCAAAGAGTGTCGCTCGCTCCTTGCCTCTCACAACTTGCTTTGAGGACCTTGCCTCTCCTCCAGGCACTTCAGTTAGACTCCTTAGGTGTGACCTCAGGAATGAGGGTTAAATTCCAGGGTCTGGTGGATAACCAAAGCAATGTGCAAGAAGCAATCAGGAACCAGAGGAAAACAGTGAGCATCTCCCACGGATGGATGTACCAGGGTTAAGGGCTTGCATGGTCTCACTTACCAGCAAGAAATTCAAGCTTGATTCTTGCTGAATAGACAAACTGACAGGTAAAAAGTTCTCTAGGTGACAGCAATGCTTGAGGATTCAAGACAGAAACCATAAATGAGCCATGTCCCCAGACCATGTCAGGTAACCTTCCAGTTTAGATACTTCCTACCACTACAGTAAACCATGTCCCTGTGCCTGATTCCCAACAGGAGAAGCTGAACGATTTCTAGAGCATTTCTCTGCCCCTATTTCCTGCTCTTATTAGTGCTTGGTGACTCACTGCACACAACCTGCTGAGCCATTGCTGCTGGAGAGCCCCGCCAAACACAACACTGCAGCTTCATCAAAATAAATACTACCTATCTCCTTCCTCCACACAACCACCAGCACAGTAAAACCCGTAACCAGTGAAGAGGAGATCCCAGATCTTCAAAATGGGGCTCAGAGAGAGGCACGTGTATGAGCCCTGCGTGAATTTGCGGGGGGAAAGGGGAGGGAATCTGCAAGCAAAGATACTTGCTACTTGCTACCAAGCCTTGCTCACAGCTTCTAGCACCTCTGAGATTGGCAGGAAGAGGTCTGAAAGGCCAGGTGATGTGCCACATGCCCCATTGTCACATCCTCCCCTCTGTCATTGTGCTGCCCTGACTATATATGTTGGAGCACCCAGGCCAGTGGAATGGGTTTTTTTCACACTGAATTATAAATGTCTCCAGCATGGCAAGGAAAGGAAGCAGTTGTGCATTGCTGATGCTGTGGAGTTGAACGCAGTACGTTACAGTAGGATAATATCCAGCTGACAGCATATATGGTCCATTGAGCTTTTCCCTACTGCAAACAGAAACAGCCATGCTAGCAGGAGGACATACTGTGAGCAAGACTGCCACCACATGGTACAAGGACAAATTCAGAACAGGAGCGGGGAAAACCATCCTGACACCTCCAAACAGCCTTGGCCTCTTTAGACAGTTATAGCCAAATCTTGATGTCTCTGCCTGATCAATTACTTTGATCAGTAAGTGTTGCTCTTGCACATAGTCAAAGTGCTTATACCCTTCCCACCCCTTCAAGTTACTAAAATCTCTTTCAAAGAAACCAGCAGAGTCTTGCAAATTAGGGAGCCCTAAGAATTAACGTGAGATCTGGCTATTCACAGCAGGGAAAATTTGAATTCAGTGAGCCAGTGAAAGACTTCCCCAAAGATCACAGAAGTCTGAGCTCAGGGGATCCTGAGAGCACTGATATACAAAAGTATGATGAGCTCTTGCAGATCCTAAACTCACATTGTTAGTGGGCATGGAATTAATCCAAACCCATGATACTTCAAATAACAGCTGAGGAGCCTTGACCCCTCATGCTGAACTACAGAGCAGTTCAGGTAACTTCTGTTCTGAGTAGCCTAACTGACCCTGACTGCAGTACATGAGCCAACTCTGAAATTCTTATCTGCAGTTCATTCTCGCTCCTGAAACTCTTGAAGTACATAGGGTGGGTTTTCCCAGGATACGGATACCTTCATTTATGGGGTCGGAGAGAATATATCCTGCCATAAAACACGCTCAGAGCAAAGTGCTGCAGAAACAAGGTACAGAGAAAATGGAGATGCTGATCCTACTGCCTGTCTTCCTTTCCACCTCCCCTCCACCCACTTTGTGAGACATAGGTGGACATTAAAGGCATAGGCATCTGCCTTCAACTTCACAAATTGTTGTCCTATACAGACATAAGACTGGTGTTGCTGGATCAATTTACTTTTGTGCATTGCACCGATTCAGTAGCAGCTTTGCTCCCAGTTCTGTGGACAATCTCTGCCCTTTCATGTCTGAAAACAGTTTCTGCTGATCCACCAACTTCACTGTTACTGCAGATCATCCGTGGGGTTTAGGTATGTCACCCAAAATAGGTGACCAGCCCTCCAGGGAGGAAGGAATCTGTCCGTGACAGATTAACTAGAGAGATGTTAAAAACGGCAGCAGAAAGAACTTCTAGAAGAGTGAAAAGAGGAAGACTGTGCTGGTTTCTGAACACCAGAGCACCCTTTCATGAGCTTTCTGGAGGCTCCAAGGATTACTAAACACCTTTTTCAAGCCTATGACAACCGTACATACATATTTCTCCACCAAGCAGCAGGCTGCTGCTTTGTGTCATGATGGTGACTGTTGGCATGAACAGATATCCCAGGAGCATTCGGGTAACTCACAAAGGCTCCTTCCCTCCCATCCTGCATCATTTCCAGAGCTCCTACCCAGCAGCACTGCCCACAGGAGGGAAACACTCCTTGGGGCCACGGTATGAGGCAGTAAATATAGAAACCACAAGGAGCTCGCTCCCCTCCAGGCAGGACCGCGCCACGTTACACACAGATGAGAGGGAGCCAGGGACAAAACGTGGGCAGCTGGCCAGCCAGTAAATTAATTTCAAAGGCAGGCAGGTGATAGATGGGGTTCACATGGGAAAAAAGGAGAGAATAAATTGCCCATCTGGGGCTGATACAGCAAAGAGCAGCGCAGGACGGAGTGAAATGAATGGGCACAGAGGGATCAAGGAACGAGAGCCTGAGTGGCAAGCACATAATTGAATCCCTGAGGCCTGGATCCTGTCTTCAAGCTAAATGGGATTGCAAATGCAGAAGCACAGCTGAACTGAATGATTCATGGTGTGCACGGGATAGACAGGACCCCCAGAGAAATATTTTATGGGTTTGGAGGTAGGAATGCCACTGACAGTATGGTGAGGGGTATGATGAGATGAGGGGCTTCATCTACATCCTTCTGTAAATCTTTGAGCAAAGCCCTTAAGAGAACAGCCTGGAACAATCTGCCAAAATTAGACATGATGCCACAGCTAGCACTCTGGACCTGAGCAGGGAGTCAGCTTGTCAGCTGGCATTAGTCCCCTCTGCACCACAAACCCAGGCTTACACCAAAAGGTTATCAGAACACTTGTCAGGGAGACGAAAATGGTCAGAAAACTCAGCTCTCACCCCTGTGTTCTTCTCTGTCCTGCGTCTATGCCAGGTTTAAACTGGCAGAAATGGTTAACTAACCAGCGCCAAACTATTTCCAGGGTGCTCCTCATCTCACCAAGAGCACGGGCCCTCTAGTGACTCAGGGAAGAGGCTTTCAGCACTTTCCCTTGGTGTTGTGCTACGCTGCTTCAAGGTTGTCACTTGTTTTTAGCCCTGTATTTACTCAGAGGGATAGGTATGCTCCTGTGCTTGTGGCAAGAGACTCTGGTGTTGGTACAGCTGTGTTGTGTCCCAGCACTGCCTGAAGCAGCTAAGGCAAGCCAGCTGCACCACGCTGCTGCTTCAGTAGGGCAAAACATCCTCCCCCTATAACTGAGGGCTGCAAGAGGACATTAAATACACATTATGGGTGACTGTACATCCTTCTCACCAGCCTCCTTTCGAGAGAGCCCAGCAATGACGGCCAAGACTAAGGCAAGCTGGAGCAAATGCATCGCCAGACTTCTGTCCTCTTCTAGCCTGCAGCAGCCAGCAGGAACCTGTTCCAGTAGGAATCTTTGTGCTATTAAGGCCCCTTATGGTTCCATGCTCTCCAATTCTATTATTATTTTTTTTTCATTTATATTTTTTTTACCATTTACCACCACCTGTGGCAAAGAGCATATTCCACACCACAGAGCTGAATCTTCCAGTCTAAGGTAGCAGGAAATCTGACGCCTTAGTCCCAGCCCTTCTAGCACCATAGCAGGCGAAGACCTCTCCCTGTATCTGTTTTAAGTGGATGGGGTGGCAGATTTGCTTATTTCAAAATAGTGAAATAATTTTACACTGAGAACTGGGGCCTCCTAGTCTCTACTTACCTTGCACTGACACCTAAGCCCATGCTGCTCACATCCTCAAGCAAAGTCAATAATCATGTCCTTGGGCAGACTGACTCCCTGTGAGCAGAGAGCTGATCTCACTAAACAAGGGTCCAAAATAGCTCTCCACTTGTCCCATCTTCATGAAATAATGTATTTTCTTAGTAGGCTCAACGGTCTTACTCTCTGGAGGCACTGGGAAATGCCCAAAGTAGATGTTAATACACTAATTCGAATGCTTTCTATGGGATCCTGTCCCAAAAACATCTCTCTCCAAGAATTTTGTACTTAACTGTTCAGTGACACACACCTAAGTAATTAATATCTTAAGAGGGGACTCCTACCTAGACAATCTCCTCCCCCCCCCCCCTTTTCTGTTATAGAACCCAATATTATTGGGTTCTATATAAATCAAATATGATTGGTTTCATCAAATATTACTGGGTTCTATATAAATCAAATATTATTGGATCCATTAAATATTATTGGGCTAATCAAATATTATTGGGCTCATCAAATATTATTGGGTTCGTCACATAAACCAAATATTATTGGGTCCATCAGATATTATTCGGTTCTATATAAATCAAATATTATTGGGCTCATCAAATATTATTGGGTTCATCAAATATTATTGGGGTTCTATATTAATCAGATATTATTGGTTTCATCAAATATGATTGGGGTTCTATATTAATCAAATATCGGGCTTAATATAAATCAAATATTATTGGGTTCTATATAAATCAAAATATTAAAGGGTTCATCAAATATTACTGGGTTAGAAATCAAATATTATAGATTTCATCAAGTATCATTGGGTTCTATATAAATCAAATATTACTGGGTTCTATATAAATCAATTACCGGGTTCATCAGCTATCACTGGGTTCTGTGCCCCAGCTCATAGGCACCACCACAGCCCATTTCGGAAGGAGCCCAGATTTTCGGGAAAACCGCGTAAAACCGATTCCGGGGCCGGATCCCTTCATGCTCCGTGAAGCCAGCCCCCGGGTCTCGCAGAGCCAGCCCGTGTTACCACCACCCGACGGACGATGCTCTTAGGACTGCCGAGACGCCCCGTCCCGGTCCTTCTTCCCCGGTCCCCCCGGCCCGTGCCCGCGTCCCCGCCCCGCCGCGCCCCCGTGCCGTTGCCGTTGCCGTTGGCGGAGATGGCGGCGGGGCTGCCGGTGCTCGTCCTGCTGCCGGCTCTCCTCGCCGGTACCGACGTGGGGATGGCGGCGAGCTCTCGGTTGCGGGGACGTGGGAGCGGGGAGGGTCCCGCACGGTGAACGGAGGCGGGGAAGGGGAAAGCCCGAACCGGTACCGGGCACAGGGCACCGGCCGGGAGCCGTTCCCGGCGGGATGTCGCGGCTGGAACCGGGCGGTACCGGGCTGGTCCAGGGGCGTGGGGACCAGACCGGGTTGTCCCAGCCTCTGGGGGGAATCCGGGACGAAGGGAATCTCGGCGGGACCCGGGCGCTGTTAACGGCGGCTTCTCTCTCCGCAGGGCTCCTGTCGCGTCCCGTCGCCGCTGCGAGTGTGCCGGTGGGTGCAGCCTGCTCCGTGCTGGGGACCGCGGGGAAGGACCCAGTGACCCCCTCCGGTCCCTAACCCTAACCCTAACCCCTAAACCCTTACCCCAACCCTAACCCTAACCCCTGGGAAGGGAGACCCCGCAGACCTCCGTGTGCCTCCCGGGGCACTGCAGCCGCTACCCCCTAAATCCCAGGCACTGAGGGGGAAGCCTCAGCACCCTGCCAAGCCAGGCCACCCCTCCGGTACCCCCATTCAAGACCTCCTTGCAGAGGGGCTGTGCCTGTCAGGGGCTGTGACCCCAGGAGATGCTCTGCAGAGCACCCCGAGGCACCTGTGCCAGCCAGTCTGCCTGTTACAGGGCTGCAGCATGCCTGCCATGGGGAGATCACTTCCCAATTCCCATCTCCTATCAGCTAAGTCTGTGGACATCCTTCCTGGGATGTCCACTGCCCACTTCTGACACGAGACATCGGAAGGAGGTGCATTTTGTAGCATGCCGCCGACTTGTCAATGTGCCCTAACGCAGCCACACGCTTGCAGATCAATCTGTGCTAGGCAGCAGAAGCCAAGTGATAATTTCCCATGCAAGCATGACAGATAACGTGGCACTTTATAATGCTGTGCCACCCCTTGCTGAGCTCCCTTTTCTGTGTGTGAAAACGCCAGTATCCTTTGGAAGCTCTCAGAAATTATCCTGCTAAACTGGGAGGACTAGAGAAACCCATTTCAGCTAGTGTATGACTTGCTGTGTATCTGTGTTCTCCAGCCTGCATGCAACATATATGGCGTGCCTGGATGTCCAAGGGACTACAATCCTGTCTGTGGGACCGATGGAGAGACCTACTCAAATGAGTGTGTGCTCTGCCTTTCAAACAGGTAACCTTTCTTTCACATTGGCTTCCTTTACAAGTAAAACATGCACCCTCACATCCCAATTAACTGGACAATTAGTGGCTTTGAGTCATTCACAGTCTGTTAATCATAATTTTAGCATTTTCTCAAATGTCAATAACCATGAAATGCTTGGATTGCATCACCTGGGAGTACTGAATATTATTTTTTGCAATTTTTAAGGCGAAGCATCATGGGAGAGAGGGATAAGGGGAGAGATGTTGCCTGTAGCATTCACCCAGTGCTACATTGCCATTAAATATCATGTTTATGTCGGTAACATTTTCACTAGAGTACTTCACAAGCTACCCAAGCAAATGACAAAATTGAAAGAAAATCGGCAAATAATTTTAAACCTACAGTTTGGGAAAAGTTTGGAAACCCCAGCAAATCAAAGGGCAGACATAGTGCTACCTGTGAAAAGGAGAGAAATGAGGTGCTGTCATGTTACATTGTTAAGAATCTATTCATTTGCTACCTAAAATGATAACGGAGTAAGTTAATAAGTGATTGACATGTAGATAGTCAGAGGGAAGAAAAAGTGTAAGCAAATCTGATACAGATTTGTCAGAAATAATCCAATCAAATCCATAAGATTTAGGGGTTTTGGCAAGATAACTGGCCTAGCAGAGTAGAAGAAACCAGAAGTGCTACTCCTTGACATTAACAAGAAATTTTACATTGCTCCACTTGACATTCACATAAGAAGACAAATAGTTTTTCAATCAAAATTAAAGGATGAAGAGAGAGCAGTTTGAAATACTGGAGTTTAACAGCAGTAATCAAACTGGAAAATGCTATTAAATAGGATTTCCTTCAGCTGCAGTACATAATTTAACATTTGTGTAATTAAGTGGATACTGAAATAAAGACAATAAAAATTTGCAAAATTACATGTGATACAATGATCTATGCAGGGCAGTATCAGAATTCCCAGGGGTCAGGAGGAAAGCATCAGAAATACTAAAAATTCAAGACATAAGGAAGAGCTGCATGCCATGGACAAATGAAATCAGAGCCTCGAAGGCTGGCAAAGAGACAATAGCAGCTGACCACTGTGTGGTGGTCACCATGTGCTGGGATGGGTTGTTACTGATTTAATTTGCAAAACAGCTAAGTAGGTGGAAAGGAAGTCTTAGACATAAGGAAAAGTTAAGTTGTCGAGCATATTTATTAATAAACTTTGCAGTCCTTTGCAGGATATTTTTAAGAGCATGTCAGAAAAGCAGCTATCTGAGCTGATAAAGGATATTCAACCCTTTTTCAGAATAGAATGCTGGGTTTTGAGGTCTAGTCTTTTTTTTATCCATTTCTAGGATACTGTTTTTTTTAGGCATGATCCCTCAGCTCCAGGGGGGTGCATGCTGAATTTCTGAATACAGTGCTGCACACAGGGATCTCTTGGCAAATTAGCTACTTGTTTCCACTCCATTCCTTAAGTAGTTGTAGATGGGGCTTATGTCTTGTAATAAATGCGCATGTTTTGTGTGAAATATGCAACATATGAATTCAGATGCTTATACAACGTGGGTTTTGTGTTAGCCATCTCTTTTGCTGGCTTATTACATGATCAGAAAAGTATTTTCATCTAAAGGGACACAAGGTGGTCAGATACTATCTTGATTTTTTTTTTCTTTAATAATTCAGTAGTTGGCCTACTCATTGTTTTTCTAGTGCAGCCTGGAGAGCTTTGTTTTGAAGTGTTTTACTTGGCATGGGCACAAGGAGAGAACACTTTGTCTTACTGGAATGATTTCAGCTTTGAAAAATGGTTCTTGGTCGTAAGCAATGGTCATTTCACTTCAAGAAGTGTAGAGTACAGTCCATAACTCAAGAGGGGAGAACAAAGAGGTCTTTCTGCTCTTCTTAGCAAGCGGCATGACCAGTAGCTGCCAAGATAAATAGAATAATCTGGTGATGTAGAAATAGATACATGGGCATATCCCATAGTGAATTACAAACCACTCAGCTTTAAATTAACTTAGGCAATTCTTAGCAGTCACCTGGCAGGTCATTTCCAGTCCCTGTTTAAGTCCATTGAAGGCCTTACTTCCCTGATGGTCAAGGCAGTGCCACCCATGGGCTTTTTTAGCAAGACTGTGAGCACCTGGAGAGCCCCAGGTACTGAAAAGCATTGCGGTACTGCAGGATAGGTTTTGCATCTCCTGGGCTTGATTTTTTTTTTTTTTCCTTTACATTCCCAAGTTGCTCCTCTACCTTCTGGTTAAAAGATCCCTAATTAGTACAGATTTTCCTGACCTCTGGGTAATCATAAACCACTTGAATTTCATGAGGAATAAAATAGCTTGATTCTATTAAGATAGAGAGACAAACTGAAGATCTAGGGCAGTCTGCATTATATCACTTTCTTCTTGCATCCACACTTACTTGGTAAACTGAGATATGCAATTGGAGTACTGCAAACTACCATTTATTGGACTTGTTAAAAAAAAGATGAACCCAAACTAACAGATACTTTGCTAAAATTTCCTTTAAGAAGATTCCATCATTCCAAGAACCAGACATGCAAAATAGTAAAGTTTTCTGTAAGTGATTCAATTAAATCCATCGCTACATTTAACTGGGCACATGTGAGAGTCCACTTTATAAAACGTCTCTGTTATGGTGCTTCTCCTCTAAAATAGTTTTGTTTTGCTTGCAGTGAAAATAAAAAGGATGTCCAAATTTATAAGAGGGGAGCATGCTGATATGTCCGATGGCACTGCATGAAGAAAATGGGAAGGACAAAGCCAGTTCAAGAAACATTGCTTTGAACGTACCTTCTATGTAGTCTGTCTTAATAAATAACTTTGCCTGTTTAAACGAGGTAATGTTAGTGTATTTAAACCTCATATGCGCAGTATGTTTATAACGTGAGCTGGAGTCGCTTCCTGCAGTAGAAGTGACAGTGAAAATCAGAGGGAACATGAAGGTTGGTGTAAAAGGGTACAGCATGCAGCGGGCCCGGCAGGCCTCCTGCTGGCTGCAGGACAAACGCTGGGGTTCAGTTCTTGTCGTGCAAAGGAGCACGTGGAGCTCCCTGCCTCTCTGCTAAGCACCTCTGAAGCTGGGCGGATGGCATTTGGGTTGTTGGGCAGTCCCTCTACCTCTGGTCAAGGCCTGCTCTCGTCCTGCCTCCAGCCAAGGCCTTTGTCAGGCCTCGCTGGGCAGAGGTGCACGGCATGCCTCCTGCCTGGTGAGGGGCCACAGCCTGGTGACTTGTGCTTTGAAAACAGCAACGCCATTGCCCCGCATTCCTTTCAAAGGGCCAGACTCAGCCTTACATTACAGCACATGCCTGTCTTCATTCCGTCAGTGCAAAGAACAGCCGCTGACAGAGCGGTCTCACTCATGGCATGACGGTTATTTGATAAATAACTGTGCTTGCAAAGGAACTTTAACTCATTTTACTTGGCAGAATGAAGTATTTTTTAATTATTTTTTATTTTTTCCTGATCATCGAATCCAAAGATGTTTGCTGCAAGAGACTGCAGTGTAGTATTTTGTAATAACTCTGTTCGGTGGGCAGATAGCTGTGGCATTCACTGACATGGTTATGATTGCATTGAGTTCTGTCTTGGCTTCATGACTTCTGTTGCTGGTCACAGCAATTTCGGAAAGTTGCATTTTCAAAACATTTATGGAAGCAGCATAGGTTTCTGATTAAAGCATTTTTAATTAGAAAACCTTAGAAAAAGTCATTTTCCTCTGTAACTGAATCTCACCTTTACATTAAGAAAAAATTACTCTTTTTGAAGTGCTTCTTTATCTATCGGTGAGAAATTTTGTAATATTCTGGTACACTTGTTTTATTTTAACATTTACACAGATGTGTTGTTTTTTTTCCTTGACGTTATATACAGAAGCATTTAAAGTTGACCTAAAACTGTACCTACTTACTTTAGTCTGTTCCTGTTTACCAGTAAGAGAGGCAAAGGTACTGAAAAACCCTACTGTGCTGCTTTCTAGAGCAGACTGAGATGTTAAACTTGTCTTGTAGTTGTCTGGTGTCCTTATGGGTCCTGTAGAATATTTCAGCGAGCCTCACACTGTGCCCTGGAAGGGTCTGGCTTTCCTGGAAATCTTTTGTCTTATCTTCCATTCCCAGCTTCAGATATTTTTGATACTTGGGAAGCTGCAGATGTCCTTCAATGGGAAGCTGAATTGAACCTTCATCCTTTCATCTGTAACTGAAAGTCATCTCTCGAAGTGAGGAGTGGATCCTTTACGAACCTTTGGGGCTGCTCTGTGACAGCTATCCACATACACAGTCTTACCTTCCAGTAATCTTTTGGAGGTTCCAAATATTAATTTATTTTTTCTCTGTGTGAATAAAGGAAAATCAGCTTTGCACTTACATGGGAGTCAGAGCTCTCCTGGGGATTTTTTAAATGCAGAAGCTGGTGTTCTGTAAATTTATCAATATGCTTGCCCTACAATGTGCCTGCCTTCCCTAAGCTTAAGCTAGGAGACATAAACACAGCTAGAAAATGCAAAGTGGTAATGATGTGACTGTGAATGGGAAGTCAGTTCAGTGATCAAGTTTATCTAAGAGCTCTCAGGACAATATGGCAATTTCTGTGTTTGTAAGCTAGGTAGCTTTGCAACTGTAATCAAAGTTTAAAACAACTGTATGTATTGTCATCAGTTGAGAGCTAGAAAACACTCATGTCAGAGTCAAATAGGAGAAGACAACAAAGCAACTCATCTGTCTGGATCAGCCAAGGTAAAGATTTCCTAAATTTGTACTATAAGGGTCCGTAACCTCTTAGTAGCACCTTTTCTTTTATAATCTGATTGAGTCCAAAGGGGGGAAAAGCTGCATAATGTTGGGAATTCCTCCATTTCTACACAGAGGAAGAAGGATGCCCTTAAGGTGCCCTTAAAAAAAAAAAAAAAAAAAAAAAAAAAAAGTTTTTTTAAAACTCTGAAATGAAAACCGGGTGTTTGGGCTCATGAGGAGGGAAACAAACATTTGCCTACTCTTCACAGTTAATTATGTTAAGTTACATCACCTCTTGACACTGCTTTTAGACTCTGCAACGCACCAGTGAGCCAGAAGACACATTTATCTTTTATGGAATAATGCACTCGAACAGGATTCTTGTATACAGTTTCAGTCATCATGAAAATAATTGATTTTTACCTTACAAGCCGATGAGATGTTCCTGTATCAAGTAGCCAGGGGAGTGTTACCAGAGCTGTTTTTCTGGTAATTTGCTGGCAGTCAGTCTTTGGGCTGTGAGAAAGAAGGGATTTCCTTCCTCCTTTTAATCATGTGTTAGTTCCCTGATCTTAAAGAAGTCTCTCTCACTGAAGGTTTACTGTCAGATAATGGAAGAAAAGTGGTCCAAAACTGAAAATATAGTTTAAAAATAATAATAATAAGTAGGTAATCCATACATATGTGCATATTTCATTCTCTTGTCCTGTTAAGGTTGAAAGGATCAAAATAGAAAACCAAAGAGATACTCAGTGATGCAGAAGAAAAACACGGAGAGGGGATGATCTCAGTCTTTCAGGAACACTTTTTTTTTTTTTTTTTATCTACTCAACAGTCCAGTGAATGCGCATTCTCACAGCTCTGGGCTCCTCTCCATTCTGCTACTCTATGTTTGATCTCCAGGCAATGAAAGAAGCAACGAAAAATAGTCTTAAGCACATTCCTGAGACTTTTTTTCCCACCACCGCTGCTCTGCTGATGCACTGTGCAGCTGTTAGCAGAGAATCTGCCAATTCTGACATACAGACACTTGATTTGATTTTTGATTTTTTTTTTTTTTTTTTTTTGTGGGTCCTGAGGATGTAACAGTGGAGGTAGACACCAAACCAAAGGCCATAATGAAAGGGTAGGTACTGGTACTTTGGCCCCGCCAGGATTTTTGCCTACATGCCAAATGAAGTGTTCAGCATTGTTTCATTTTGTTGTCCCCTTTGCTCTGCAGTGAAATGGTTCACTTTATGCAGAAGAAGCACACAGGATCACTCATGCTTTAGCTAGCAAGGCTGTGACAGAAGCTTTAAAAATACCCAGCTGGAAAACAGAAGTCCCAAGCCAACCAAATCACATTTAGCCCTAAAGCATTTAGCCCAACCTCCACGCACTAGTGCCAGCATCTGTCAGCTGTCTAGTGAGCCGGCTGGGTGAATGGGTCTTTCCCTGGGATAGAGCAGCTATGGGAAAAGATCTGGGTCTTTTTTTAAGAGTAATCAATTCCCTCATTCAGTTCTCTGCCTGGTCACACGAGGCCTTTTGTTGGCCAAGTAGGGTAAGAAGCAAGACAAGACGCAGGGAGGAGGACATGCTTTCTTGAGGAATGCTGGCTTGCCGCACACACTGCACAGCAGCCAAAGGTTGCATTATTCGCGTAACGTCAGCGGTGTATTTACTGCTTCGTAGTGATGACAATGAACTCAGCAACGCTGCGGAGAAAAGGCAGTGAGGGAAGGATAATATAGGTTGCTGTACTGGATCCTCTGCTTTAGCTGCTTGCTGGTTTGAAGCATGGCCACAGGCTTCCCCAGGACATACCTGATCAATCGCTGACAGAATTACTTGGGATCAGGGAAAGGGACAAGCCATAAAATCCTAGGGCAAGATACGTATGCTGCCCAGGCATATGTCCAACTTCTGCAGCAAGATGTATTTGAGTCACCTGTAAATTACAGATTTTTTTTTTTCCTGTTCATAATTTCTCCTAATTTCCAAACAGAACCTCTCCTGGTGCAATTTGAGTCCATTCCCTGTTGTCACTGCCTCACAGCTTTAGGAAAGACAAGGAAATTCATATTTTTATTTGTTTATATATTAATCCTTGTTTGCTACCCTCTCAACTAGGGAGAGTAAGTGTCCAACAGCATGTCCCTTATGCACGTGCTGGCTGGCAATCCTCCTTAGGAGTCCAAGTCTTGGGAGGAGGTGCACGGAAAGACCAGTGCTCTCTGTGAGGAGACCTAACAGGAGGAGGCCATTTGGGGCACTCAGGACTAAGGGACCATCTCTGCTGTCAGTGCCCTGCCTTATGTCACCCTGTCCGTCTGTGTGACCTGAGGGTGGGCACACACAGGTGGCCATGTACCTTGCCTGGAGAAATCTTGTGTGAGTCACGGACTGCTCACAGCATCCTGGGTTCCGTCAGCTCAGTTTCAGGCCTGCGGTTTCTGCTCTGGAGGCTTTCCTGTGCCTCTGAGACTGAAGACAGTCATTTTGGATGGCTAGTTATAGAATCATAGAACCATTTAGGTTGGAAAAGACCCTTAAGATCATCAAGTCCAACCAACAACATAACACTACTAAGTCTACCACTAAACCATGTCCCTAAATGCCATGTCCACATGTATTTTAAATACTTCCAGGGATGGCGAATCCACATGAATCCAGCCTGATCCAAGGCATAACCAACATGAAGAAATTATTCCTAATATCCAATCTAAACTTCCCCTTGGCACAGCTTGAGGCCATTTCCTTGCATCCTATCACTTGTCACCTGAGAAAAGAGTACAACACCCACCTTGCTACAGCTTTCTTTCAGATGGCTGTGGAGAGCAATGATGTGTCCCCTCAGCCACCTCTTCTCCAGACTAAACAATCCCAATTCATCCAGACCCTCTTCTCTATACATGCTCAAGCAACTCAATATAATTCTCATAGTGAGAGCTCAAAAACTGAACACAATATTTGAGATATGGTGTCACCAGTGCCATGTACAAGGGGACGACCCCTAGTCCTGGACAATCCCTAGTCCAAGGACTTCCCTAGTCCTACTGACCACACTATTGCAGACCAGGATACCATTGGCCTTCTTGGCCACCTGAGCACGCTGCCTGCTCAACCAAATGGTTGAGGTTGGAAGGGACCTCTGAAAATCATCTAGTGCAACCCCCTTTTACCTGCTCTGCAAGGAAAGCGTTAACTGTTCTGCCGAAAGTTAGGAACTGATTGTTTTGTCTCTGCCCACAGCTGTAGACACTGGCCTGAGCACTTTCAGGGAATGTACTAGGAGAAACAAACAGATTATGTGGGAAAAAATAATAATAATAAAAATCCTGTTTTGAGAAAATTTCCACTTGTGAAAAAATCAAGGTCTTCATGTGACATAAACAAAGGACTGGAGCCAACCTAAGGCTGCACCTGTCCATGCTGGAAGCTCTGCTTTGCACGGAAACGAGGAAAGGCAATTTGTGGAGTCAGGACTGGTGTAATGATATGATTGGATAGGTTTGCTTTGCATTTTGTTGCGAATTGTACTCAAACTACTGCAAATCTTAATCTCCTTCTTATTTCCCTAATGGAGGAGGGGTCTGATGACCATGACTACACATTATTAAAAACTTTGTATATCTATCTTTGGGTTCAGTTTCTTCCTCTATTGTGGAATGTCCTGAGTCACTTTTGTGACATTTTTTTCCTAGCATTCAACAGAAATTTCACATTCCAACTTGTTACCTCTCATCCTCTCACCACTGCCCTTCAAGACAAATCTGGTTCCATCTTTTCCCTGCTAGGTAGCTGTGGACAGGAGTATTGTCCTTCTTTTCTCCAGGATTTGCACATCCAGATCTCCCAGCCTTACCTTGTTCATCCTGTGCTTTGGTCCGTACAGCATCTCAGTGGCCTTGCACTGAACCCACTCTGTTGTTAATGTCTTTCTGGGGAACCCAAATTGGACCCATACCCAGATTTGGTCTCACCCAGGCCCAGTAGGTGGGAAGAATGTTTTCCTTCATTTCTGTGGTTGCACTCTTGCTGATACAGAGTGCACACCGAGTTAGTGCTGAGGGGGAGGATTTCTCTTAATGTAGAGGAGACATTTTCCCCTAACTGATGCTAATACCCGAGGCAGCAGAACCACTTGCTGATTTCCTTTCAGATCATTTCACTCATGTGGACAGACTTACAGTTCTGACCTTGAGAGAGCTACAGACCTTAAGGACAGAGGCAGGGTGACAAAGTCTGTCCTTTGTAGCCATCAGCACTTTTGGCAATAGCATAACCTTCTTGTTAAATAAGCATGGTGATGTGAGGCAAATGAAACCTGCTGTGTTATGTGTGTGTCCCAATCCTTCCGTAAGGACTCCTGGTTTACATAGGCGCCATGGGCTATGATCTCATTTCTGCTCTCCTGCAAACCTCTCGTCCTGCAATTGCTGTAACTGCCGGTCACACTGAATTAATGTCACTGTGAACTCTCCTTTCCTGCAGAAAGCAATGGGCTACTGGGAGAAACAGCAATAGGCCCCAGCATGTTCTTATCTGGGGTCTAAGCATGTTGCTATCGATGTACTGCCTTTGGACTGGCATATATCCTCATGCTAATAGACATTTTGCTTTGTTGTAGCTAATGAAAGACCCAGCGTTAAAGAAAAGGAAGTCCCCTGAGCCTGTCTTTGGTCACTGGATGGAGAAACTGTGGGACATACACAGTGCTGTACAGCAGATGGCAGTGAGAGCCCTGCGCAGCCTGGTCACTGGAGCACCTGTGAAGGTGAAACTGACTTTGCAGCCCCCAGCTGAAAAGATACTGGTGAAAAGTTGGTCAGGACTTAAAAGAGACTGAACAGTTTCAGAAAAAAAAAATATAAAATAAATGCTTTTTGGTAGGACCACATTCCAGTCTCTGAAATCAGCACAGATACAAAGGAAAAAATGGACAAAATGAGGATCTTTGGCCTGAGATTTACTCTGTAATTGTTTTAAAAAAGCATTAACCCTTGGAAGTAATGGTTAAAAATGGAGGTTAGAGGCATGAATAGGGAGAAGCTCTTGTAGTGTAGCTCATGCTAGGCTGGTCAGGCAAGGAGGGTACAGCCACAGTGGTGCTGCAGAGATGATAGCTGCAGCCTCCTTGCCAGCTAGAGAGTCTTTGGTCATCTCTAAGTGCCACATGGGCCCCAAGGGTGCCCCCAGCCACCATGGATATGTCACATGGAGACACCACGGTCACCCACCCCAGCATTCATTCATTCACCACAGCAGCTGGTGGTCATCTCTCTCCAGGTGGTGGCCCAGGGCTACCTGCTCAGACTGGTCTGACAGAAACCAGGCTGCTGCTGGCTGCACATCACTGCCGTCACGAGGAGAACAAGGAGACCAGGCAGCTGCCGCAGGCCTGCAGCAGACACCCATAGTGAGGGGCACTCATCCAGCCCTTCATGACCCTGCTCCAGTGAGAAATAAAGTCCTTGCATCGTCCTGTATTTAAGTGAGTTGGGACTTTGGAAACCTGACAGCTTTGGCCTAGATGTTCTGACTAGGACAGGTTTCTGCAGGCTTCCCAGTTCCCTGACTTCTTTCCTAAAAAATGTACAGCCATCTGAACCTCTGGAAGGGCACTCGCTACTCTTCACATTCCTCTGGCACTCCAGGAGTAAAGAGCAGATCTGCTTGTCTCCTCCTGCCTCTTCCCTGCTTTTATAATCACCAGTACTGTAGCCAGTGTTTTCCTGGGCTGGGTACAAGAGGCAGCTCACGTATGTGATGCCCAGCTGGCTCTCTGCATGCTAGGGCATGCTCTGCCTACAAGTAATGGCAGGGCTGTTGAAAAGCCTCCTGGCAAGGAACTGCAAGTATCAGAGCCTATTTTAGTCACTTCAAAACAATCTGGTTAGTAAGGGGGAGGAAAGGATGGAGAAAGACTGTACCCCAGGCAGAGACTGCACATGGAAATGCCAATGAGATGACACTGTTCTCTGAGAATTATTGGCACAACTGGAGGAACAATAAAACATCCCAGTTTCCATCTGCGTGGCTGTAGCCAGTGGACAAAGAAAAGGCACTGCTTCCACTGGAAGTCTGGTTCGTATCTGTCTGCCCTGAATCAGTTCTGATGCTGAGGAGAGACAGGCTGAACCCTGCCTACTAAAACAAAAAGGAAAGTGCACTAAAGAGGCAATCCGGCTCAGCTTTGAGCACTGTACATCTGAGCCAAAAGCTCCTGGGAAGCCCCTCTTTGGTCGGGGTGGAATTGTATAGGGTGTCCTTCAGAGCTATAGAAAGGAGACAGCCTGGAAGGCATGGCCCTAGGGACACAGCATTGCCTTATAAACATCCTTTCTCTGGGGAAAGACATCTCCAGTACGGTCATTCTGTGCGTCTCTTGCTGCTGTTTTGCCAGCTTTTTGATCAAAAGATCAATGATTCAGTGAAGTCCTTGTGTTTTGAGCAAAGGCAATTGTTAGGATAACTGCAGGAGTTATCCTTTGAGTCAGTACTGACTGGTTAGGAAACTCTGTGATAACTGAATGCAAGCAAACAAATTCTGTAACACTGTGCAGCCAGAAAACCTCAACACATTAAAAACAAAACAAGAGGGAAAGAAAGCAGATGTCTTTTGCAGCTTCCCTGGGCACTGGTATGTTACAGGGAAAAGGGAAGGTTTGGGTCTTTTTCTTATGGTTGGTTTTCAGGGGGTGGAGGGAGTTTCTGGAAAGCACATAGTTTTTAACTTGCATACTTGGGAAAAAATAAAAAATAAAAAATCTGTGCTTGATGCCCAGAAAAGAGATGCTGGTAGTAACCCTCATTTAAAAGAAAGAAAACGTGACAAAATTCAGGAAAGACGTGTGCATGCCGGAGGCGAGTCAGACATTCAGGAAACCTGAATTACACCCCGTTCTTCTCCTGACGGATTGATGGGTCGCTTCTCCTCTCTCCTCTTAATCTTCTTTCCATCCTGCCTCCTCACTGCTTTAGAGGGACACTGGGGCCAGCACAGCCATGAGCTGTGTGTATAATCGCCCCAACAAAGTGTCTCCAGCCAACATGCTGCCGTAGTGCAAGTGCCTGGATGATACCCAAGCCTCTGTGAGCTGAGTCCAGATGAGTGGGATGCCAAACATACACTGCAAATGCCAAATCCTCCCTGCAATGCCACAGCGTCATGCGAAATTGTCAAGCGTGCACCACACTAGCTGCTTTTTTCCCCTGAAGGAAGGGAGACTCCACGATGGGCTTAGAGGCACCCTGCATATTGTTCCTTTTACCCTCCTGCCAAAGGGATTCCTCTGGGGCCAAGGTATCTTCTTACCAGGTCAGGCACAAACCCCAGCAGAACTCTGATCTCCTGCCAGGAAGAGAAATCCTTAAAGATCTCAGGATCAGAAAAACATTAGCTTTTGCCGTCCAGACACAGACAGATTTGGGATGTGACTTTTCACGCTGTCGCTGCAGGACTCCCAGCATTTCAGTGGCTTGTCTCAGCCTGAAACACTTGCTGCCAGTACTCCTAGTGCAAGTCTGGGCTGGATTCAGGGGCTAAGTAAAGTGGTGTGGGTTTTTGTTTGTTTGTTTGCTTGCTTTTTGTTAGTGGTGTGGGTTCTTTTTCCACATTAGAGATTTTCTCTCTGTTGACAGCAATGAACGAGGGAAGAGAGGAGTCCTTCCAGTTCCTGAGGACCAGGTACTCGTATTTGGCAATGTCTGAGGCACACGCATGGAAGAAAATAACAGACAGCATAGAAACGTGAGCAAACCTCTCTGGGCTAGGCTATCTTCCCAGCTGTCCTGTTGCCAAAAGTGACCAAGAGCAGGCGGCAGGGCCGAGCAGAGGCGGGCAGCGATACCCACCACACCTCCTGCAAGCCTGTGGCCATCACACACTGCGAGGTCTCTGCCTGCGCCTCGCACGCTGGGGACCGATCTAGGGCTGTATCTTGCAGCAGGGGCCTGCAGCCTGACCACGTCCCCATTCCTCCAGCCACCCAGGTGTCACAGCAGACGTTTCTCCCAGCCTGCTTGCCTCCCTCCACCCATCGCAAGCCGTGCTGCTGTTGCTTAGCACCACAGACACACACTGCATTGGCAGGGTGCCTGCCTGAGGCATGCAGGATCAAGTCTTCTCCCCAAAACCTCCTCTAGCAGCAACCGAACAGCATCGCTTGGTTGATCAGGCAGCGTAACTGCAGCAGAAGCACTCTTGCTTGCTCAGCATCATCCCACTGGGAAAACTGGCGCTGGTCTTTCTGCCCTTTGGCACAGATCTCTTTGCAACACCCATGCCTTGGCCCACGTGTCCCCTCACACTACAAAAACACTCAAAGTTTGGGACACTTTGGGCTCATTGCTAAACATATGGCAGTTGCTTTGTTGTTGTTGTTGTTGTTTTTGCCTGGGTTTGTCCAGAGAGCCCTACCCCTCTGCCCCAGGCTCCAGCCAGCTAGACAGCTTTCTGCAGGCGGTGCCAGTTTTCCTTTGCTCTGTCAGATAAGCCCAGCCACTGAAACACGTATTTGTGTTTCACTGTGATTCTTGTCAGTCCTTTCTCCCTCCTCGCTGATTTTCCAGCATCCACTTCCAGCTGTCTGTGAGCTGAGAGAAAATCAACTCCTCCCCAGGCAACAAGATTTTTCTTTTTCCCCCTGATCTGCCATCAGGAAGAGGACAGTTCCCTGGGAAAAGGGGGTGTCCTGCCCCTTCCCATCCCCAGCCAGACCCCTGCCCTGTGCCCACAGGGGCACCTGGGCTGCGGCAGCAGCTTAGATTCAGGACCTGATCCAGGACCTGACCCAGGACCTGATCCAGGACCTGATCCAGCCCCTCCCCAGCCTGGCAGAATCACAGCACGTACTAAAGCCAGGAACATCAAGCCTGGACAACTCATTTGCGGGGAACTAAAGTAAGATGAGAATAAAACCCTGCACAACAGCGACTCTGCTGTCACGCTCCATCAGCAGAGCCAGAAGCGGGGCTGCCCACAGCAGGGAGCTGGGCGCAGCCTGGCCAAGGGTGCAGTCGTGCAGGACCCACGGAGGCAAGCAGGAGCAGCTGAAACAGACGAATTTCTGAGCACCGTTTCCGCTGCTGCAGCGTGTGTTCACCCTTCCTGTAACCCCGCAGGAAGCAGCCCCTGGGCACGAGGTCCCAGCAGCTGCTGCAGGGCACAGTCCCCCCCGGCACAGCGGTGACAAGCCTGGACGTCTCCCTGTGCCACCCATCCCCAGAGCCCCGGAGCCCGTGTAACCATGCGTTGAGCTCTGCCAAGGAGAGCAGATGCCAAACCTGAATTACCAGCCCAGAGAGTAGCTGCAGATCCTAGGAGCTCCTGCGATTTGCGGCAGGTTTTTCAGGCCCCCGCCTGTCACACGCACACACGCAGCTACTTAAGCAGTCACCCAAGGACTCGCGGGTTTTTTCTTCTTTTACGCGCTTTTGGTGCCTGCCAGCTCCAGGTAAGTGTGAGCTTTGAGCTGGGGGTGCTGGGGCACCTCGCAGCTGGGGATGGGCTGGGGGACAACGTGAGAGACTTGCTGGGGAGGTTGGAGCAGTACCCAGCAGGGCTGTAATGGGAAAGCCCTGTGGCTGGGGCACAAGAGGGGCACGCCGGCAGGCAGCGAGCCCAGGCGAGGTGTAGCACGGGGACCCATGTCAGCTACAGCAGCTGCTGCACTGTTCGTGCTGTTCCTATCCGCTATTATCTTTGAAAAGGCTGAATGGGAGGCTTACAGGATGCATGACAGGTGTTTTTTTCCTTATGGTGGGGTCTGGTTTATTTTTAAAGCCTCAGCCCCACCTCATCCTGTGTGCCGTGCTGGCTGATGTTATCCACGACCGTGCCCTGGCTCAGCAGGAGGCAGAGCAAAGCTAGGGACAGGACACAGCTTTGCAGAGCGAGAGAGGACAGGACAGCCTGTTTGCATTGAGAACGGCTTGCTGTTTTGATCCCTGAAGTGACAGGAAATAGTTGCAAGCTAAGAACAGATGCTTCCAGTCCCTTCTCAGCCCTAACGGTGGGGAGAGCACTGGGGAAGGGGCCACGGAGTCCCACCAGCTGTGCAGAAGCTTCCGACCAGAGAGTTTTCCATGGGCTTTAGGTGCAGTAAATGGTTGGAAAGCTGTGCAGCCAGACAGCTATTGTGCATGGCTTTCAAAAAAAAAAAAAAAAAAAAAGCAAAGCCAAACAAACAGAGATAGTTTCTTTTCTGGAAAAGTGGCTGCTTTCTGCTGGGACAGTAGGTGCTGACAAGCACCAGCAGTGTTGAGCTGCCCCCCCTGGGAGGCAGAGGGTTGATGCCCTCCCCTAACTCAGGCCAGAGCTGGGTTCCCAGCCAGTACTCCCAGGGTGTAATAACATTTCCCCCTGCTGCAACCTGTGGCCATTGCTTGTGGTCAGTTCCCTACAAGGTGGACGTGGAGGTGCATTTAAATAACCCACCAGCCACGCTAAGACAACCAGGTGCTCCCCGCACGGTCTGCGTGCACGCAGCAGTTCCTGTTCTAGCCATCTGCAACTGCAGAATCCTTTGCGAGCTTCAGCTGGTGGCTGCTGTCACATTGCCTCTCCTAAAACCCAGATGGTCGGAACGAAGTGTGACTTCCCCAGGGCTCTGTAGCTGCAGACACTTTCTGTTTTGGTGCTGTGGTTTCACTGTGTTGCTGGAACCACCGTTTCTGCCCGGGTGTGTCACCCTCTGCCACCAAACTCAAGCCTGTGCAGCCGAGGGAAGACAACGTTAGGCATGGGGCTGTTCACAGCTCTCAACAAACACCACTCTGCCCAAGCTTTTCTGAGAATTACATAGATAGCTCACATCATTTATGCTAGAAAAGGCCATTTTTTCCAAAGCCTGCAAAAAATTAGGCAGAAAAAAAAAAAAAAGCTAGCAGAGGTGCTTTTCAGCAGATGAGCAAAACAGTCACAATGCTGCATATTTCTGCCAGGTTTTAAGAAATGTAAGCAAGAAAAACATCTTTCCTGGATGAGGGAATGGTCCTGTACCGCCTGAAGGCCAGGCTCCAAGCCAGGGCCTGGGCTTAAATGGGTCGAGGGGTCCAGGTGAGGCCAACGAGAATATTTAGGAACTCTTGGTGTGCTCCAGTCCTGTCACATACTGCCTGTTTTTAGCAACAAGGTGTTGTGCAGGGTGCCACACGTGGCATGTGGCCTCTGAAAACCTCTGGGCCCCAGGGGAGCAGTGTGAGAAGAGCCACGGAGCCCTCCAGGACCTGCAGGATGTTGACCTTTTCCTGAAAGCCATCTCACAGCCTTGAGAAGCAGCAAACGTTCTCCCTTCCCTCCAGAGCAAGGGGGATAAGACAAAAAACCACATCAGGTATGCTATTTCATCTGCCAGGGCACCCCGAGCTGCCAGCAGGTAGAAGATCTGTGCCCTATGGGAAAACGCCTCAGGAGCCTGGGGATTATCATGAAGAGAAGCATCCACGAAGATGAAACGGGAGAGTTGCGAGGCGCGTGTTTCGTATGCAAATCCATGCACACTCGTTGGTTAATGCACGCTAATGGAGCAGGCTGCTGACGATGATTTATGAACCACTGGGCCCTGCCGCTGCTGGGAGCCCAGGCTAGATGCCTGATGCCCGACCTCGCCCCGTACAGACACCTCTGAACCGAGTCCGTGGCAGGAATCCAGGTGTTAGGGGTGATCTGGTCCTGGGCTCTTCCTGACGATGAACGATGCCGTTTTCCAGCGCACTCCATCGCACTGGAAGGAGCTCCGACCTTATGCAACCACCGTGTTACAGTCAGTGTTTACCGAGTGACTTGAGAAGAAGAGCGGGCTGTTTCATAAGCAGCTCTGGTCTTTTTAACCCTATGTGAATGCCAGGAGATCCTGTTATTAGTCAAAGCAACTTCTTGCAGATAAGGCTCAGCGGAGCGTTTAGTTTTTGGGGATCTCCCCAGCCCCTTGTGAATAGGACAGCTGGCTCCCTGCAAGCTGCAAAGCAAATTTGGACCTTAGCCCTATCCCAGCAGTGCTGCCAGAAAGAAAGAGAAGGAGAAGCTGGGTTGTGACATCGAGGCAGGTGGTCCAGAGGAGACCCTCAGCAGGCCAAGGGCTTCTGGCAGCACTGGGGAGCCAGCAACACCAGCCAGCCCACCCGAGAGACACCGGCTGAGTGACTCAGAAAGCAGAACAGATCAAGAAAATCCACATTTCTGAATCCAGCTCCTCCCCTGCCACCACCCACAGTTTGGTTTCGGAAACACCGAGGCAGTTCGCTGTCAAGAGACTTAAGTGTCCTCTCGTTTTAGTTGACCGAATTGGCAGGCTTGACCCTCTGCCACCTGGGAGCAAACCTGGAGCCCTGCAGAAGAGGGGCGTGGGACTTACCCGAGATGTGACTCATTTTGCTTGTGCTTTTGTGCCAAGCCTGCCAGAAATTTGTGCAACGCTTGGCAAATTTTGTGACTGCTCGGGCACAGACACGTGTGGTATGGTCCTCCAGAGACTGACCCCTTACTTGAACACTGAAAAACAATCAGTCCAGTGATAGCCAGCAACAACGTGACTAACTCTATAGCCCCATGCATGGCAGCATTAAATATTAGTAAAAACAAAGCA
Source organism: Heteronetta atricapilla (assembly GCA_011075105.1). Lineage (NCBI taxonomy): Eukaryota > Metazoa > Chordata > Aves > Anseriformes > Anatidae > Heteronetta > Heteronetta atricapilla. The sequence goes on along the minus strand of CM021734.1, from coordinate 24,366,551 downwards.
GCTCACCTGCTCATCTCCAGTTTTGTCTGGCCATGCTGCTGGGAAGAGGACGGGGAGGGAAAACAGAGTGATTGCTGTGCCCAAGCCCGTGCTCCTAACAGATCCTGCATCCTTTGACTCGTGATTCCCCTGCACAATTTTGCCTGGTGGCTGGGGAGAAAAGAAAAACAAAATCACTAGGCTGGATGCCAGACGCCGTCCCCGTCCCAGAAGATAAAAAGATAAATAATGTTTTTTTTTTTTTTTTTTTAAACTATTAACTTGAAAGCGACACACACACACCCCCCCGACATGCTCGTTGCTGTGACATCACTCCCGAGTGACGCCCAAGCCTAAATACGGCCGTAAACAGGAATCATCTCTGCGGGAGTCACGCCGGCTATAAATACAGCAAGCAACAGAGGTTGCTCGGCAGAGGAGAGGCTGCAGTTCCTGCCAGCTAGGGATGGTGAGGCAGCTCGGCTGGGAGCGTTGCTGCCGCGGCCAGGAAACCGAGGCAGGTGCTGCTGGCAGGGGACGGGGCTCCCAGCTGAGACCTTTGGGAAGGGAGTTGTGCCCTGCCACGGCCGCTGGGGAAGAGGGAGCTGGTGGTGATTGGGATGCCTGAGGTGGAGCTCAGCGAGGATGGACCTCTTGTCCACTCGGTCTTGGCAATAACCCTGGCCTCTCTCTGCAGTGCCCGGCCCCATAGCCCAGAAGGAAATGGACGCAGAAAAGCCAGTGACTCCCACTGAGGAGCAGCTGGAGATCCTGGAGTACAACTTCTGCAAGGTGAACAAGCATCCCGACCCCACCACGCTGTGTCTCATCGCGGCTGAAACTGGGCTTTCCGAGGAGCAGACCCTGGTGAGTGTGCACCCCTCGCCCCCACCTTAACACCAGCTCTGCTTCCCTTGCATGCCTCTGCGCCCCACAAGCTCTCCACAAGCCTCCTGCCTACCCTGCCCTTGCATCTCCAAAGCCCCTTCCCCTGTAATTACCACCCCTTTGGCCCACAGCCACAGCTTTCCACACAGCAGCCTGGTGCCCCGCTGGGTTCCTTGTGGTCCCTTTGCCCAAAAGCCCCCAAGCCCCAGCCCAGACTGGGAGGCCAAGCTAGCACTCCCTGTAGCCAGAGCAAGGGCATCTGCTGTGTGTCACTGGCTCTAGGGCCGTTAATTTACACCTGTGCATGCTGTCCCTTCCATCCAACCCGTTTCTGACAGTCCCAAGTGCCCACATGACTGCTGGCTTTGTAGCTGGAAGAAACTACAATCATTTTAAAACAGGTGCAGGATAGATGCAACGCCTGCAGGATGTGCTGTGGGACACGCGCGGGCTGTGCACGCTTCCCATCGCCGCGATTCATTAGTTCAGCATCCCTGAGCCCACACATCGGGCAGGTCTGTCAGCCTCTGCAGCAGGCACAGAGGCCTCCGAATGCTCATCCGCACAGACAGGCTGCCCCTGTCGGGGACTCGCAGCCAGCTACCTGCAGGCTGAGCTGGGAGTCGAAGGCAAACAGCCCCTTCCAGCCTGCAGATTGCAGCGCAGCTCTGGTTTGGGTGCAGATGTTTTATAAACTCCTAGCCCCATGGTGCGTTTCAGGGTTAGAGAAAAGAAATCAAATGGAAAAAAAATGTTAGCAGCATTTCGGAGCAAGCTGCCTAGTCTGGCTCTCCCTTAGCAGAGCCCAGGAGTATGAGAGTCAAGCAGACAATGGCAGCATTTAATCTGTCGCAGGGAAGGATGTAACCGATCATCCCAGGCTGGAGTGAAAAAGGAGATACCCTCCTCTACTGGCCTTTGGTGACAGGCAGATATTTTTGTCTAGCGCCAGGTATACAGATGTTTTGAGGCAGCAGCCCTGAAACACCTTAGAAATGCCATTGCATTTTATTCCCCTTAGAGCAAGTCGTAAACTCAGGCCACATACACCCAGAACCCCTCTGTAGATGTCTTAAAATCAGCCTTTCTTCTTCCACAAACCCAGAGTGCCCCTGGACATCTGGAGACAAAGGTCACATTAGGGACGGGACGAAGATCGGGGCAGTGAGCTGCAAAGTGCCCGCATTGCGTATGGCACAGAATCAGCCCTCCTGGCACCTGGAGTGCTTTACCAGCCAGATATAGCCTCCGCTTTAATACCAGTAAAAATGAAATGCAAAGGGGTACTGAGTCAACAGGACATGGTGGTTTAGGACAGGAAGTGAGACTCTTGGGAGGAGATCAGATGGGCAATCATCTGCCTGGATGTGGTCCCAGGCAGCACTAGTGCAAGAGAGGCACTTCCACTGCGCCCCACACTTGTATCGTTAGTGACTGTAATAGCTTCAGAAATAGCCATGAACAAATATAGCAACAAAACGAGCAGCAACAAAGCAAGTTGTAGAAGTCATAGGCACATTCCCAGCAACGAGCCCGAGCTGTGCTTCCAGCACACACGAGTTATGCCTCTCTTCTTACGGAGCTAGTGTGGCTTTCTTTATCTACCCCCATTTTATCCAGCATGTCAAATTGCAGCTGCATTGAAGTGGCATCAGCAGATCTTGGAGCTGGCTTAGGGATGCCCAGTCACTATAGAACAACATAGCCATTCATATTACTTGAAGACTAAGATAACTTTTAACCCATTTAAAAAATCTATTTGTCCTTCAGTCTGCAGAGAGCCACTATGTTTCCCTCTCACCCTTTCTGAAGCAGGTTAACTTTTGGTTCTGTCATTTTTGGACCTGTGGTGATTGCTTCAATGCTCCAGCCACTTAAACAGATGTCATCCAGTAGCTGCTTAGCCAATCCCTTACTCTGTTTGCAAGAAAAATCTGGACTCATAGCAATAAAATGAGAACTCATCCAGGTTGTCAAGGTCTGGAATGAGCAAGGCTTGAAAGAAGTGCACACGTAGGTGATAAGACTGTTTGGTCAGCAGAGAATCATAGAATCATACAGGTTGGAAAAGACCTCAAAGATCATCAGGTCCAACTGTCCCCCTACCACCACTGTCACCCACTAAACCATGTCCCCAAGCACCACGTCCAACCTGTCCTTGAACACCCCCAGGGACGGGGACTCCACCACCTCCCTGGGCAACCCATCCCACTGCCTGACTGCTCTTTCTAAGAAATGTCTCCTCATTTCCAACCTGAACCTTCCCTGGCACAATTTGAGGCCATTCCTCTAGTCCTATCACTAGTTATCTTTGAGAAGAGGCTGACCCCCATCTCCCCACCCCTTCCTTTCAGGCAGTTGCAGACAGCAATGAGGTCACCCCTGAGCCTCCTCTTCTCCAGCCCAAACACCCCCAGCTCCCTCAGCCGCTCCTCACAGGCCTTGTGCTCCAGGCCCTTCACCAGCTTCGTAGCCCTGCTCTGGGCACGCTCCAGGGCCTCGATGTCCTGCTTGTAGTGAGGGGCCCAAAGCTGAACGCAGTGCTCGAGGTGCGGCCTCAGCAGAGCTGAACACAGGGCTGTCCTGCTGCTTCTGACCCACCCAGGAACACCCAGCCCTGTGCACTCAGTTGTGTTTTGTTTTGTTTCTCCCCTCCAGAAATGGTTCAAGCAGCGCCTGGCACAGTGGAGGAAGTCTGAAGGGCTGCCCTCAGAAAGCGGCTCTGTCAGGGACTAGAAGATGCTGCTCTGGTCTCCGTGCCTGCTGTAAATGATGGTGAAGATGTCCAGAGTGGGTTTCCTGTTGCAAAAAGCTTTGAGATACAAAATAATACCCTGGTATTTAACGTAATTTTTATTTATAGAAAAAAATGCTATATATATATATAATATGTATGTATATGTGTATACAGTTTCTGATGGTTGCATAACCAGCTTAATGATTCTTATCCATTAATAGAGCTGCACAGGCCAGGCCAGCTCATGCCCTTGTCGTGGGCTGATGGAAAAGCTGCTATCAAAGGTTCAAGCACAGGAGTCAGGAAGAAAGATTTAGTTTCTTTATGATTTAGTATACAGAACATCCTGAGAGGAGGGCAATTGGAAAACATGATGTGTTGTTCGTGTGGTCTCGGATGAAGATGTTAGGATATTGACATCCAAGATGTTCGGATTATCGACAAACCAAGTATCCATGTCATAATCAGATCAAGACAAGATGAATGTATTTTTGTTACAGGTCACCAAAGGAAGAGAACTGGTCTTTTCTTTGTCCAATGTGTAAATAAAAACCAAAGACTTTTGGTGAGAGGAACTGTGTTATGTCCCTGCCTGTGCTCCCTGCCCCAGTGGTAGAAGACAAACCCTCTGGGATGACAACACTTCTCTAGGGCAGCCTCAAGCAGCCACCCTGGGTTTTCCCTGTTGCCACAGGGACAGCCTGAAGAGGTGGGCAGCCTCCTCTTCCAGGGCACCCACAACCCATCCACAGCAGCCCACACAGCCCCCCACACACCCCTGGCCCTGGGGTGGCAGAGGCTGGTGGTAGTAAGTAGTGAAGGACTGACAGTGCATGGGCTAAAAAAATAACTACGTGGGCTAAAAAATAACTCACTCCATTACCCAATGACCCTATTTCTGTCACAAGCACATAACTTTGAGTGCCACTGAGATCTCTAAACTTTAGCAAACATTTTGAAACCCAAGGTCAGGAGCTGCGTTGCATCATCCTGCACGCCGTCAGCTTTGATTTGCTACACTTATGTGAAGGAACAGTTCCTATGCTGGCCTCCCCCACCAGTTATTTCATTACTTCTCTGACTTTTAGGGCAAAACAAGAGTGATAAACCCCAGACACAATCCTCCCTAGGGAAAGAGGCTTCCCACATTAGGTCAGATTCCGCTCTTTTCCCCGGTAACCATTTTGTTCTTAAGGAACGACTATTTTACTTAACTCCCCAGATAACCCCGGTAAAAGGGAGCTGCTTGTAAGAAAGCACTCTTGCTGGGTGCTGCCTCTGCACTGCGTGTCCGTGAGGTTTTCCAGCTGCAGCAAAACCCAAAGTAGGTGATCTTCCAAGGGGCGATGGGGGCAGCCAGCAAGAGCAGCAGTGTGTTTCTGGGGAAGCTTAGCGCTTAATCGGACGAGCCAGCTCTTGGATCCGAGCGGAACAAGTTGCCTTCTTAGCACTCTCCTTCACGGTGAAGGCATCTGGGTTGAACTGAGCCAAGTCCATAGGAGGCCTGAGGGAGTGAGGACAGAGAAGGTCACGCCAGGCTCTCAGAGCTTCCTGCTGACACATCTCCACCCAATGCCTCCACTGCTGTCATCAGGACACTAGCGAGAGGAGGAACCCCATTTCCCGCTCAAGTTATCGCAGCTGCCAGGCGTGCCCTCACCCTCTGTGAAACATCCCACCCAGGATTTCTTATGTCCTGGGCTGAGGCCAGCTACGCCATGCTGGGCAAAAGGAATGTGCTGCACTTTACCGTGTGTCAGCTGGTTGATTTTTTTTTTTTTTAATTGCAATTAATAATTGAGATGTTACAACCAGTAATTCCTACTAGTATTAAGAAGTTCTTGTTCCTTCTTTTTTAGTTCTCCTTCGACCTCAAAGATACTTTTGAAACTAGAATTCCTGTAGCACTGACACATCCAGCCATGTAAAATCCATGCCTTTTGGAAGCTGACAAAGAGGGCTTAATTACATGTGTCAAACCCAACCCAACCAGGTGCCACAGCCTGCACTAAAGGGGCTGACAACTGAGCGTTCCCCATGGCAGGGGAGCAGTGCCTACCTTTTACAAGGCTGGGCCAGTTCCACAAGCCTTGGTGTGGCCACTGCCTGTTTCGTGGCCTCTGTCACTGGCCACTGAGCATCCCGGGGGGGCACATAGTCAGGGTTCAGTCTTTTTGCCTGAGCCAGCTCCAGGGTCCGAGGGCTCGCAATGGCTTGCAGAGCAAACTTGGAAACCTGTGGGAGAATGGGGAGGAAGGTCCTCACAGCTGCTTCTAGCATCCAAGAACGACCAACCTGCAGCTCAGTGTACCTAGGTTCACTGATCATGCACAGATGGGACATGGTCCCATCCGCCACGTATCTGGCCCCAGACAAGCTGCAGAAGAAGAACCTACTGCCTAAGCAGTCTCCCAACCTGCCCTCCCGTCCCCTGGAGAGAGGACAAGTCCCACTCTGCAGCCCAAGAAGTGCCTACATCAGCCTCACAGACAGCAAAACATCCAGGGCTGCCATGAAGAGAGCTGGTGGCTCGTGCCCCTGACCTGGCTACCAGCAGCTGGGCACCCAGTGCTCTCCCCCAGCCTGAGGGCTTGTGCCGCGCACACTCCTTGGCAATGCTGCCTTACCGGCCAGATGACGCTCTCAGGAGAGCTGCGCTCGTAACAGCAGGTCATCTTCCTGACCCGAGGCTTTGCAAGGTGCTGTAACCTTGAGGATGCTCTGTACAAGGCCACAGCGTTCGTAACCCGTGCCGGCACCTACAGAGGTTCAGATCGGGAAGAGGGATGTGCGGAGACAGAGCTCATTCACAGCAGCCCCCAGAGACACGCACACCCTCCCCGGAAGGGCTGAACCTTACCACTGCAGGCAGCAGGACCTCTGGATGTAGCATCTTTGGCCGGGCGAGCTCCAGGATCCGCGGGGAAGCTCTGTAGCTCAGTGCAGCCGGTGACACATGCCTCTCAGGGGACTGGTAAGGTCTGGAAGCAGAGAGCCATGGCACAGCCACTCACAGCTATTCCCCCACAGTGGTTAAACAGGGCTGCAGCTGAGGTGTTTAAGTCCCGTGCTTGCATAAGGGAAGTCAGCTGCAGGAGAAAGCAGCGTTGTCTCATGGCCACTTCCAGTGTACAACCCACTCATCCCATGGGTCTACAGGTCCTAACCCCAGCAGGCTCCCTGCTCTGCATTTTGCCCTCTGGTACCCCCATCCCCTGTTCCTTGGTATATTGCTTTGAAGCTGCACTGATGCTGCAAGACCCAAGGGCCTACCTACACCCTGTAGGCTTCCTGGCCTCTCACCTTTGCTGCAAGTAAGCTGCTGGGTGTTTTTTAGGTTCAGCCAGCTTCAACAGCCGATCAGAAGGGAAGCCAAAATCCACTAGTGGGGGACGCTTCCAGACCACTGATTCCTGTCCACTGCTGTACAAGGAGAGGGATCTTGAGGAAGAGCTGGTAAAACATAACTGACAGCAACCATGATCCTGGCAGATGGTATCCAAAGTCTGGTTAAATATCCATGCCTGCTGGATGTACAAAAGTTGGCACTGGTACACACAGAAAAGCCATGAACAGATAGGCATTTACATTTGGCATTGCCTGACTTTAAATGTAAAAGCTGTTTGCATACGCAGACATTTTTTAAGCACCCCCAGTGAATTGCTTTCAAAGGCTAGGCCTTTCCTTGGACGTTTCAAGAAGACACTTCACAACACAAAACCGGCATCATCTCTGTTGTTCAACTCCCAGAGTTTTTTTTTGGGGGGGCGTTACAGTAGAGGAAAATGCCCCCGCATGCTGGGAAACTGAGCTCAAGGCTCACTACTGGTACAGCTCATCCAAACCCCCAGCTCTAGCCAAACCGGCAACCACCCCATGCTGCAGAAGCCCTTTCCTCAACCAGCAAGAGGAAATAAAAGGGCACCACAACTCAGCGCTCTTCAGTTCCTCTTCATTTTGGAAGTCAGGCACTCGGGGTGACTATGTTCCCGTAGCACTTGCTTCCCTGCTGCAGACAGCCCCTGCTCCAGTCACCAGCACGGTGTGGTGGGTCTCAGTAGCATGGAACTGCCCATGGTGCAGCCCAGGCAGGCAAGGAGATGGCACCGATGGCACCTTCCCTTTCCCTAGGAACATCCCCTTGTTGAGAGAGCGCCTTGTGAGCTGCAGCCTTCCCCAGAACGTACTCCCGCATCACTGACCTGCAATGGTGCTTGCCGAAGCCTTGCTTGGGTTTGGCTAGGGCCACTGTTCTTGGGGATGGCTGAGCTGTTGCAGCTTCCCTTGAGAGGGTCCAGATCGTCTCTTGGTTTCCCCACACAAGCCTAGCAAGGATGCCAAGGGTGTGAAATGTGCTTTTAGAAATACGTGCAAATGTGAAACGTCCTTAGCGGGATCGTCCTTCCCCGCCTAGGATGGGACACACTCACAGTCCCCGTGGCTCCCCACAGCTGTGAAGTGCTGCTGCTTTTCCCTGAGCACTCACCTTCTTCAGCACTGAATTTCCTAATGCCGTGCGGGTGGGTTGCTGTCAATTCAAAAAAGAAAAGAGGCTTCAAGTAACGCATCCGTTTTCACAGCTCCCAGTGGATGTGCAAAAAGGGTCATTTCATTCCATCTCTGAAACCCCTGCAGGAGTTTCATGATTGCGTTTTTCTTGCCTCACCATTACCACCTGGCCACACCACAGGTATGACAGTAGAAACAATAATAACGTTACGGTGAGGGTGTGCCATGGAAAGTGGGTGAGGTTTTCCAGTACGTTAGCGGTTAGTCTCCCATGCCCAGGGCAAATTTGGAGTTGCTCATCCCCCATGGAGAACGGACAGTATGAACTCTTCCATGGTGGGAGAGGGCACCAGAGCAGTCACAACAGGGGACAGCAGTGTAATAGGTTTGTGGAGCCTTTCTGGAGCACAGTGACACCCCTGCAGACAGTGGCAAAGACACGTTATCCAGAGACTGGTGGTTCAGCTTGTTGAGTCAGAGCTTGGCCCCGTAATACAGACAACATCTCTGTTCCTAAAGCTGTGCTGCATCCCCCAGGATACACCAGCCTGTGGCTCTAAGCGGGCCGAGTCCCCTTGCACCACACAACCATCCTGCCTCACAACATCTGAGCACCGCACCTCGGATGGGGCAGCAAAAGTTAAGCCCAGTTTTTTTGATTGAAAACGAGACGAGCAAACTGAGTCATTTGGTGTTCTTGGAGTCACGAGTGCTTTTGAGAGGGAAGCGCCAGCATGACAAAGCCCCCAGTGGCTGAGGCCCTGTCAGTCCCCGGTCCTCAAGCCGGGTAAGGGTGCACTCTTACCTGGGACTGTTTGCACAAGGCGCTTTCTTGGGTTCTGCGAGTTCTTGTATCCTGTGAAAAGTGCAGAAATGGACAGATGTGTCCTTAAAACACCCAGTTAAACCAACACGGCATAAAACTACTAGTGCTGTACCCAGAGCCATAACGCTACCCATGTCTTTATCTCCACCCCTCGCAGGAGTGTGTTCGAGGGACCTCTCTCCAAGCAACCTTCCACCCGTTTAACCTGGTGATCTCACCAGGCTGTGGGTTTTTGTGCTCTCTCTCAGCCTGCGGAGGCACAAGTGTGCCCGTCTGCCTTCGCTGCAGGCAATACAAACCTGGGAGACGATGAGGAGAAGGGGAAAGTACTTCTCTGGCTCATAGCTTGCCATGCAGCCCCAGCACGCAGGAGATGGACAACCTGCCAGCCCAGACAAACAGACACAGCCGGTGTCAACGGTTCCACTGTTTACTGAAAGGTACCATGGAGACAGCACCATTCCACCTGTCTGCTGACAGACAATGGCCAGTGCTCTGGGGACACCGCCTGTGGTTTCTCTGATGGTACCGAAACCTCTGGTGGGACACAGCACTGGCAAATACTTACCAGAGAGCACCACGAAGACCTTGTGCTGGCAGGCTGCTGCCAGGGCATCCTCACCTCACACTCCCTCGCGAGATGCCTGCTGATTTATCTCCCTGTCACACCTAACCACCGCTCACCGACACGGCTCCCTGGGATCTTGGTGGGAACTGCCTGTGGGATGTTGGCCCCCTGCCTCCAGTTCAAGACGGGACATGCCCAGGAAGGCAGCAGTCCTCTCAGGAGCTCAAAACCAGTTTCAGCAGCTTCAGCCAAGCGGCTCTTCAGAGGCTCATCAGTTTTCCTCCACAGACAGCGCAGATCCACTGCACAGTCACATCCAAACTCAGCACCAGTAGGCAGATATCCGCACACGTGCACCTTCAGCAGCTCTGCAACCTGAGGGAATGAAGCGATCTCTCTGACGAAGGGGGAGTCCCAGGGCAGCCTTTGCCATTTGGTCCCGCTTTTGCTTCCCAGCAGGGGAAACGAGGCCTTGCCGCAGCCAGACACAGAGATACCTTCCTTCTGCTGCCCGAGGTCTGTCAGTCCCATTGCTTACAAGGTCCCAGCTGCCTGAGGAATCAATCCCTTGTAAAGCAAATCAGAATTAGGACAGTTCCGCTGAAAAGAACCTAAAATGATCGTTGAGTACCAACTGCCTCACCACTAAACTAAAATTAAAGCATGTTATTGAGGGCATTATCCAAATGCCTCTTGAACACTGACAGGCTTGGAGCATCAACCAGCACACTAGGAAGCCTGTTCCAGTGTTTCACAACCCTCACAGCAGAAAAAGATTTCCTGATGTCCAGTCTGAACCTCCCAGCACTAGTCCCTTTCTGCTGAGCTGCTCTCCGGTCACTCGTGTCCCAGGCTGTACTAATGCTTGGCATTACTTCACCCCAGGTGCAGAACACAGCACCTTCCTTTGATGAACTTGATGCTGGTGATGATTTTCCAATCTAGATCCCTCTGCAAAGACTCTCTCATTCCTCCAGGGAGTCAACAACACCTCCCAGCTTAGTATCACCAGCAAACTGGCCAATATATTGACTTGCTGGCCCAGCATAAATCCCCAACTGAGCCATCCCCTGGAGGCCTGGGGCATGGCTTGGGTACTAGGGATTAGGAAGCTAGGGCTGGGAGGGTTTCTTACCTGTCGTGTGAACATGTAGACAAGTGGCAAGAAACTTTAATGACAAGAAGTGAATTTAAACACTTGGCAACATCTGCAGCTCGGGCTGCCTGCTCTTCAGTGTGAAGTAATGACGAGGCAGCTAAGTTTGTGCATCTCCTCGGGATAATTGGGCAGTTATTTGTGTTGTTGACAGTATCCTTGGTACCTTCTCAGTGCAGCTGCATAGCAATGCGCTTGCACATGAAGCACTCCGCGCCTCTGGGAACTGCTCCTCGCTGCAGGGCTCCAGCAGCTCTCGGGACCGTGGGACCAAGCGCTGCCAGCACCAGTTATTACTCCCTTTAGCTGTAATTTCAAGGGGAAGTTACGAAAGCCTCGGGGGAGGCTCAGCAGCGGTACTAAACTGGGACTCCATGTAAGTGCAGCCCAAGCTGTAACATTTTAAGTCAGAGAACGGGGAAAAAAAAAAAAAAACAAAAACAAAACAAAACAAAACAAAAAAACAAAGATGTGGCAACGTGCAGAAAGCGTGGGGAAACCAAGGAAGATTACGGGCAGCCCTTAGCCCAGATTGCAGCAAGAGCCACAGGTGGCCCTGAGGGGCCGTGAGGCGCCTTCCTGCCCCGTGGGCTGTGGGGACGGACACGGGGATGGCTGTGAAAATCCCGCTGCCTGCAGAAGCTTGAGCCCTGCTAGCCGGGGACTGTTTGCACAGAGACAGGCCAGCCACAGAATCACAGAATTTCTAGGTTGGAAGAGACCTCAAGATCATTGGGTCCAAGCTGAACACCCACCCCATACAGAAGTGCAAAAAGAACCATTTTAACGGTAGCTGTCCAAGAAAAGCCATGAAGGTCTGCTGCGTCATTCCTTGTTGAAGTAAATGAAACCCAGACCAGTTGTTAAGAGTAAAATTTTCTGATTTATGCATCCGTTACAAAGGACAAAACTAGAAAATACTTGTATAATACATTGGGTTATAAAACATGTCTTTTGCAGTACTGCCTGAATCACATGTTTGGAGTGTAATTACAAGGACACTGATGCTGAGAAAGTCACACTCCTTTCCAACTCATCTTCCTCATCTGCTGTGCTAACAGAAATCACTTTCCAAAAGAGATAGATTTTTCACCCGTAACACTGCTTGCTCAAGCACAATCTGGACCGAACCAAAATAAGCCACTCAAACTGATGGATTCCCCCAACCTTTGGTGCCAACCTAACTTAAATGCTTTCAGTCACTGCCTTAAATTGCACTGCTTTGTTGTTTTTTTTTCCAGTAAGCAAAGAAAATTTTAATGTCATATTGCTTTAATTTTCTTGTCGTTCTTATCCACTAAAGAAGATGTAAACAAGCCCAATTTCCAGAAATTACCAATTTGTCACTCCCCTAAAAGTCAGCCCCTACAGAGAACAACACAAATTATCACTGTCAAAAACGCAGTTCTGTCACAGGACTTTAAATTTCTGACACTCTCAAGAGGTGGCCTCATTTTTAACAGAACAACTCTACTAACAGAGTTCTGTAAAATCCATTACCTATGAAGTAAACATAATTCAATTTAAACCTGAGACATCAGGCCAGGTTAAGTTCCCTGGACACAACTTTGTTTCATTAAAGTCGATGGTTAATTCCAACCTGGCAAGAGGCCATCTCAGCCTAAGCTACATATGCCCCTAACTCTGCTGTCTGAGAGTTTCACTTTCCCCTACAAATAGGCTACAAATATATTATTTTCCAAAGGTATTTTAAAAACACTATAAAGTAGGTTTTCTTATCAACTAGACATCATTTTCAGAGGAATTCCACACCCACAAGGAAAAGGTACTTCTACATTTCAGCTGCCATGCAGCAAATCAACCACATACTAACACCTCAACTTCCACAGCTGCAAGGATTGTGTCGAAGGAAAAGAGCTGTCACCGCATTTCCAAAAACAGCTCTGCTATCAGCTCCTGGGCATCCTTCATGCTGGAGGAGATCTCCGAGCCGTCCTCTGCCACGTGGGTACCAATCAGGAACATCTTCCTCTTGTCCCCGATATCAGACAGTGCCAGAGCGTCGTGGATATCTGTGATGCAATATGCACCTTCGAGGTCCTGATGCACAAAACCAAAACAAGCCTGTTAGTTGCAAGAGGTGGCTGCACAAGTTCTGGTTTGAGCCTTTCCTCACGAGGGAAAGGGTCTCTGACTATCTGGGGGCACTGCTCTTCTGTGTACCCTTATGAGATCGTGTTCCCATGCCCTAAAATGCTTTGGAACCAAAATGTTTATCCTTAACCTAATTTCTTCCCAAAGAAATAAGGGTATAGCTCTGCTTCCAGTTATTCCAGTGTTTCCAATAATAATGTAAGACTAGCTGCACAAGCTAGAAAAAAAGTACTGCTGGCCCAAGACCCCAAGCACCCTACACAGAATTACAAGAACAGGGCAAATACACAACAGTCATTCCCTCGTTACCTTCAAAGCCCCCAGCACTTCTGTCTCAGAGACCTAGAGAATCAGCAGTAGCATTTGTGTTTGATGAAGCCAAGACTTACAGGACTAACACAAAGGACTGCTAGTAATTGCTAGTTACCAGAAATTTAGGTGGTAACAATGTAGAACACACCAAGCACGTGGCTCCAAAAAAAAGATTAATAATAATAAAAAATCTGTGCTTAAAGACTTTCGGCTGTTCTGTCGTCTACTACAGGTTAGGGTTAGGGTTAGGTTTCGGGTTAGGGGGTTAGGGTTATGTTTAGTGTTTGGGTTAGGGTTAGGGTTAGGCACTAAGCAGTTCAAATAAGCATGGTCATTTTTTGTTTCTGTCCTGTAAGCTCAAAAAGGAAAACTCTATTTTGATAATTTTAGGAAAGGACATTGCTCAATTCCTCCAATGGAACAACTACTAGCTTATACATACCTGTTGGAGAAGAGCCCAAACATACAAGGGAAACAACTTGAGGGAATTTGGTGCTATCAGCATGGACTGCTGCAGGCAGTTGACGTATACGTGGACAAAGAGTCTACCGCAGCATTAACTAAAAAATAATAACCAATAATAAAAATAGGAGTTGTAACACTTGATTTAAACTGTAGCATGAACGTGAGACTATGTACACATCATGTTTTAAATCTTATGCAAGTAGGTTAGCTATTGATTAAAATATTAAACATCCAAGATTAAACTACAAACATATTGATTAAACTATTAAACATCCAAGATGATTTGCAGCAATTCTTGTGACAAAATAATAATAATAATAATAATCAAAAATCACGTTCTCTCATCATTTCCACAGCGTAACAGTTTGGGCAACTTAAGTTCCATCTTTCTCTGCTAAGAAAAAGCTGCGGATCTTTTGGTTGGAGGGAGCCACCTCCTGGACTGAGTGCGCATTTGAGACAGGATACAGAAGTACTGGTCCTTTTTTCGTAATTCATTTGGCTACTAATACACAACATGGCATACACTAAAATCCTGCACAGAGCCACAACATTCACAAGCAGAGATCAATCTACGAAACATCCACTTGTGGCCCAAGCATAGGGAATAAGCAAGAATCCTCCATCTGGCAATGGCAGGTTGAAAAGCACAGAAAACTAACGCAGAAAGTGGAGATGTCAGAAGTTCTCCTCGTCCCCCCTTTTTTTTTTCTTTTCTTTTTAAAGCACACAAAAACAAACAGGAAAATGAACAGCCAGGCTTCATTTGCTACTTTAAAAGAGAACATGTGAAAAGCTATTTGAAACTCATCCATGTTTGCTAAGAGGCATACAACTGCTTGTACATCTCTACTCCAGCATATACACCAGCCAACGACTTTACCACAGGCAAGCCAAGTGTGTGCACACAAATTTGACGTTCACCCAATAAAAAAATAAGTAGAAATCATCACACAAGTACTGCTTGGTGGGAAGAGGTATCCAAATTCAGCATCTCTTTTTGATGGGTGAGGACTGGCAGCCCCTGGCGCTGCTGCTCGCCTCCTTGCCCGGGCAGCTGTGGCAGTGTGTAAGCTTTTCCCCTTGCTGTTTGGATGCTGTTCTGGGAGGTGAGGCTGGAAGGCAAGCAGTAAGGTTCTGCAAACAATGACCACGCTTGTTTGGCAGCAAAACAGAGGTGGATCGTGTTGAATAAACCCAAAATCATGGCACTGTTCCTTACCAGAATGAAATCTTGAAGTGAATTGGGAGGCTGGCTGAGCCCAGTCCATGTGGTTTTCAGGGTTTCATTTACCTGCCAGTTAATGTGAAACTCTGGCTAAAAGGGGTTCTTTGATTTGCTGCTTTAATCCTCTAGTGATAACACGTAGTGTTTGACGTAGCCTATCTTTCCATGGAAGAAAAAATTGAGTCCCCGAGCCCCTTAAAGTCAGTAAATGACTTCTGACTCCACTTCACCTACATGTGAATGATGAACTGTGAAACAAAAGTAAGCTCTGTTTTAAAACGATGCTAGAGACTTTCTGCTCATTGCTGGGGAACCGCCTGCAGCTGTTGGCTTAGCATTTCAAAAGAGAAAGGCAAGGAAACCAGTTATTTGCTGTTTGACAAAGGCTGGATTCCACCTGGTATGCAGTTTTGTAAGGAAACAGGTAATCATTCATGCTGTAATGGAGGTGTGAAATAGCAGGCTGGCTTGGCCGAGAGGAGAAGAAAATAAGAAGTTTTCTCCTGACTGCAGGGAATCCATAAGCACCGGTAATGTTTGTGCTGTATGAAATCTTCTGCTCTTATCTCCATTGCATTTCGTCTGTGATTTATATTCTTGGAGCCGATTCTCCTTGTAAAATTCACTTGAAAAGTTGTCTTCCTCCTTTCTGTAGAAGACTTATGGGAGTGCCATGGCTTTCTATGCCTACTTTGTTCTTACTAAACCGGTGAGTCCTCCTGGAAATGTCTGGAGTATTGCAAAGAACTGATTCTGAAAATCATGTTTTGGGCTCTGATGAAAACATAATTTGGTATGAAGCCTTGCCATCAGATGAGGGCTTGTTTGGTTTCTGATGGGACTGATACAACACCTTACGTTATTTGAAGCCAGGTACTGTTACAGATGCACTGCAGAGCAGCTTTTGAGCAGAACTACTACTGCCTGTAGGACTTCATAACCTAGGGAATGAGAAGGGATGAATGAAATTTACCTTTTGTTTTAGATCTTGGTAGACCGTTTTCAATAGTAAATGGCACCTGGCTCGTAGCTGTAAAGGGAGAGCAGCTAGTAATGCTGTGCCAGTTCGTTAACACTGCCTTACAGCTGGCCAGGAAGCAAGTCACTGAACAGTAGCAACAAAAAGTACAAAACACAACAGATGTTAATTGAGCTGCACAGTACAGGCAAGTCCTGAAATCCTGTAAGACTTTGTTTCTTTTTCCTATTTTATCTCTGTACTTTACTCCCAAAGTGGACATCTGGATGTCTGACTGTGATACAAACTCTTTGTTTACTAAAGAGCTATGTGGAAGAGTAACTACTGCTTCCTTCCATAATACCAAGGGATCCATAGACCTGATGAGATGTCAGTTTCTTTTAGTGAGAAGGGAAGATGTGTCTATTCTAACGACCAGCTGTCTCTGAATTTTACTCATCACTGATTTTTAAAAAGGGCCGAGGTATTCCTACTTCATGTATAGAGTTATATACATAACTCTCTAAATACAGAGATTACTACTTGGCTTTTTAGAACAGCTGTTGGCACCTTTCCTTGAGATTGAAAGTCCTGGAGAAATAACTGTTGAACTTTCTCTGCCTCCTTGGAAAGTCATGTCCATTCACTCGAGTGACTTCAGTCATGAAGATCAAGCTATGCTGTTATTATGATTGAGAATTCCTCTAGACGTGATAAAAATGATTTCTACCATGTGTCTTAAAAAGGCTGTTAGGGGCACACCTCTACATGTAGCCTCTGAACAGTACATGTATTGTGTGTGCATCTGTGCACACATCTGTTGAACTAGATAAACCTGAACTAGATAAACCTGAAACAGGCTGAATTTTTCTGACCTCTACTTGTTTTTTCTTGCTAACCTTCTGTCTGTGCCCCTCTTCCTTCACCAGGACTACATTTACCCTGATGTTAAAGACAGGCAGTTCCTCCACTACTTCTACTGGAAACCAAAAGCCAAGCATTTCAATGTGGAACAATACAACAAATAGAATACGTAGCAGAGGTATTTAAATGCAGTCCTTAAATAATGTGGTAGCCTCTGGGTTAAGACTTTTTCAGTAAACTCTCAGCTAACAGAAATTGACCTCAAGGTTTGTTACATTCAGAACAGTGCATTGCTTATCAATCAGTTTGTGCTGTTTAACCATCCAGTGTTTGCCATTGACATGTAGACTACTTTAGTACATCATTGGAAAAGGAGAGTGCATGAGTTAAATTTCAAACAAGTTAGTTTTTGAGCCCTGCACATCTGCTTTTTCCATGTTTGACTATGTTGCATTCACAGCAATTCTAATAGAATAGCTGTGTTGCTTTCTGAGGCTTGCGGCGCTGATGAGGTAACAGAGCCTTCTCCCTTCCTTGGAAGGAGGCATTCTTGCAGAGTTCAGCATTTGACAGCTTAATCCTACTCCTTAGGTAAAAGATTTCCATCTGGTCTCCTGTATTGTAGAAAAGGTGGTGTGTGTGCTTGGGAGAAACAACATGGTCTTCATGGAAAAAAAAAAAAGTAGCAGATCCTACTCCTCAATTCTTATTTTCCCATCCCATCTCTGACCCAGTGTTCAGTGTGTCACTAAATAAAATTGAAACTACCCCTATTTTTAGTTCAAGACTTGTGGTTAAGGGTATTGTTTCATGCGTCAAAGTTGGCATAAGGCTAGATAGTCTAATACCTTTTCAACAGACTGCGAGTATGCGTTTTGTAATTGTAATTTCAGGAAAATAATCCTCTGGGGAAGGTAGGGGGAAGGTGGTGTAACAGGGCATACGCTGCTCTCCGGAGAGGGGCTGAATGACCTGAGTGTCTGTAAATGTTCAGCATCCTCCATTTGATTCGTCTGGTTTCTTGCACAAGACCATTGTCTTCTTTCTCATGCTGCAGGCAGAAGAATCCCCGATGTGTCTACGCCAACCTCTGCACCTGAGACTTCCGATCCAGGAAATTACTAACAAGGACTGGTGTTGTTTCGGTATACATTAGAATTGTCCTTTCAAACCTGATGTGAGCATTTAGTTACTCTATAGAAACTGGATATTTTTGACCACTAAATTTTTGCAAATTATAATAAATATCTATAAAAATGACTTGGTCAGTTGATGGCTTTGTTTTGTTTTCCTTTGTTTTTATTTGCTCTATGTTTTCAGTCCGTTAAGGAAGTTGCTGAAGCAAAGTTCTTCAGATATTTGTCAAATCACTTCAGTAAAATGGAGGTATTCTGCTTCCTGGTAAAAATGACAGGGATGTTTTTTAGAACAAGGGCTGTCTTTTTAGGACCGTGACTATAGCACAGCACTAGCTTAGTAAATAAGTAACTCTTGTATTAACTCTTGTATTAAGTATTACTGATTTGCTTTCTGTTTCCTTTTCACTAGCTCTGTTCTCGATATTGTTTGTTTAACACCGCTGGTGGAGGTTAGACTTGCATCCAAAGTAAGCTGTTTGTTTTAGTCAATATTGCTGGAAAAGTAACATACATCAAACTCATTTACTGTAAAATTATTTGTTTTATTGTTGCATTTTATTGACAGGAATTATCAAAACACTCACACATTCATGATTTATACAAAGCTTCAAAATAGCCCTATTAAGCCTAAATATCTGTGACTCAGAACACAGTACGCAGAAGGACTTAAGTCAAGCAGAGCCAGTAAGTCACTTATTTTATACCCAGGAAAGTGGATTAAGCCATTTTGCTCAGCTTGAGTTCTCCATCATCCTTCAGAGTTAAGCACGTGTACCAGTAATGTAAAAACTAATTAAAAAAAAAAAAAGATAATTTGCTTCCATTATGTATGTATGTAACTTCTGTTACATACGGAATTGAAATTACTGATGCTGCAGTTGCAGCAACCTGAAACATCCTATGGTGACAAACATGTTGTCAGTTTTCTATGCAAAAGGACAGTGTACAGCCGAGCTCTGGAGCTGAGGGGAGGCAGAGGCTGGTCCAACACCATTGCCTGAAGTATAAAGGTGTATACATGTTGTAATTTACAGAGCTGCTAAAGATATCCAGCAGAGTTATAAGCGACCCTGGATCCTATAAATGATTTGCTTTGAGATCTATACAAGATGAGCTTACAACGCCATGGAGTGTATTTGTACCCAAAGTCATACTAAGTAAGCTACTCATGGTCTCACTTCACTACTGCTTGCTTTACTCTTTGCAAAGCACCAGCAAGCTTTAATTGTAGCACAAATGTAAATTATATGCAAGCTAAAGAAGCACTTTAGTTGCATTAATACTAAATTGCACTCAAAGAATTAAGTTCCTTGTTAGTGTTGAGAGAAAATTAAAACAAAAAAAAAAGTCTTAAAAAAATCATCCTCGATAAATCAATAAAAATTGGAAGGCGGATACGACCATACACAGATTTTAAAAGATGTCTTACAAATATGTTCCCTATAAACAGTGCTCTTTGAGCAAGAAAAGTTAACCTAATGCAGCATTTAAAAAGGTTTGGAAATAGCAAAAATGTGCCATAATTAGAAAGCAAGCAAGCAAAAATCTCACTTTTTCTTTAAGAGTTACCTACAGTACCAATTTCAATGAAATCTGAGCACCTTTTACTAGTCTTGCACCAGTCAACTTTTCCCAATTTCCCTGAGAGGAACAGAGCTGTAATACTAGCTTTCAAATCACTTTAAGAATTTAGAAACTATTGCATATACCAATTACAAGGTTTGATCTCAGTGGTTTTGCAAATAATTGTATAGAATATTTGTCTCCTTATCTAAGATAGTGTTTTTCTCACTTCTACAGCCAGTATTAAAGACTGTCTTTGTTAAATAACAACCTACTTAGATTTTGGATGAAAATACAATTTTTTGGTTAACATTGAGGCAAAACAAGGAATCTGTTTTTTTCCTATAGCATTTATGTCCTTGCACACATCCACTTTGCGATGCGATACTTTTCTGTTAACGACAGTAAGAAGTTCTGTGAACTCCAAGGAAGAGCCGTGCTTCCTCAGCGCCTCACACAAATCTTGAATGTACCAGGAGCCATTTACAGTTTCGCGGTGAGAAAAGTAACCTATTGTAGAGCAGGAACATAAAATGATATTCAGTTATGATATTCAGTTGTAAGTAGCCATTGCCACCCAATAAACATTCACGAGTTACTCCTTGCTAGCCTCACCCATTAAGTGTAATCATTGAGATTAATAATGGGTGTAAATCTTACTGGGTCAATTATGCAATTTTTCTAGAAACTGTAGACAGGAAATGTCCTTGAGATCACTTACAGTGCTTAGCCAAGTGGAGTATGGTTCAGGGACGGGTAGCTTACTGCCCACAGGACCGTATCTGCGAGTTGCAAGAGAGCAGATGGGACCGAGGACAAAGATACACGTTGGACGGGGGTGGACAGCTATGTACTAGAGGGAAACTTTTAAGCCACCATTACTACAGTCCTGGAGAAAAGGGAAATGCTTACTGTCAGCAGGCAGCTCAGCAACAAGATTATGATGAGAACGCCTCTGCTTGGCAAATTAACTGCAATTTTGATGGTTTGTTTTCACTTTTTCCTTAACATACGGGGCTCCTTCTCAGATAGACATCACTTATCGGACATGCAAAACAGATGACCTGGAACTGTACTCATTTTGACTGCAGAATGAGGAAGTGTTCAAGCTTGTTATTGAAGTATCAGACACACACATAAAATAGTAGAACTTTACCTTGTGCCACAGAATAGCACATGAGAAAGTCTGCACCGGCAGGCAGGGTGTAGACACCAGCTGCATCCACTTCAGTCTCATTAACAATGGTTTCTTCTCTGCCGTCTACTGTATCCTGAACAATAACTGGATCATCATGTTTATCACCTCGACATGCCTGTCAGAGAGAAAAGGATAATTTTGCTTTCACCTCCATGAAGCTCACCTTTGTTATTATGATGCTTTTAAGCAGAGGGGACTCCTATTCAGTATGTTCCACGCTAACCATGACTGTGGATCCATAAAGACACATTTTGATCTCTAACAATTACAATCTTGGTGATGAAGTCCAACAAAAGCTCTGAAATGATCATGGGATCATTGAGATTGGATGTGGGACCTCTTGAGTTTATTTAACGCAACCCTCTTAGCTCAAGCAGGATCAGCTAAAGCAAGTTGTCCAGGACAGGACTATACCCAGCTGGCTTCTGAGCATCTCCAAGGATGGAGGGAAGCTCTACAACCTCTCTGGCTGACATCTTCCACTGTTTGACCACCCCACGCAGTTAAAAGAAAAAAAAAAAAAAAAAAGTTCCTGTGTTGGGATGGGGTTCCATGCATTTTTTGTGCCCACTGCCTCTTGTTTTGTCACTGTGCACCGCTGAAAAGAGTCTGGCTTCCTTTTCTTCATTCTGTCCCATCAGGTATTTATGTACATTGATAAGATCCCCTCTGAACCTTCTCTTCTTTAGGCTGAACAATCTCAGCATCTCCTCGCATGAGAGATATCCTCCAGTTCCCAAATCATCCTCCCAACTCTGCCCTTGACTTGCTCCACCAAGTCCTTTTCTTTCACGTACTGCGGAGCCCAGAACTGGACACAGGACTCTGAATGGTTAGAGAGAAAGGATCGCCTCACTTAACCTTTTGCCTGCACAAGCATTGAATAAACGCTCTGAAGCACAGCCATCATTATACACTGTCTAGTTGTTAGTGGTAGGATTATTTTTTTTTGGTGAGAATTCAGTAAATTAACCCGGTATTATCAGTGTTGCGGAAAAGCTATATAGGGAGAATAAGACGGTAAGAACACACTTAAAAGGCACAAAGCAGTTAACAGGCGTTAGTTAAGAGCTATCACAAAAGAGAAATGTGAAAATTTTCTTTCCTTTACAGTGATGAAGTTCTGTCCTTGCTGTTTTCTCTGTGATTTCCGAAGGTAAATACTACACTGATTGTTCTTTTTGCTGTAAAAGAACTTAGTTTATGAACTGAACTAAGTTGCTTTTTGATTAGTACATTTTATAAATGTTTCCAAGTACTTGTAATATGAAAAATGCAAATATTTTCCATCTTTGGCACAAGATTAAAAAAAAAAAAGCTAAATGAGTGCTAATGAAAAAATTATCAATATGGTGATTTTTGTAGCAGCCTTGTTCTTATGTCAGCTTTCATTTGAAAAAAGGTAATTCTTAGAATTACTCTGTAAACAGCTAAAGTACAATCTGGTTCTCATTTGAATGTGCTAGTTGTAACCTGGATAAAGACTGGCTGAAGCCCCAAGTAACTTGGTTTGACCCCACACCTGACTACCACAGACCTCCTGAGATCCCTTCCAACTTTCACTATGCCTAGCACAAAGGAGTGAAACAGGAGATTATGTATAGGTTTTATTTGACTGCTTAGCACCAGCAGTATTTCTGAGCCAATAAAGCCTTAAATTGATTCTTTAAATTCTACAGAGACGCTGAGTATTGGTAATGGAATGAAAAAAAAATAATAAAAAGGAAACTTTCTCATATGGAAAGACTATTTCAGAAAAAAACAATTTCTCTATTACCAGAAGATGACATAGGTCAGTGTTAACTCCACTGAATTCAGAAACCTTACCTGAATGATAAATATCTTCGGCTTTCCTACCAGACTTGGGCACTTGTCTCCTCTGAACATGTTTGTGATTGTCTCAATTTTGATTTGGGCATCATATGCATAAACATAATCATTCTCACCGTGACTCAAGTATACACAAACAAAGCAGTCAGCATCGCTGTAGTCTTTCAGAGAGGCTGAAATATCAAGCAGTGTTTAGATGACTTGAAAGTGATCTTCAGGTGTAAAAAACATGGCTCGTTTGTGTCCTATCATTTAATCTCAGATCAATCATTTTTCAAATGAACCCTGTTATCAGATAGTGTAATACTGCAGAGATGTGAAGGTAAAATAAACATGGCTGAAGAGTAATGCCACTAAAAGTAAAAAGAACATTATTAACTTCTAGCTGCAAGTTAACTTCTTTCAGCTCTTAGCAACTTTGTTGGTTCTCCCAAAGAAGATTGCTTATATTACAATAAAAGTATCTTCAGTCCAACACTGAAGTCCCTTTAATGTTAAGCAATTCCACAGGCGCACAAAAAAGTATTTTAAGCTAGATGAACATAGTAAATGGAAGAAAAACATATCTAGAAATCCTGCTGCAAATAGACGTAACCAATATATAGTATCCTACCTTCATGAACTTTCTGCAGCACATCTTCTGCTTTCAGGTCATCAAAATCTCTGACTTCAAATCCAAGGTCTGTCAAGCTGTTGTTAAAACACAAAAGCATTCGTAAAAACGTTTTCTCAAATTATGTCAGTTCCTACCAACTCAATTGCTTTCCCTGTGAGAGAATGAATATTCATGTTTATGCATTATTTATGAAAAAAAAAAAGTGAACTTGATGTTGGTCCCAAACGAGCGTCCAGTGCAGGTGTAGTACATCAGGTTACTTTGAAGACCCTCTCAAGTCACAGGATGTGCCAGTAGTTTCTGTGACTGAGAGAAATGTGCCTTGAAGCTTTTTTATGTCTTTCTTTGCCAAGGTTGCATAGGTGCTTATGTCTGCAAAATATTTTCTTCTGTTCTTAAACATATGATTTTGGTAACTGCTTATTTCTGAAGTTATATTTTTAAGCTTTGGTGAAGAAACCAAGTTTCTTACCTGCGTTTCAGATTGTTTCTGTCTGCATAAGTCCCACGTCTTTCTGGCAGCATTAACTGCCAATAAAAGTGCTCATGATTGAAGATCAATGCAACTCCTCTTCTTTGATGGTTCATTTTGTACTGCTCTGCAGGGTCATATATTTGTCTGTTGCCAGGGATGGAAAATTTTCTTGTTGAGTGAGTTAGTAGCTAGTTGAATTCCCTTCCCATATTCCTGCTGGCTGAGACTTTTGTAATTGACTAGAGACTTTGAGAAATCAATTTCAGAAATGCAAAAGGCATAATAATATAGAAAGAACCTAAATCATTAGGTCTTCCTGAAAACCTCGGGTACATTAAAAAGTTCAGTAAAAACAAGCATTGGGCAGGTTGAAGGCTCTATCAGGTAGTGTTGAACAGTTTCTCTACAATGTATTTGCATTTACAGTTTTTAGGAGGCTGTCTCAGTAAAATATTAAGGCATATAAAACAGCTTCAGATTTGGCTCCAGTTCTCCACACTGTATGGTTAGCTACACATTATTTTAGCATAGTTAGATGGTGCATAAGTATTTATTTGGAATTTCAACTGTGTGAGGTTTTCTTCAGGTTCTAAATAAACCGAGTGCTGCATCAAATGCAATAGGTTATGTAGTTTATAGTGGCTGATGAGGTGGTATGCACACTGTTTGCAAGAGGAGAAGGAGTTGGTACTATTTACCCTTCCAAAATAAAAGCTAAGATGATACAACTGTTCCTCTTAAGTGTTTAGCAATTGAGCAACAAAGCTCTAAAGCTTAGAGATAGTGCTGGCACAAGCACAAATGATCAACCCAGCTTCTAAGTAGGGGAGTTTTAGCTATTAAGGCAACAAATAAATAGAGTTAGGAGCAGCATTCAGTGATTTTATTATTTTATGAGCACACACAACATAGAGGTCTGTGACAGCATGCTATGGACTGTCCCGCTGGACCCAAAAGGTCCTTTCCAAGATTTGGCATGGATGTATTTAGAGGGACAAAGCATACAATCTTGCTGCTTCTGTTGACAAGAGGCAGTGGTGCAGGGAACAGAAGCTAAAGCACTTCTGGCGATAGCCCTGGCAACAGATAAGGCCAGTGTTACAGGTGTACAGAATGACACTCCAGGTCATGCTGCCCTAGAACTGTCTGTAGGCAGAGCTTCAATATTTGGCATGTTACTGTTTATTTCCTGCTACATTCAGTTTTGGTACAATTTGTGAAAAAAGTTCACTTGCCAGCAGAAGTTACTTAAAGATCACAGTTTATTCCAAAATGCTTTTTATTTCACTGCAGAGTGACCAAAGTGTTTCATTAAGTATTTCTACCTCTCCACTTTATTATGAGCACCTGGTTAATAAAACATTTTTTTGTAACATCTGCGGCCGAATTCAAGGATAGTTCCACATCTCACGTACCTAAAACTAGAAACACATTCTGCAAATAGGTGGGGTTGAATGAATAATCCATTCACACTCTTAATAACAAGTAGGCAACTTTCAACTGACTTCAGTGGATCATTTCTCTATCATTCTCATCAAAACTTTACCTTTTATCAAGCGCATCTACTTCAGTGATGTTCTCATTTCTATCTGTTAGGGAGATTTAAAAAAATAATTAAAAGCAACAATTTTAAACTGTGCATCCAGCCATAAAGTTTAGCTAGCTGTTAGCGTGAACCAAAAGCTCATTCACACATCAGCTGAGCAGGCATGCAATTTAACAGCTTCGTTAGCATTTGTACCCCAGGCTGTTCTTAAAATTCTGATCCCAACAGTCTGAATTTTAGGTGGTCAAGATGTGAATATTTTATATCTAGCTATTTATCTATATAGCTATGTATTCAGAGATTATGATTGTATACAAGTAGCTACCTGGCTGTATTTAAACAGTCTCCTAAGCCCAATAGTTAGGATTTTATATAATCTAAAAATACCCTGGTATTTTTTTTTGCTTCAGTGGTGCTGCTGATGCAGAACTGAGTGTTCCCTTTGAGGTTGGGATGCAGCGTATCAGTCACAGAAGGCAGTATAACCATACATAGGGCTAACAACAGCTGAAAAGATACAAGATTTGTACCTTTTCTTCTGCTAAGCTAGATAGATGTATGTATCTCGAGTAGAAGAATACACATAAAGGTAATGCTGTGAAAACAACAGGGAACATGTGCATTTTGGGAGGCTGCAAAGCTGAAAACTTGCAGATGGTTAGGCCAAAATATTTAATCCTTTAAATCTAAAGTTCATCTCAGTGGACTATAAAATCACAGCTCCTACTACCTACCACCAGAGACTAACTACCCATCATGAAAGCTATATACTATCTTTTACCTGTGGTGGTTAATGTAGATCTGCTATCCAACTGAACATGGCCTGCAATTAGAACAGAAGAAAGACATGGTCACATTTATTTATTTATTTTTTTTACAAACTATTTTGTATACACAATACTAGTGTTTTTTTTCCTTTATTTTTCTTGCGTCTGACTAAAGCCTTCTGCAAAATGGAATAACATACATATGTACTGATAAAGAAGCAAAGTTCATAAAGACATCAGGATAAACTTGCAGAAATCTAGAACTGACTTTAGAAGCCCTTATGTTGAAAACCGCAGCACAGGAGACTGGGGGACAGCTCAAAGCGAATCAGCATTACTATTTACTTAAAGCATTACTATTTACATGTAAACCTCCCATTTGTAAACATTGATCATGCTTGCAAGCTGGGTTTTATAAATATCACCAGTGACCTGATGCATAAAGAGCTATTTCAGTTTGCTTGAAACAACGTGTCAGTCAGACTAATGACAGAAATACTGAAAACGAGTACAGATAAAATGTAGCAACAGCACTTGTGCCTGTGGTTTTGATTATAACATGAGCCAGAGAGCTGTATGTTTAAATTGACACCATAGTTTTGCTTGCATACCTGAGATCCGTCTGATGCTTTTTCCTCAGCTTAAAGGGGGGGAACCCCCTAAAAACCCTAACAGACCTTAAAAATGTTACAGTCAAACTTTTAGACAGAAAATGCTGACATTGAGACATAAAAAGACCGCAGAATGCCTGGGCCAAAGGAAATTAGAGAAATATGTTTTACTTGTTCTTTTAGTTCTGTTTAGTTGGTTAGCCTTGAACTTTTTATTGCTGCTGTCACATTGCAGCTTCACTCAAGTAAATACTACTTTTCTTTTTCTTTTTTCTCATAAACAGTGGTTTATGAGAAGCTTTCTGCTTGTCTCACACAGGCTTTTTGTAAAAAACTGTTTGCTCTCAATGGGACTACTCCTCTTAAATCTTGTGGACTGTTTCAAAGGAATCCAAAACCAGGTAGGCACCGAATCTACCCTGGAGCCTGACAGCAAGTTTTCCTGGATACATTTTTAATCTCATAATATTTCAAAGACACACTTGGAAAGTACTGGCAGACGCACAGCACCAAGACTCTACAGCACGCCTAATGGCATCTTGGGGAACCCAAAACATACTGAAAATACTGCTAAGGAAGAAACAGTATGTTTTACCCAGGTCAGCTTTGCCTCCTGCTATGAAAAGGGGAACGCCGAGGGTTGCAAATTTAAAACATCCAATGCAAGGTTTTATTATGTGCAGCGAAATGATAGTGCCTTTGTTTAACGCCTAGAAAGCATGGAGTATTCCCAAAGAAGAGTAAACCAAGAAGAGAACCGGGGACCCTTCATCCTGAGGGGTGCAGTCCCCATCTGCTGCTGCCTGTCCTTTCTCACCTGCACTGGCCCTTCAGGTATTCTGCTGGAACTCGCCTGGCTTCATCCACAGGGCTCAGCACCCAAGCCCTAGCAGTCCGGGCAGGAACCTTTCAATACAAGCCTCATTCCACCGAAACCGAAAGCTTCCTTTAGTAAGTCTTTTACTTTATTTTTATTTTTATTTTTTACCCTTCCAGTAGCCCATGTTTTGAACGAAGTGGTGCTTTGGTGACATGACCCGAGCCGCCTGCCCCACGAAGAGATGAACCGCAGTGGCTCACAAGCCCCTTCCCAGCAGTACCCCAGCCCGGCATTTGCCGTCCCGTTTCCCCTCAGCCCGGGCCCCTCTCCTGGTCCCCACGTCCCCGTCTCCGGGGGCCTGCCCGGGGCTCACCCCGACCCCCAGAAGCCGCTTTTGGGCCCCGGGGCGGGCGGTCGCCATTCTGCCTCCTACCTGCCGCCTGGCGCCGCTCCGCGCCCGACATGGCCGCCGGCCCGCTGGGTGCCTCCGAAGGACGCGAGGCGGGAGAAGAAAGGGGAAGCCTTCGGCCTGCCCCCGACGCCCCGAAGGTAAACGGGAGGAATGGCTTCCTCGGAATGGAGCCCGTCCTCTGCTGAGGCGTCCCTCTCGGGGCTGGGGAGGCCCTCAGGACCGTGCGAGGGGTCCCCCTAAAGGCGCAGAACGCTTCCTTCGCCTTGAGGCTTCAGGCGCCCGACATGGCTCTTCCTCAAGGCGCCCAGGCGTGAGGGGAGCCCTGAGGGGTTAGGCCGGAGCTGGGTTTGTAACCTCGGATTGTCTGTGCAGCACATCGCCCTTGGTCTTGGCTGAGAAGAGAGCCAAGGGGCTGACAGAGCGTGCCTGGGTACCTTCACAAACGCCCATCTCATCAGCCCCTTCCTTACAGGCACCGATCGCCGATCACCGGGTGATAACAGAGCCAGGATGGTTTGGGGACAAAAACACCCTTCTGTAGCAGAGCTTAGGAGATCTGTAAAGCTGTGGGTCTGAATTTCAGTGGCCCTAGGGTATGCTTAAGCTTCTGGAGATCAGTGCTGCTACAGGCACCAAAGGAGGCATGTGTAAGTGTGAACAAGCTCCTAAAGATCAATGCTGCTATCGGAGGTGGCTCTGAAGGGGGATTTGGGGTATTTTTACCTTATCGGGCTTGTTTTACACAGGTTTATTCCATGAATAACATGGTTTAGACAAGGTGCCTCCCTTTTGGTGGAGCTACGGGTATTTTTAACTGCCTTTGCTTGTTTTCCCCTTGTTTGGACTTGTCATCCTCAAGCTGCTGTAGTCAGCTGGATCAAGATAAAATTGTTTAAAATGGTTTTGTGTATACTTTAGTCAAAACAGGATGTTATTTTATAATAGTGTTTTACAGCATAAGAAAGATGCTAAGTCCCCAGCTGCAGTAACTCTGTATGAAGGAGCAAACGGAGAGCCTACATTTCAGGCTCCAAAACAACTCTGTTCAGCAGTTTGCATCCATGTCACCCATATTTCTTAGTCCTGCAGTTGGGTTAGATCTCAAGAAGCCCATTTTAAGTAAACATTTTTTTTTTTTTTCACTTTGATTTGCTAGTGGCTAAGAGCATACTCAGTCGGCCATTGCATTCAGCTGAGTCACCAGTAATTTGAGCACACATAGGAAGCCAGAGGTAATGTTTGACTGTGGTGTGCATTTCCAGCTTATTTTAATGTGTTTTTGTTATACCTGCACGTACATGTTTAGAAAGTCTTGGTTGTTGCAGTAGCTCCACCCTAAGGGGGCATTATTTATTTATTTATTCAGAAAGCATCATGGATGTATCAAAACTGCAGATTGAAGAAGGTTGCTTGATTTTGGACATGCTACTCCTGCTCAATTCATCAAGACAAGCAAAATAGCCTTATGGACATAATCATATTAAAACCTGTAAGAAATAAAAAAAATCACTGAGACACTTAAAAATAGTGCTATTGCCTACATGAAAGCACACAGTAATGGGCCAAATGCCAAAACTGCAATATAACATATATATACATACATACATACGTATATATATAAAAAGGTTGTTGAATGACACGAGTAATCCTGAGGGTGATTATCTAGGTTTCCCTTTGGCACTATAGCCTGTAATGTTTCATATAATTTGCAGGAAACTATAACCAAAGATTTCTGCTACAGGCAAAACTTAGGCAAAGACTCCCTCAAATATAAATGCTTCCTTTGGTTTATTATCAGAACTATTAACATGTCATCTGTTGTGTTATCTAGCCGTGTAAAGGCTCTTTTTAGTCTTAAAAATAGTTTGAGGGGAACTATGAAATGCTTTCATGGTATATTTGCAGGTTAATACAGAAGGGAACAAAGCCCAGCTCTTTCCAACAATGAAAATTTTCTTCTATGTTCATATAAGCAGATAGTTGAAGCTCACTTTTACCTGACTTACCTGGCCGAACTATGATATTATTCTGCACTCACTGTGATAATGCATCAGAGTTTTAATTTTAAGCAATGAGGGTAATTCGGAATCATTTCAATTCTATGACAAAATAAATTTCACTGCATTTGGAGGAACCACAAGTTCTTCAAACGCAGTTTTGTAAAACTTGGCAGTAGTATGTCTCTTGCAGCATTACTTAGTAGTCACAAACACAAAATCTATTGTCAAAGGAACTTTATTCTGAGGCACTTACATTGCATCACTTACACTAAGCTCTAGTGAAAAACAAAACAAAAATGCCACAAACAACCGGTAAAGCAAAAACATATAAAAGCACTTCCATAGAAAAATCACAATCCATGAGTCAGGTAAATTTCAGGCTTTTCTACGCAGTCTCTGCTCCCTGTTCACCGATGCAGTATCTTGATTTTCAGTCGTCTTCAGTGGATTTCTAAGGCAAAACAGAGCAGCAGGACAGGATCTAATGCAAAAGTTAACCGAAGTCTGACAACTGGAGATTAGCAACAAAATATAAGGATGGAGGACAAATCCCAAATAATACAGACATCTGATAATTTCAGCTAGAAATGTCACAGAAGAAATCAATGACAGAAATAAAGGCTCATTTGCTTGTCAGCCTCACAGAGGTCATGGGAATACACAACAGAAATACAAGCTCAAATTTCTGCTAGTGTCACAGCAGGCATTTTAAATAAAAAGGTTTGTTGGACACGCTGACCCTATCCGCGGAACCTTCTTCTCGTTTTCAATCAGAACAGACTAAATGAAAGCCAAGGTGAACACAGGAACCAAGTGGTGCCACAAAACAAATATAAATCAACCTCTTGGAACCATATATCCTTTCTACGCATATAATACACAACACATTTTATTTGAAAAATAAACACTTGAATCGTTTTTAAAATTATGTAACATTACAAATACATTCCAGCAGTTTCTCAAATCAGAAGTATATCCTTAGGTCGTAAACTGTTCATTTTAGCAGTCAAGCCTTAGAAGGATCAACTTACTTGATCTGAAAAGTGCTGCAAAAGTAAGTTTGATAAAGAATCAGGTAGAAATATATAGTGCAGATATATTCCCTTGCTTAGGACTTTTTGTCTTGTTTTAAAACAAACCCACAGGACAGAATACATCCAAAAGAACTGAGGGCAGTTGTACCGAAAGCATGAGAGTACTGGCTATGCAAGATACCATATTAACTCACACAAAACACTCTTTCCTGATAGATCTTATCAGATGCATCAACTGCTAGGAAACCTAACATTTGACCTATGTTAAAAATCACCTGAGAATTCAGCTCTTCTGTGCCTCTGATTTCCTCACTGTGCGTTTTTGTTTTAAGTTAAAATAGCACTGGTGTTTTACAATAGCATACCCTCAGACCCTCAGGGTACGTCCACCAAATAAATCAGTTTCCATGCTTCTAGTGTAAAGGGAAGGATAACGAAGACTTGATACTTTTTTTTTTTTTTAAACATGAGGAAGAATATCACAGTAACTTTCAGACCAGTATATTCACGTTAGCATTTAATATATTGCTTTCTGGAAACCGTAAAGCTTTAGCCAAAGTCTTGCTTCATTCCACTTGAGTCTTTTACTTCATTCTGAACAGTGAGGTGTCCATATCTTTCAGAGATCTGTCTTATCCTCATACCGACACATACAGGCAGCTCTCTGGCTGTCCAGGTATGGCTTACATCCTAAATGTATAACTGCATCAAACAACAGCTGGACAGTTGATTCACAAGCTGCAAGCAAAGAAAAGTTAAGTGAGAAGTACTCTTTAGATGGAATATGAACCTACTAGACATGACTCAGGTAAACTGAGGAGGATTTTAAAAAGCAGTCTGCTCTGGGCACCGCAAACAGACTGTCAAGCCGAAGACTGAACCAATACAGAATCATTAACGTTGTGAATGAAGATTTTACTTACGCCAATGAAAACAAACAAGAAAGTTCATTGAATATGGTATGTTATCAGTGTTAGAAACATCACTGAGTTCTGGCAAGATAAATGAACTGTTTTATCCCTCACTTTTTGCATCCCAATTTATGCAAAGGTTGCTACCCTTAACAGCAACTCAACAGAATTGAGCAAATATTCATCAGTTTCGACACAGAGCACTAACATGACAACTTTTCTGCAGTTGTGTGGGTCTTGAGAAGTTCGAACAGAGGCTTGTTCTAAAAACTGATTGTTCTCGGTGGGACTACTTACTGTAAAAGTGTCATTGTCCAAGTTAAGTGTGGTTATGCATTGATCAGATGCAGACCAACAATCAGGAGGAAACCAATCATAGGATTATGGGCTGTTCAGGAAAAACCTCAAATGTATGCACTAAAGGGACAGC
The DNA here is from genome assembly GCA_011075105.1 of Heteronetta atricapilla. NCBI lineage: Eukaryota > Metazoa > Chordata > Aves > Anseriformes > Anatidae > Heteronetta > Heteronetta atricapilla. Next base: position 24,334,594 of record CM021734.1, on the reverse strand, counting down.
ATTAACTGCTTCTGCTATAACAATATATTATTCTAGCATAAAAGGAGACAATTCAGTATTGTCCTACTAGCAATATCCTAGCAATGACATGTAGTAGGCATTTAGAACTCAGCCAGCAAAACAGTGAATATCGAGCTACACTACAGCAAATGCAACAATTACAGTTACATGTATGTTTTGATCAGGTTGTATTCCCGTCTCGGTACTCCTACGAGGGAATCGTTATTTTTTCCCCATTTTAGCCCTGATCATTTTCCTATGCTGTGTCATTGCTCAGCTGTACGAGAGTCTGGGCTGCATGACAGACATATCGAACAAGGCATCTTTCAGCAATAGCTTCAGCTTAAGAAAATACGGCATTACTGTGCTGCACAAAGATTATTTGCCAAAATAGCTCAGTTAAAGTCGGACAACAAAGGCATTTTTCAGGCTTACCCTGTACGCTCTCTGATATCCCAAGTGTTTTCTGCACATCTCTGCAAATTTTGGAGAGGCACGACTGAAATTGCTCATCACAGTCATTTTTTTTATTGCCACAAGTATCATAACATCTGTCGTGGTGATTGCAGCACTTTGTCATCGAAGGGATCCCAATGTCAAACTGTGAAGAAAATCCCCCCACAGCATTGGTGGTACAATTAAGATCGGAATCTTGAGATATTACATAGGAAAGATACAGTCTGTGAATATGATAGAATACAGAAGTTAGAATTTAAGAACTAATGCAATCAATCCAGCTGACATTCAGCTGCCTCTGTGGTTTGCTGCTCACCGCTAGTAAGCTGTGCTGGCTTGACCCCGGCCAGCAGCCAAACACTTACACAGCTGCCTGCTTAACCCCTGCCCCCTCACAGGACAGGGGAGAGAATAGGAAATGCAAAGGCAAGATAACACATAGTTCTAGATAAAAGTTTAATAGGTGACCAAAAGAGGGGAAAAAAAACAAAGCAGGCTGATGCCTAGCATGTTCCAGAGCAACAGCCACCTTGGCAGCCAACCCCTTCCTCTTGCTCCCTTCTTTTTTCCACTGTGCCAGTTTTACTGCTAAACACGATGCTGTAAGGTATGGCACATCCCTTCTCTGAGTCCTGGCTGTCCCCTCCCAGCTTACTGCCCAGCCCCAGCCTGCTTGCTGGGTAGAGCGGGGGAAAAAAGAGAAAGCTGCAACGTTGTGCAAGCATTGCTCAGCAACAGACAGAACCAGTGGTGTGTTACCTAAAGACACTGTTTTATCCCCAAATCCCAAACACGGCATGATGCAGGCTGCTGTGAAGGAAGTTAACTCCATCCCCGCCTGACCCAGTACATAACACAACCCCTATTTTCTTTAAAGGAAAATGGATTAGCATTGGTAAGGTGGGAGTCAAAACCTCCACTCCCACAGGGCTACTTTCAGGTGTTCAGTGCTTTCAGGACTGTGAGAATGAAACATTATTGGTTAAAAGATTATAAGTTAATAATCATCACTATTTTATCCCTATAATATCTATGATGTTGATGAAAATTTCTACATTTTGTTTATTTATAATACCAGTATTTCCCACGTGTTGTTACCAAAGCACATGCTGGAGCCGATAAAGGCAGGGTTATAGGACATGGGTGATGGCTCATCCTTAGAATATGAGAGGAATAAAACACACACATCAAGGAAAGTCCCTGTATGAAAGTCCCTGTATGAAGGCACAAAAAAAAAAATACAAAGTGGACTTACCTGAACCCCAAATAGAGGAGATCCACAGCCGTTTGGTGGTGAAGGTTTATACCCATAGCGAGGAAAGGGCTTTGATCCTGTAAAAGGCCATTTATAATACCTCAAATATATTTTTCTACAGAATTTTAGTACCATCAAAGCTCTGATACTGTAAAAGGCCATTTATAATACCTCAAATATATTTTTCCACAGAATTTTAGCACCATCAAAGCTCACCACTGCCATTTGCTGGGCTTAAGACAGCCGCATTTTTGGCATAAGCATGTATTCAAGCACCCAAGTATCTCCAAGTCTTTCCAAATTACAGCTTAGGAGCACTGAGCACTTTGCCAACAAGGGGGCGGTAAGACACCTGAGCAAGTATTCACTTTAATTTCCATGTTAAAAAAAAAAAAAAGAAAAAGTCTTGAGTCACTACAAACAATGCATGAGAGCCACTACAATCGATACACGACTTGCGTGCAATACATGGGACTATTTTTAAGAAAAAAGACGGGCTCTTTGAGGTACTAATGAACTTTAAAATGCTCCATGCTTTGTACACAGCCAGTACGCTGACGATCTAAACGAAAAACACAAGGAACGAAACGGATCCAACAACAGCCCTCACCCCCCGGGCGTTTACACCTCCAGAGCCCGCTGAAGCCCCGTCCCCCCCGCCGGGGAGCAGACCTCGCGTCCCGACCCAATCCGGATCCCAACCCGGATCCCAATCCTGATCCGGGAGGCGACCCTTCACCTCCTTTCGCTGCCTCGCAACAACAAGGCGAGGGCACGGCCGCGGCCCGGCGCTTCCAGGCACCGCCAAGGAGCCGGGCCCGGGCAGCCATTTCCCTCCTTCTCCCCCCTCACCGTCGCTGCACTTGTAGTGGCACAGCCCGTCCTCGCCGCCCAGCAGGTCGAGGGCGGCGTTGAGGTACACGTCGATCTTGTGCACCCCGTTGCGAATCGTCTTCAGCGTCAGCCGCCAGTCGGGGGTCCGCGGCGCCTCCTGGCTCGCACCCAGCCAGGCGCAGGCCAGCAGCGCCAGCAGCAGCTGCAGCACCAGGGCACCGGCCATGCCCGGGGCCGGCCGCTCGCCTTGAGCCGCCGCCGCCTGCCCGCCGCCATCGGCCCGCCGGGCGCCGCCCCGAGCCCGCCTCCGGGGAGGTGCCGCCAAGCCTGAGGCGGCCACCCCAAGGCTGAGGGGACGCCCCAGAACCTGAGGGGACGCCCCAGAACCTGAGGGGGCGGCCGATGAACGGGTGGGGTGGTGGGGTAGGGGATGGCCGTGCTTCAGTGCTGAGCATGTGGGGTCTGTGGCTACAGAAAAGCGACCAAAACGAGCCTACTTGCTAAACCTCCCAGTCCATACACACGCCTATCTATATACATTTAAATCCTACATGCTCCTTAGAGGGGGCAGATACACAGTAAATACTGTTTTTTTTTTTTTTTTTCTTTGCACCCTTCGCATTTAGTATTAATCAGAGTTAACTGAAGAAATGGGTGGAAAAAGTTGACGTATGCTAAGTCAAACAAAAGAGGGAGCTCTTCCTACACCTGTCCTGAAAAAGAGCCTTTCCCTATGATTACTTCATAAAGACCCTGGTTCAGCAAAGTATTTCCAAGGAAGGAATATGCTTAAATGCTTTCCTAAATAGGAAGCTTTATTAGGGGCTGATAAGAGAAGTAATTAATACCCTTAACTTCAGCTATTGGTGATTGACAGGGTCCTTGATAAATTCGTGCTGATTTTTCTACGAGACAGTGGAAGATAAAGAAAAGGCAGGGAAAATGTGAAACTTCTGTCTGAAGCAGACAGCGGTGAATTATTAAAAAACATCACCACCACCAGCAAAAAATGCAACAAAACGCACAAATAGCACCTCCCTCCCCCCCCATCAACAACTTGTGCTATTGATTCAATGGGATAATTAATTGAGAGAGATAAAGTAAAATAGGTATTAGAACTCTTGTAAATTAGAATCCTGTGAAGTATGTTATAAAACTCTTGATCTATATGATGCTGAGTTTGTCAGATGCTGGAAATACACATACACAGGCAACCTAAGACAGTAAAGACACTTTTTATTTAGTTTATGTTAAGTCTTGATATTCCTCTGTTCTTTGTGACTAGCTGTGGTTAAATTAATACAAAAATTGCCCTAAGCTAGATGATCAGACACAGTGGACTAACTACATTAAAAATTGCCTGAGTTTTTAGCTGAAAGAATTACAACCAGAGTAATCTTTGAGTAGCAAACATCACAATCATATTCAATCCGTCAGTTAACAGGGGGTCTGAAGTCTAATTTCTCACTAACCTACAGAATCGACTGCCAAGCAAAGCATCATCCCGAGGGTTTCTAATGACATAGACCTTTCACTATGGTTGTCCATTTAAAATAAATAAATAAGCAACAACTGCAGCTGAAATACAACATGAAGTAGGGAGAGAGGAAAACAGTAACGACAAGAAGACAGACACTTCAAGTTCCCTGCAGTAAGCATGCTTTTATTAGAGAAGTTTGCTGTGAAGTCATGTCACCATAAAATTCTTTTCTACAGGCTTCTGCAAAATTGTGGTATTCACAGAGAATTGAATTAAGCATTTTCAAAATACATTATTTCAAGATTTGTACTCATAGTTGCTAAGGTACATGGCTGCTGATTATAAAAAAGGACTGGTGTTCATTATCGCATGGATGATAACAAGGAAGTATTTCATTTCCTGAGCTTCAGACATTATACCGTGAAATGAGACTCCTTGTCACGTGATGGCTAATCCAATCATAATAGCTGGCGACTTTTGTGTAGACACCGGGGTGACCAGCCTCCCCGCAGTTTTCACCCCAGCTCACAACACCCCAGACATACGCCACGTTTTCTGCATCGAAACAGACCAAGGGGCCTCCTGAATCCCCTTTGCAACTGTCTATGGAACCATCATAAGTACCTGGAGCAAAAAAGGAAACAAAAACTAAAGTTCATATACAAGCGAGCACACAAAGAAATGCACAGGAATTTTTTCAGCATGACTCCATGTTTTTAAAAATGTAACATCTTTCTCGAATCTCTACATTACCAAGAAAGAGCCTTGTGAACGTTTGAGAATTTGAATGACTAATCTTATAACGCTAGATTTTGTTGCCCTTGCTCAGTTGAATTAATAACTTGTATAACTTGTATAACTAACTCCAGTGGATACCAGTCCTTAATTCCAAAGTTTGTATCCACGTCAGCCTCATGCTGAATTTATAAAAACTAGATATAAAGGCCAAATCATTTTTTTTTCTTTGTAAGTAGTTTGTTTAAATATTGCCTTTACTTTTAGAGTTAAACAACAGTTGAAACTATCTGTCCTGTAAGTTGAATGCTCATTGTTCTCTTAGAAGTGTATTTGGCAATACCTTTTGTTATGTGAGAAGCAAAAATGTGTTCTCAAAATGCTTATTTTAGTACTAGGAATGACAACCAGTTTCCTGGCCAGACTAATCTTGGTTTGAAAAGTTTATAGTATTTTTCCTGGGGTGCAGTTTGCTGGTAGCAAATGTCCAAGCAGATAAATGGTCATATCCTAGTCGACAGATCTATGAATATCCTCCAAGAAAGGCACTTGCTTAAAGATGTTCCTGGATCAGAACAAAATAAAGGTAGGAGGAAGTCCAGTGGGCTGCAAAGTGCTTGTGTATTTAGAAAACACAACTCCAACTGCATGCTGAAATTTCCCCACAAGGACCAGAACTTGTCATACTGTCATCACAACTGTTTATATACAGCTATGGAGCAGTGGTGCAGATAGGCTGCAATGGCTAGCGTTTTGCTAGTGGTGACGCAGTGGCATTTGGTTTATTGTATTTTCCAAGTCTAAAAGATTTCCCAGCCAGTAATGGCAGACCTTGAAAACTGTCGGTTCGATAGTAAAGACATTATAGTAAGTTCATGCTTGCCTGCACATGTCATTTTCTTAAAAAATCGTCCTGGATACAATTCAGAACAATTCTGAAATAAATTAACGTTGCCCCACTTGAGCACATACTGTTTGGTATAACCTAGAAAAGAAAAGAATAACCGTTTCTAAGTTAAAAATGATAAATGCATGAGACATTTAATATCATAAATTGAAAGTTACATATTTGCTTATGTATTTAATATAATCTTAACTATAATAGACCAGGTACGTTGAATTGCCACTAACACTCACCCCCTGCGTAATGCAGTACCTTGGCCATATGTATCAAAATAAAAGCGGCATGGTTTAATTGCAGCATTAAATACAGTAGTTTCATTTGGTTATATTTTTACCCTTTCCCTTTTCTTGTCCTCCTCATTTTTTTTCCATGTTTTCCATATCAAGGTTCCCATACACCAAGAAACCAGTATATTGTTTTTTTACAAAATGGAGAAATGCCTCCAATCCTCCTTGTCACCTTTATCCCCAATTCTACTCTGTTTATTTTTTTATTTTCTATTTTTTTTTAAGAAGAGGAGTCCAGATTTTGATGATATGGGTGAACAGTACGTTACAAGGTTAAGGACATTCTCTGCTTCATTCTCTGTCCATTTGCTCATAATTCTCAGCTCTGTATTTGCTTTATAGACTGCTACCGTGTTTGGACAGGAGAAGCCTCACAAACAGCACGTGCCAGCTCTGACATGGGGCTGCAATGATTCTGTGACATGAGACAAATCTTTGAAAGTGTGACTGCATTGGACTGCTCCGTCCCCATGCAGCCCTCTCGGGATTGAACTTGTACACGGCTAAGATGTGCTCAGATGTGCCAAGTTTTGTAACTGCTGGCTGAGGCTCGGATCCGGGGACAGGGCAGTGGCTGTGACTGTGGGCCATGTGTTCAATGCCATTACCAGCTCTCCACAGCTAAGGTAAATCTGAGATCCGTAATTTCAGCCACCTCTAGATGGTACTGAAATGCTCTCATCTCCTTTGAGAAGTGTGTAGGGGAACAGCACAGTTCCAGTTTCCTTGCTATGTGCATGTCCTCCAAATGCTGCCGTCTGACTCCTGCCATCCCTCTCCCACTCCCATGCTCTCTGCTCCACTACCAACACCAAGTATGTGCTGCCAGGGGGTCAGCCTGCTCAGGAAACTGAACGTTTCTTTTGGTCAGGATAGTTCTCAAACAGAGGTGTTCTCTACAGCAATTTACTTAATAGCTGAGACAACAGAGGAAGCAGTGCAGAACAAAGTGGCAGCCCAGTGCCAAAGCACGAGCAATGTTCTCTGTGCTTAGCCTCCCATAAGCATTTTCAAAATGAAAGCTGACCACACTTTGAAACACGGTGATAAAAATAATACCTTCTAGTAGTAAGCACTAAATCAAATACCTTTCTCAAGTCCCCATCCAGAAACCTTGCATTTATCACCAGTGTTGAACATATACTCTGACCAGGGAATGCAGGCAGGCGTGCTGTATTTCAGGGAGCATTCTCCTTTCCCATGACCTCTCAGCTCCAACAGAGCAATGTCATTTTCATACGTTGCAGCATTATAATTCTCATGGATTATCAGTTGCTTTAGCCTGTAGGTGTCTGTCTCTCTGTCGTACCGTATTGTATTCAACAGTCCAATCCAGACACGGTACAGGTGAACTCGAGTTGCTCTGGAAAAGAAACAACGAAATAAAATGTGTTTTGGTACCTAGCACAGGCACTGTATGTTTCACTTAGCCATAAATTTTTGCGTTTTATCAAAGTTTCTGTAGAATAAAAATTCATATTGCGTAATGTAGTTTCTTCCTGGACTTGATGTCCAGGTTTTTCTCAAGTGTAGCAAACGCAAGGCTGATGACACTTATTGCTGAGTGCTGCAGCTAATACAGGACAAAACCCCTAAAGGCCATCCTCTGTGTTTAGTGCTGTCTCGTTAAACTCATCGGTGCTTTTTCATCTTTCTACTCATAGCCAAAATTCTCTTCCTCTGAATCTCCCATCGGTAGTGAGTGAGTCTCTGTCTTCAGTTGTTTTATTCAACAGGCAAACAGGAATTAGCAAACAAGGGCAATAATGTCCTGATTAATCTTTCTACCTTGCAAAGAAATCATTTCCCAGGTTGTTGTTTTTACCTGACACAATGTGCAGCAGTCAGAACCCAACAGCCACCAATATAAACCCCTCCACAGTACACTGTTGCACCTTCAGTGCCAGTTTCTTTAATTGCCACTTGCCAAGGGAATTCACCCTATTCAAACAACAAAAACCCAAACAAGGTGAAATTATAATTGTACTATTTTTCATGCATAAAGGGAAAAACATTCCTTTGTATCACCTTATCTCCTTGACTAAAGCTGACTGTAAATTCAAAATCTGCTGATGAGAAATTGCTCATAAATTAGGCTCTACCCAACATGTAGGGTATAATTAACTAGGATATAGTATAGGATATAAAGGGTGCATATTCTGAATTACAGCAGTTTTGCTCAATCTTCTGATTTTGTGCAATGCCTCCCTCCCCCCAGCTTTCTATCATGAAATTCCTAGTCAGAGGAACAGATGTAGAATCTGATCTGGTACGATCAAGTATTACATTTGTCTGTGTTCTATTTTGTTAAAATTGTCATTTCTAGCTACATTTTTAAATATTTTGCTGGATCCTGTAATGCTCCTTTTTGCAACCTGGTATGTTACTTTATAAATTGTACTCCTCTTCGCATTCATTCAGTGCAGTGCCAGTACTGCTGCAAAACATGAAACCAGTGTTGTTGCTGATTTTGTCATTTCTGCATATTTTAACAGAAGGATAATAATACCCATTTAATTTGATACTGAATGAATGCAGATGAGCACATATTTGTTAAGGTTTGCTTGTTGTTTTTTTGTTTGTCTCTTTTACCTTGCTTGCAATTTCTCCACCTACGATTCTTTTCCGTCGAGTTAACGTGTGATTAACAACACCGCAGTTTATTTGGGGAAGAAATGTCTTTGTCAGTTTTCTTTCTTTAACAAAAAGGAAAAATGTGTCTCAGAATTCAGGCATTCATTCTCTGTTTGGAAACAGGTTTATCTTTATCTTGAAATCACAAGTGCTCTGAGTATGCGAGTAGCTGAAGCAGCAAGAAAGCAAAGACCAAAAATTTCAGCATCTGTTTTCGCTTTGAAAATTGCTTATGTCTTAGCATCACATTACTTCTTTTTATTTTTCACTGTTGCTAGCATTCAGGAAAAAAAATTAAAGCAGTTCCCATAGATTTGCGTGGAGTTTAGCTCTGTCAGCTGCCAAAACCTACAGATGTGGATCCTCAGCCAGGACAAATCATTATGGCATTCTTGAAATTAGTGGAAAGTGAGGCAAACGGTAAGCCCCTGAGTGTGTACTCCTAAATCATCAAGTCCACATATCTGAGTGTTTTGGATCTGGCCAGCTGGCTGGTAGCTAGAAAGCCACTAATAAGCAGGTATGGGGTGTTTTGTGGATGGATAGTTACTTACCTGCATCCATGCTGTAATGTTCAACGTGCTTTGTTTTGCCTGTGGTGGAAAAATAAAATACGAAAAATGTTTGCAAATATTTAAAATTGCTCTGTTACTTAGATATAGGTTTGTGTGCCAAAATCATGGTACACTTTTCAAATGCGTAGGTGTGCACCATTTCACATGGACAAAGACATTGTTTAAGCATGGTGCCTACTGTTGCCTTTACTAGGCACTCTTTGGCTGCCACAGCCTACAAGTGACCTACATCCAGCAGACAGACACTTGTTTGTAACTATATGACATTTACTCTTATTTTCTTGCCTAGAGAACCCTTCTGCAAAGAAACCCTGTGGCCTCCTTTCTTTTTTGATCTCTATAGCCCATTCTCCTCCACCAGGAAACACCAGAAATTCCTCCTCCTGCCCCATCAACTTTTTGGAGCTTTCTGAAGCCCAAAGGAGCATTAGATAAAAGGACTATTATTTTTTATTATTTTTTTTCCTTCTGATTTAGATGCTGCTTCTGTATTCTGTGTATTTCCTTTAATAAAGTAAAGGAGGTTACTCAACACAAGAAGTAAATTAAATGCTTCCTGAATCTGGTTTGTCAGCTTTTATTCAAACAAAATGCCCATTGAATTCAGTTCCTAAATAGCGGCTGAGGATTGGGTCTGTTCTCATGTTACTGACAACAGTGTTTACCTTTTGAGTTCAGTTTACCGATTACCATGTACCAAAAATGTTTACTTTTTGGCTTTAGACTTTGTCTCTTAGCAGAGCAAGGAAAAACATCTAAGTTCAAAACAAAATCTTTTTGACGGTGAGGAGAACAGCACAGAAGAATTATTATATTAACTGTTCATTACATGTGAGGAAGATATTCCTGCCAACTCTGTCTCCATTTTCTTCAGAAATACAGGATATCAGTTTGATAGATGGCCAAATAAGCAAAAGACTTAATCTGCTCTATATCTCCTAAAATGTCACCTGTTTCTTATTTCCTTTAGTTTTCTGGCCATTCTTTTCTAGAAGGAAGGCAAGGAAAAGTACCTAACCTTCTCTTAGTCTCCTAGCATGTAGAGCATACCATGACATCAGAAAGACTAATTCTTGCATGCATTTCGATTTTGCTAAATAATTTAATAATATACATTGTGTAGTCTCTAGGTGTTAACTTAGCATAATGAAAGGAAAAGAAATAAAAACATGTCTCAAATGGAAACCTGAGCAGAAAGCTTGAGCTTCATCCTCTCCTGTGAGGCAGTCAACTTCTTTGTTACAGACATTCTTATTTGGAATACAGATATTTGACCGACAGTGGAAACTGTTGTTTCTGCATTCTGTAATATAGGAGAATTCCAACTTAAAATGTGAACACGATATAATATCCATGTTATGGGGGACTTGGCTGTTCATAAACAGATCGTGAAAGCAGGCTCTGTAAGTATAAAATGAAATGAATACTTGGCTCTCCTCATTTTACTATCTTGATTTTTGCTTTAAGAGTTAAAAAAAAAGTCTCTCTACAAGTTCAGTACTGTAGTTTTAGACATGGGTATCACTCCTTACCAGTTTCACTGCCATGTGTCTACGCTCAACCTCAGCCAAAGGACCTCCAGTTTTACCAGCGTTATGGATCATCTCAGATGATGAATTTATGATGCTTGGGTCAAATTTCCCTCCAAAATCACAGTCCGAGTTAGGCTTTTGACTGAATGGTATACATGTAGCACTAGGAATTGAGTCCTGTTTTGAAATTACTGGCTTTAGTAACTTATTTCTTCTAAAATTCTTCTTCTTTTTCTAAAATCCCTACAGCTGAAGCAGAACTATTTTGGTCAAATGGAATTTGAATAAATGTCCTCTAAATATACGAAGCAACAGGTACTTACTATTATTTCCAAAATTCCTGTCGTTATGTTTTCATGATTACCAGATTAAATGTACTGACAACTATAAAACTACAAAATCAAGATTATTTCAGGGTAGTGATGGTATTTGTAACCCGCATTACAGTTTGGCACCTGAAACCCAACTTCTGAATGTATTCTCCTGCATTCAGATTATGCTAGATCTGCTTTTAATAAAAGTTGTTACAGCTAGAATTGCAGGTGCTGAAAGAGTGACATGAACATGAAGGTGTTCATGAACAAGCTATGCAACAGGAACTCTTCACACACATTCTATAGATAATCTTGTATTAGTAAGAAACTTAAGAAAGATATTACTTTGGTTTAGAGGTAGCTCATTGGAAACAAACAAACATTTTTGATTAATTACTATTGATTTTGCTTTACAAAAAATACATTTCATTCTATTTAAGCTCTTATATAAGCTCTTATTTTCTTTTTCTTTCTTTTTTTTCTTTTCTTCAGAAAATAATGTCTTTTTTTTTTTTTTGTATTTTCCAATACAAAAATTAGGGTTTGGTTGCCTTAATGTAATGACTTTGCAAAAGATATTTTATTGTTACATCACTGTAAGTATTCTTTGTGTGTGGTTTTCTGCTGAAGTGATTTTCAAATAGCTAAGAAAGGAAATTATTACCTTTACAGCACAGTTCATCACTTAGGTCTCCACAGTCATTGATTCCGTCACAGGTTTTGTTCAAAGAAATGCACTTGGCACTTGCACAAGTAAACTCATCAGTGGAACATTCTGTGCAGCGGGATGAAAACAAAGTTAGTGTGGAAATGCCTGTAGGTTCATAACTGCCCAAGGAAATACTCAGCTTACACATTTTATTCATTCAATAGTTTGGCCTGTCAACAGTAGGCGTTGTGGGACCCAGTAATGTAAAGAGGAGTCTCTTTTTATCCTTTTCATTGCCTCCTCTTCAAACTTTCAGTGTGACCACTTATTTTCTACCTCCATCTTCCAGTAGCCTGGCAGAAGTGGACTTCATTTCTTGTAGACAGGGATTAAATAAGAGGTTCGAACCCCCCTGTAAAGGATTTATGTGGTTAAAGTGATGCATGTTCCCCCTCTCAAAGGAACTCATCAGGAGTCTCTAAGCTGCTTCTGTGGCACAATTAAAAACTGAGACAAATCATAGCTCTCAGGCTGACTGATGCTTATCAATGCCAAAATCACACTACAGGGTCAGGAAAGGTGTTAGAAGTCAGAACAAAGACTTGATTCCTGTTCGTATCAGTGAGAAACTGAGGAGCCCCAGATGTTCCAGGAAGATGCTAGCAGTTCAGTTACAGTCGCACTTGTCTGGCTTCATTGCGACTGGAGTCCTAATTGATCTCCCTGGTAGACCAAGCTAAGAGAAGGAGGTCATCACCTGTCTCCTGACGAGTTAACCTGTGAGAGGCAGGACTTGCAGGGTATAACATACCTAGGTGCCTTTGGATAGGAGGGGGGAACAACCAGAACCATGGGTGAAATATGTCCACTTTGGGGCATCATCTGCCAAATATTCTAGGAGCAACAGTGAATTATTTTCCAAGGTCACGAACTCAAGACTGCCTCAGTTCTCTTAAATGTTGCAAATGATTATTTAAAAAGAAAAAGGTTTCACTGCAGGTTTGTGGTGGCTGACGGTTCAACAAAATAGACCCTAAATACGTATACTTAAAATAACATGAAGAACCTTAAACAAATTTTAAACCCAGAACCTACTAACCTCGGAGAATTTTCTGGCACTGGAGTCTAACAAATCCATCACCAATATTCCTCGGTTTCCTCTTTATAAAACATTCGGCAAGACTTGTCTCTAGGCCCTTGCAAGTTATTCGGAAACAGTGTGACAAATTTAAGGTGTGTTCTGTGATGTTGAAGACAGTATGGTAATATTCAGCACCTCTGTGAAGATAGAAATAATAACAAGTTCTGTAATTTCACAATGGATTAGCCATTGATTTTAATGTTTAGAATTTATATGATTTTCCCAATGGCTAAGGAAAAAAAAGCAGACTTTCTTTGGAGTGGTGCAAGAGTAAGTATGAGATACTTTGGAAGAAAAGTAAAACAAAGTGCCAATTTTTGCAAAATGTAACTTAGCCATGGATCTATATGGGGCTCTATCTCAGCCACCACGTGTGGTGATGGATAGAAGAGCCTCCTTACACAGGAACCATCCTGCATAGTGACACCAAAACCAGTGGATATTGAGGAAGCTCAGGACACTGCAAGACTGGCATTATTTTAAAAGTAAGATACTTACGGTTTGAATAGTGGTTATTTGTAATAAAATAGAGAAATCTGTGGTTTAGCTTTCACTCTCAGGTGTCAATTTAAGGTTTATTGTAGCCAATACATTCTTTTTGAGTTTTTTTTTGCCTTAACAGCATGCTGTGACTCACTCTTACATAAGCATCACTACTTTCTCAAATCTATTGCAGTTACTGAGAGATAAATTCCCCAAACTTACAATTCAAAGCCAAGGTGCCTGCACGCCACATTTGCTTCATTCATAGTCCACTTACTGCCACATACAAAAAGGTTCTCCATATTCACAGGTTTTACTTGAAGCAAACTTGAATTCTTATACTCCGAGATTTTAAATGATTCTAAAAAAAAATCAAAAAAAATCCCAAATAAAATTGTATTATGTAGGTGTAAAGGAATACACAGGAATAAATGAGACATAAAGTATTTATTAAACACCCAAAGTTCATATGGGAAGAATGGTAGGTTGGGACTCAGGAGCTTGATTCTTGATTTTTCTGAGGACTGACTTTATGACTTTGAGCCTGTCACTTTTTCAAAATACACCAGTTTCAGGACAAATGAGGATAATGGTTCATGCCACACAGGATTATTGGAGCTCTACTGAGGAAAGGCTGCATCTTAGCCTAAGACTTTCATCAGAGAACTTTTGATAATCAACCAGCAACACTCCAAGTGAGACGGCCAGATCCTGTTTCTGTTACCTTTGGAGTAAAGCTTGTGCTGCTTGCAGTGGAGCCAAGGCCCACTGCTTCCCCCTGGCTCGACTTATTGCAGCTGTATGGGGAGCACAGGAGGAGCGCATGGAGTCTCTCCAAAGCTTTTCAGTGGAATATGCAAAGACAAATTTTGCCTCCCCGAGGACAATGGGCTGAGCTTCTGTGGGGAAAGAGAGGTGGATGGTGCTGGAGCTGCCCCTCCTGCCAGCAGGAGAGGTGGGGCTGGGAGATGGGTAGGAACGGTGGCTGCTACTGCTGACATTTGCAGAGACCTTTTTCTGTGTACTTAGGCAGAGGCTGAGCTGACAAAGGGACTGAAAAGCAGCTCGATGCAACTTGCCGACGTACAAATCTGCTGGTTTGCAGGGGAACACCTTTCTGTTCTGATTAAATCTGCAGAGTGAAGACTGAGGTGACCATGCCTTACCTTCTTCCCAGGTACCCCAGCCTGACCCCAGCGGCAGGACTCTGTTCCTTGGAGGACTCTGTTCCTCCCCAGAATATACCCTCTCTGCTCATGTGCTTAGCAGGCCCTCTCCCTCCATGCCTCCCACCATGCTCAGCACCCCCATAGGAAACCTTTGAGCTCATTTTTCTTTGTCTGTTTCTTTCCTTCCTACCTGATGATTTGAGCGAGCTACCAGCAGCAGTGTAACCTGGGCCTCTCAATCTCTTTAAGAAAATCATCAAGTACTGTCAATTTTCAGGACTTGTCACTTTCTGTTTCATATTTTTTACTAGTGCAAGGAAATGAACAAGTTTTCTGAGCTGTAAAAAACAGTGAAGCACCCACTTGGCCAAAAATGAATGACTGGTACATTTTGGAAGAGGAGATATCAATACCTGTAGACAGGCAGTTTCCCTTGTTCAGAAACTTAGCTTCGGGACGTTGGCACTCATAGCTCTTCAGGTGGCAGTACGTGCTGAATTGCTTTCCATTGGTGGAACAAACCGAAGTGCCATTTTTTGGGCACTGGTAGGGAAGCTTACAGAGGCATTTTCCATCCACACATCGTTCCCATGGGTGACAAAAAACTTTTGCACAGGACTTGTGTGTGTATTTGTTGTTTACGCATTCTTCTATGAGGTAAGTGTCCTGCTCAACTGGCTCAGCAGGCCCAACCTGTGAAAATCGTTCTTTTGCAGAATGATGTGTTGTGCTCTGCAAGGCACAAAATAAATAAAAAAACAGTGAACAGGACCAGGAATTGCACCAACATTTCTGCACATCCCCTACTGACCTCAACAAAGTGTTTTTTTGTAAACCTTTTCCTATCTGATGAGCAAAGAAATGCTAAATATTTATGGTGTTTATCTCCTTGTCTCAGCAAACTCATCTTTCTCAGTTTTTCTTCCTTTTTAGATCGTTCCGCTGGTGTGACCTTCACTTTTACTGGTCTCCCACAAACTTTATTTTCTTTACACTTCAAACATTGGCTGAAGCACCCAACAGATGATAAACATTTTAAGCCAGTGGTTTACAACATTCCACAACAACGGGATTGTAAACAACTTAAAACATAAGGAGACTTAAACACCAGAAAAATAAATTTTTAAAAAGTAGCAACTTGATTTTTTTTTGAGACCTTTTCATTGGTCCAGTTGGCTTTGAGTTTCACTACCACCTATAAATATTTAGGAACTACTTAGAAGCGAATAAAGAAGTCTAAAATTACTTGTTTCATGGCAAGACCACCGAAGCAGTAAGTGTAAGTATCTTCAAGAAACGTGAAAAATAAATGCTCCTCCTTATCAGTTCTCTTCCTCTACCTTGCAGAGCAGTGGATTTGTGGTGGGGGTGCTGGTTGTTACTGGACTGCAAGTATGGATCCTGGTCCTCCATCTGTCCAGGTGAGCCATTGCTGGCTGCATGCTTTTGCTTACTAAGATCTATGAGTAGGAAGAATGTTGAAACTGGAAAAATGTATGGACGGACTTTGCATAAACATGGGAGAGAAAGCCAGTCGTCAAATGGGATTTATCAGCTTTCACTGTGTCCACCGAATCAATAGAGCCGAAGTTTAAAGTTCTCATGAAGAAATCCTGGCCTGAGTAAAGTCAGCGGGGATGTTGCTGGGGCAGAAATTAATCCTCCCCCCACTGCCCACCCCCCTTTAATGACTGTGTAAACTCTATAAATTCTTCCTGCTCTCCTCAAGTCAGTAGAATCCAATGCATTCTTGCTGGATTCACACGGCAAACCATGCACCAGATCCGTCTTGGCACAACTCCCATATCGCACTAGACGTTTCTCCCGAGTCCTGAGTGAACAGCCATCAAAAAGTGTTGCTTTTTTACCCGGGGGTTTCTCTGAAAGGCTCAGGGTTTGCCGAACACCGAGCCCGCCCGGACTTCACAACAAACTTCTGCTGGAAGAGGTTCCCCGGCACAACCTCAGGCATTACGACACGCGGCGTCGCCACGTTAGAAGTTAAGGCTGTGGTCTCATTTCTCAAAAAAAAGGGGGAAGAGGGGAAATCGCTGCACCTTTGTGGGGTCAGCCATGCCTGCAAATTGGTTCTGGGATAGGGTGACGATTAAAACCTTTTCCAGAAGCCTGTTCACATAAACCCCGGGCAGAATCAACATGCGAAGTAGCAAGACTCAGGTATGCAAACCAGGCTGGAAAAAAAAAATGCATGAAATACAAAAACTGTGAAAGGAAACTTTTCAAAATATCAGCCGGCTTTGTTTTCGTAGTAACGACCTTCTAACTGCTTTATGAGCATCATTTCATTAAGCTAATGATCCCCCAGCGCAACAAATCCTTACCTCTGCTCCACAAACCCAAAGGAGGCAGAAGCAAACCACGGAAAACACCCTCATGGCCCAGCTTTCTCCCTGTCCGCTGAGGAGCCCTGCGGCCGGGGTCCTCCTGCTCGCCCCTTGGCAGATCTGTGTCTAATTTTTAACCACCAGCCCCATTTCTGTTTTAAAGCGGGAGTGAAAACGGCGCGGGGGAAGCCTTAACCATTAACCCACGGACCTGCCCTTGCCCAGGCGGCTCAGTTTAACACGTTTTGGCACAGACGCAAGATAAGAAAACGCAAAAAAAAGCGGGAGATAAGAGAATGTAAACGTTAGGTGGGAGATAACGTCAGGAAAACCCCGGGCAAAGCACCCCCCCCCACCCTTTCGCGACGCTGTCGCGCGGCCCTCGCTCTCCTTTACGGCAGGCGGAGCGCTTGGCGGGCCGCCCTGACAACGCCAGTGGCAGCGCCCGCGTGGGCAAGGGTAGGCGCGCGTGGGGCCAGTCGTTACGGCCGTTAAAGCCGTTAGGACCGTTAGGGCCCGGCAAAACTGCCTCTGAGCCAGGAGGGGAGACGGCCCTGAGGGAGGCTGGGCCCGGTGGAGGGGCCGGGGAAGGGCCTGGGGGGTGTCCGCTGCCCACCGCGTCCGTCCCGCGTTTTTTTTAGCCAGGGTAGAAGCAGCTAACCATCACCCAGGGCCGCCGGCGACCCTCGTTCGTACCCTAACCCGTAACCGTCTTGCTTCTTAACCAGGCGGTTTTGTGTCTTCGCAGTTTAGGAGGAGGTAGAGGATGTCTTTCCGTGGGAGAGGAGGTGGAGGAGGAAGAGGTGGCGGAGGAAGAGGAGGCGGCTTTAATCGTGGAGGAGGCGGTGGCGACAGAGGTGGCTTTAATCGTGGTGGACGAGGTGGCTTCGGACGGGGAGGCGGCCGAGGAGGCTTCAACAGAGGCGGATACGACCAGGGGCCTCCAGAAACGGTAGTTTGTAAGTTACACGAAGAGATTTTATTTTATTTGATGTGAAAGGACTATTAAAGATCATCAGCTTGTTTGTCGTTTCTTTCAGTGTTAGGAGAGTTCATGCACCCGTGTGAAGATGACCTTGTTTGTAAGTGCAAAACAGAAGAAAACAGGGTGCCTTATTTCAATGCGCCCGTCTACCTGGATAATAAGGAACAGATTGGCAAAGTGGATGAAATCTTTGGACAGCTAAGAGATTTTGTATCCTTCAAAAATATGTGTGATGTGGCATTTGCTTTTTAAGGGCTGATTGACCATTCAAGAGGTTTGATGTAGAACTTGAAAACAGTTCATTATCCTGTCCCTCTCTAAATGGGGAGTAAACACACAGGTTTAAAACTTCCTCGCAGTCTGAATGTATTAACTTA
The DNA here is from genome assembly GCA_011075105.1 of Heteronetta atricapilla. NCBI lineage: Eukaryota > Metazoa > Chordata > Aves > Anseriformes > Anatidae > Heteronetta > Heteronetta atricapilla. The sequence goes on along the minus strand of CM021734.1, from coordinate 24,316,439 downwards.
CAGGTTTGCTTTCTGCATCAGAATTACTTGAGTTTCAGAAACTTGTTTTCCTCTTAACAGCGTACCAAGAAATAAAAAGGGGGGTAGAGTGTATTTTGCAGCTCCTTGGTTCTCCATTTAACCTTGAGTTTTATTGAGCAGAGTTGGCCAGCAGCAATTTGTGATCTTTGGAGCTACACAAAATGCCCTTACATGCTGAAGAGCTACAGAAATAGTGCGGGGTTGCTGTGGTCACCCTGGAGCTGTAGTTACTGGCCAAGGAGATTTGTTTCTTTTACAATTACATTTTAATATACTCTCTTCACCAGTACGTTCTGTTTTATGCCTTGATACGTGGGAAGAAAAGCAATTTACCACAAAATAGTGTTTGTAACTATGAGAAAAATTAGAAATGGCTTCTACCGATCTTTCAGTTGTAACTTTATTTGGTGGTGGTGATGTTTAGCTTCATTTGTAAAATGCTAATTTAGATACTGTCTGAAATGTCTAAATTCTTTTGTGTGATAATCAAAAGTGCTATTCTAATGTTTTATTCCTGGTGTGTTCCTTAATGAAACTCACAGTATTTTTCAGTGAAATTGTCTGAGAACATGAAAGCTTCTTCATTTAAAAAAATGCAAAAGGTTAGCCGATCTCAATAACACAATTCTTGTGTACGTTATCAGCTTGATATATCATTAGTTAGATGATAACGCTTTATTAAGAGTTTTTATTGACTTTTAAAGCTACGTGTACTTTGAAAATATGTTCATTTACTCATCCTTCTCAATTTTGCACCTTTTACGATCTTCCCTCTCCTCAAGAACAAAAAAGGAGGAAGGATGTAATGAATGAAATCCATTAAATACAAATACCACCTATGTTTTAATGACTTCCTAACATTTTATTATTATAACAATGGATTAAGATCAGATTGTGAACATCTGTAAAGGAAGAGAGATGTTAAAGTGCCGTTTAACCTTGGTATTCTCAAAGCCTAAAGTAACTCTCTTCCTGCAGTTTTATATTGATCCAGCAAAGCTGCTCCCCCTTCAGAGGTTTTTGCCAAGGCCTCCTGGAGAAAAAAGTGTTCCCCGAGGAGGTGGTAGAGGAGGGCGTGGTGGTGGACGTGGAGGAGGAAGAGGTGGTGGCAGAGGTGAGATCCCAAAAATGAAAGCCACGGAACATTTGGTTGTTTGTTTTTTGGTGAAGCTGCAGTTAAATAGTTGAATAAACAGTTGTGTTTATTAAAGAGAAACATTATGCGTTTTTCTGTTTGATAGCACAGTGGAGGAGACAGTGACATCTTTCCAAAGTCAGGAGTTTGGTTTTTGTAGCTAGCTAAGTAATCGCTTCAAAATGCAGGGAAGAGAGTACACTGATAGGTAACAAAGAGAGAAAGCATGAGCACTAATCAACTTGTGGTAAAAGGCAGTGGATTATACCCACGCAAACCAGCAAAAAAAAATCATAATATACTCTAAAAAGCTAGTTTGGACAAAATACATGAGATGCAGTGTTTTGAGAGAAGAGGTGAAGATACGGTAGGTCTCATCCTTCTCTGCTTGTTGATCGTGATCTGTAGTGTACTACTCGGTTAAAGCTGGAATTAAGTATTTTTCTTATATTGGATTTTTTTCCTCTGTCCTCCCCACCCTGCCCCCTTGTGTGCAGGGAGGCACCAATACTTCAAAGTTCTTTGTTCAATTGATTTCACATATCACAGTTGTGGTTAACTTTTTTCACGACAGCCAAAAATTATCTTGGAGTTTCATTAGCGTGTTTAGAATTTTAGACACTGGGTACTCAACAAGACCTAAAACCCTACAGATGCTCCCTCGAAGAGAAGGTACCAGGTTAACCATTTCTGGTTGCATTTGGTTTTCTTTTCAGAAGCTGTAAATGAAGTTGTTACACTTCTTAGGAGCATGTAAATTCTTTGTTATGTGTAATTTCTTTCCTTTGTTTAGGAGGAAGAGGTGGAGGAAGAGGAGGAGGAGGAGGATTCAGAGGAGGTGGAGGAAGAGGAGGAGGAGGATTCAGAGGAGGAAGAGGTGGTGGAGGAGGCTTTCGGGGTGAGTGTGCAGTTCTTATATTTCCATAATAAGAATAGCTTCCAATTTCTAAACTTTTAAATGTTAAACATGTTTTTATCTCCTATCAGTGTTCATAATTTTATGCAAAAAGTTTGCTGTGCATCACAGTAACTAGCTTAAACCAAACCTTGGTATTCTGTGTTTTCTGATGCTTTGTAAAGACCATGCTAGTTTCTGCATGAAAAAGGACTGAAAGTTGAAGAGTTAACAATGAAGAATTATTTTACCAATTCATATAGTTCTGTGTATCATTTATTTGTTTTAAAAGCGTTGAGGTTGTGAATTATTCAGTATATTTTTCTTTCTTAAAATAGGGAGAGGATATTAAGAACGGAACGACGATGATCTTCCTGCTGTCTTACCGTCTCATCTACAGGGGTGAAGAGCAAGAAAAAAAAAATCCTAAAGCATCCTGAAAATTTCTTTATAAAAAGAATTTGAAGCTATGAAACGACCATTATTGTTAAGTTAATGACTCTTTTTCAACATGGAAAGAACTGAAACTTGCTTCAAATGTGCTTCAACATTTTAAACCAAGCCAAGATTCAATGTTATTCTTAAACTGTTTGTTTCTGACAAGTGACTTAACCAATGCTTGACTTCATTTTGGAGTCTGGAGTAAACAATCATTGAAACGTTTCTTAGAAAAAGAAACACCCAGCAGGCTCACTACATGGAGTCTTCTGGGTTGCTCTAAAATGGACATGCCTGTTAAGTAACCATAGTGAACTATTTTTTACCAACTTCAAAATGTTATGTTTACAGATTTTTTTATGTATAATAACATATATGAGAGAAGGAAGATGGCAAAGAGTATTTTGTGGGTTTTTATGTATGGATCTCAATGAAAGCCAAAGGCATTAAGGCCTGTTCTTGTCAGAAGATACTGTGTAATGAACAAAACAAGGTTAATTCTATTCTTAAGTCACCTAATTGTATCTAATTACACCAATACTAAACTTGCTAAGGGTTTTTAACTGTCCTCACCTTCAAAGCCTGTTTCTCATGAGGTTTTGATGTTCTGGTGCTCTGAGCTCACAGAGGGCTGAGATGAAATAGCCTGTTGCAGGACTCCTATGCATGCAGTGCCTTCAGTTAAGCATTGCTTTAAAAAGTCTTGAAAAAGGCCGTACAAGCCTTCAGTACAGATTTGGTCTTTTCAATCAGATGCATTGTGGGAGGTGTTGAAAAGCTAGTAACTGTCTCTTAGAGAATGGAGAAGCACGCTGTGTTTTTCTATCCCAACTTCGGAAATTGAATATGAATAGGGAAGTAGAATCTTCCTGGATTTCATCTGGAGTGGGGAGTGTTGGCAGACCCTCACACCAAGCATTTTTGAAAAGACGTCTGTAGAATAATCTACGTGAAAAATATTTTGAGCACCATGCTCAGTGTGGAAAAGAGTACGTTTTGAAATTGATCGTACCGTTATACTTCCTAATAACGAACACAGCTGCAGGGAAATGAGTTCTAGTAGCCTTCTGCTTAACAGAAACAAAGCCAGGTAATTTGTCAGTGCCAGAACTGGACAGTTACTGGTCACTTCAACAAACATGACTCCTAGTTTTGAATAATCTCTGCAACAAAACTTGAAACAAGCTAGGAAGAAAGTTTCAAGGATTCGGTTACGCAGTCTGAACGCGTGCTATGTAGGATAACAGGTAAAAATGTTTTTTGGTAAAAGCCTGAAACTTCCCGCTAGGTCTGCTTTTTCAAGAAGAATTGAAGTCTACTGTTCAACCACAGCACAGCTGGGAAGTAATAGCAACAAAATAGTCAATATCCCTTACTACAGACTTAAATTTAATTGGGTCAATTAAATACGGACTTCTAAAGGCATTTAGACTTCCATTACTATGTGTTACCAGGCCTAAGTAACTTAGGGCTCTGACTTGAGGCACAGTAGAATTAGAATTGCCCTTTATCCAGACAAAATCTTGTACCTATTTTAAGCTCTCTCTGGGATATGACGTTGCAATACTGATCTGTGTTGCAGCTGGAATTGTCATAACGTGTCAGAGCTGTGATTGCATCCTCTGCTGTGCTGCGTTCTTCCACCGAACCTTCAGAGCCTAGTTGTGGGTAGCTGCCATAGCTCTTATTCTTCTGGATTTGGAAGACTGGGGTAATTCAGTCCTCACTCTTGTACCCAAATCCGCGCTTTGTAGTGCTGTTCTGACTGCCTGCTCTCAGCCGACTGCTGCTGTCACCTTTCGGTTGCATTGATGTGGCAGCTGGTGAAGTGCTGGTACTGCAGCACAGGACACGAAGCATATGCTGTGAATCTCACAGCAGGTGGAGCAGTGAGTCGTGGTCAAGTCTGAAGCCGTGTTGCAAGGCAAAAGAAGACTTTCATGTCAGAGGATAAAGAACAATGTTAGCCATAGTAGTTCTAGAGGAAAGATCTGGCCCTGATTACAGGGAAGTGAATTACCTGCCTTACACCTGTAGGCAAAGTTGGATGGGATAAACACACATATCCAGAGAGAATTCGTAATCTTAAACCTTTGCGGAGGTTTTAGGACATTCAAATGCTGATGGAAGAATATCCTTAGCAATCGGGCGTGAAATGATCTGTCATATGAGGAAGCAGTCTCTGGATTCATATGTTGATTTATGCTGTGTGGTGATACTTGTCTTTTTTACAAGGTGCTGGGTAAGAATGTATTTAATTCTGGAGGGGCCAATCCAGTCCCAAGTTTGCCTTGCTATCTGTGTGCTATGGCACCTGATCCCACCTACCCACCTAATCTGAGCAGTTGCTAATTGTAATAGAAAAAAAAAAAAAAAGAAATATTACTGTCTTAAAAAATGTCATTTCTTGTCTGCAATGTGATGCTGAAATGAACTAAAATACAGGGTCCATGATTTAATATACCACCTTTCCCCCTCTCCTGAGCCTTTTGTTCAAATCCTGTCTGTGGTTCTGTCGCTGTGCTCCTGATCCCAGTATGCAAAGTGTTTGGGTTTTATATTTGCGCAAGTCACACTGCGGTCTGAAAGTGGGTGTGGGGAAGGGTGGCTTAATGGTGTTGAAGGCTTTCAGTGGCAGTTTGGTGCTCCTTTAGATTTCTCCTCACCAGCAGCAGCCTTGGGGGCAAATGTTTGGGCCACCTGAAGAGCCTCCTGAGTGCTGCTCGCTCTGGCAGCGAGGTAGGTGTTGCAGAATTCCTCTGGAGCTCAGGAGCAGCTTCAGCATGCCCTGAAAGCTGAATGCTTAGGACCCTTGCAGCAGCAGTGTCCCCTACCCGTGTCCTTGCCTGCTCGTCGGTGCTTGCATGTGCTCGCTGCTGGCTGAGGCAGCACATCCAATAACCATGCCCTGTTTTCAGAACGTGGTTGCAAGTGAATGTGTTAGTCACCACAATATTTGACCCAGGCAGGAGGTTTAGCTTTCAGCTGACTGACAGCTGATAAATCCCTGGGATCAGATTGCTTAAGGTATCTTGAACCTGTAGTGTGTGCAAAACTCAACTTCTGGTTTTATATATCTATAATGTGGGATCTAAATTTTTGCTAAACAGAATAACACACAAAGTGTATAGTGAAGCTTCCTAGCTATAAATACTGAATGTTGTATCTGGAGGGATGTTTCTCTCCTTGTCTCTTCTGTAGTTGCTATGGAAGGATTGTTTAATAGAGCTCACACATTTGTTATATTACTTTGACAGAAATTTGACGAAGTGCAGAAGATAATTGGGATTTTTTAACCTAGGGCTGCAGCACCGCCTGTTGTAGAACAGAATGATTCCCTCTAGCACCGACAAGAAGTCGTGGACATCTTCCTGAGGCAGTACTTGACAGACAATTTTATGGTGGTGCACTAGTGCAAAGTATTGTCTTGGCAAGAAAAGGTGTACTGAAAAATGGATGGTTAATGTATCAAGCATGACAAGTAAAAAGGTTTTTGGAGTCCCTTACGTTTTTCAGGGTGTTTTGTTCAGCCAACTAAAAGTCTTTTGCTTACAGACTCAAACTTTTATAATCAGCAGTTTAAATCTAGGGACTTTGTATGGGAAGTAAAAATATAATTTGTTAAATTGTTTGCCTTCAGTTTTGAACCATTTAAATGTTTATAGAAGTAAGATTAAAGGGAGGCACTGCCTTATAGAGTCCTCTAGTGTTGATGCACTTAATAAATGTGAGATGATTTCTTTTAAATGCAAACAGTAAGTTTCTCTACTCTTACTACCTGTGGATTGAAATATGCTTTTGAATACTTTATATGTAACTGAAATGTTTGCAACTTGCTAAGCCCTGTAATGAGTCTTACATTGCCCCATATCTATACAGGTATCTACAAATTGAAAAACTGACTCAAATAGAAATTGGGTTTTGTTCCTACTGATCTGAGCCAAGTGGAACGGAAAAGCTCTGTCACTTGATGTTATTTGTATATTTTAATAGTGAATTCCTCTATGTTTTGGCTTTGTCTTACAAACTGTTGTGTTCTAGAAAAAAAAGTTACCTTTAGGTAATCTGTCTTTAATGTTGGCTTTTTTCCTTTCAGTTCCTGTTACTTTAGTATTAGCCAAATTTAAGCAGAGATGGAAACAGGATGGACTGCACATGTTAGAAACTCTGATTTTAACCAACAGGTATGTATAAAATCTGCATGGTCTCATTAACTCTGCTACCCAAGTCTGGAGTCCTGTCTGAGTAAGGAGAGAGATGCTTTGCTTCTTGAGGCAGTCAGCATTGCAAGCTCCAAGTTCGGTGGAAGTTTTGAGATTAGAGATGCTTTTGTAAACCTTGCCAAAGTTTCAGGGGAGGAAAGTGAAGGTATTAAATTTTCATTATGCTTTTATCTTTCATGGCAGTACAGTGGAGCACTAGGGAAGTAGCTTTGTTGCTGAACAGATCCTTTTCCCTTTTGATCCTCTCCCACTCTGATCCTGCCTAATTTGCTTCTGACAGGAAAAATAGTGATTACCCTGGGAACTGAGAGTGAATGAAGGTAGTTCTGTGCCATTAACACCTTTGCTGGTAGAACTGTGACTTGTGCTCTGTAGCAAAGACAACCAATTGTTATTACTGCGTAAGTTTTAGATCAATATTCGCTTACCTTTAGATTGAAATAGCTGAAATGGATGGAGGATGGATGATTGAAATAGCTGAAATGGATGGAGGATGTCTGCTTTGGAAAGCTGAGGAGTGGGAGGGAAAGCTTTAGGAGTGTTCCACAGGTTAGAGAGGAGTAGCTCTGGTTGTTTGTCCTTGTGACTTTTATCCCCACTATAAGAACAAAACTGTAAAGCGGGGAGTTGGTGGTAAACAGCTTTGATTGCTGGGACTGATGCTGCATATATATATAAGCTCTGGCCAAGGGTTTGTTGCAGCTAATATTTAGGCAGGGTTTTGCACAAGGCCTTTAGCATCTTGCTGGTGTGCTGGTACCTCATCACTGAAGAGAAGAAAACAATCTCCCACTGCTCAGGCCTTTGGAAAATGTCTAATTATTTTCTGCTTAGGAAAATTTGCCCAAGCCTACCTGTGTGTGTGTCTGGGAGACAAACTGTGTTCAGGCTCGTAAGGCATGTTCGACACCCATTTTCTGCAGACCAGGCTTCTTGAAAAATATAACAACCGAATTTTCTGAAAGCCACACTTTGCTTTAGAAAATACTGGACTTGGGGGTTCTTGTGAGTGTTGTCAGTTTGAACGTTTAAATCAAACTAGGAGTCTTGAAGAGGAGAAAGTAAGGCTTTATATATTTGAAGGGATGGACTTCAGAATAGACACACAACGCTTTTTAAATAAATCAACGTTTGTGCTTTTATGTTGCGTGCTCTCTAGTGACTGGAAGTACTTCCAAGCCAGGCTGATGACCAACTGACCTGAGCCAATTTTTACTGAGGTTTCTAAAGCATTGCACAAGAGGATTGAAGCAAAAAAATTGGGCGCATGTGACACTTAATCTCTTTAGTAGTAAGAATAAAGTTTAAGTATCCTGTTGGAAATGTACGCAGTTCTGTGCTGCTCTTTGTTTCAGTTAACAAGCTTTTCTCCTGCATAGATTGGGAGTGTAAACTTCTTTGCACTTAAGTCCAATTAAATCATTCTTGGAGGCTGTCAGTGGGGGGGGGGGGGGTGTGCAGCTCTCCCCCACCTCTTTTTTTTTTTTTTTTTTAATTTTCAGTGAGTCTGTTGGATAATGAAAGAATTTGCCTGACAGGGCTTTGTAGCGTTTCGCTGTTTGTTGTCTTGATGAATGATTGCAGAGGACAGACAACAGTCTCTTGTCCAAAATGCATTGGAATGGATCATCCGGTTCCTCACAAAGTGACAATGAAGCTTATTCAGCCTTTACACAGACTGAGCACAACATAGTTGCAGCTTACTTAATAACAGCAGGTATGGGCACTGGCAAATTGTTGCATAACTTTATTTATTTATTATTAATAGAACTAGATTTGAATGCTCATTCTTTATAGTAACAGCAGTGGTATTTCATTTTTATGTTACGCTCGTCTGATAGGTTTTATCCATAGTTTTCTGACAATGATCGGGCTGAACGAAGTGTGCAGAAACGTAAGTTTTCTGGTCTGTGTTTGAAGGCAGTGCTGTGTGTTGAAAAATATATTTTGTTGATATGTAATTATAGAAGAGAGTGAGAATTAACTTCTGCCAGCTTGCAAAAGAGATAAAAATAGGACATAGCTGTCACATTTTGCATTTTTCTGTGATGTGCTTGAAGCTATCTTGAGATTTCTCATGGGCCACATGTTCTTGGTCATATACGTGTAGTCTGAGCATGTGAGGGGTGTCTGTTGAGGAGATGTAAGGGGAAGGGTTGGAATGTGACTGGGAGGGAGGGAGCTGGTCATTAATCATGGAAGAGCAGACTCCACCTGCAGCTGTATTTTTCATTGATGACACGTTAGAAAAAGTACACTGGAAGGCTTGACATTTTGTGTTGTCTATGATTGTAATGGCCTTTGGCTAAACTTGAATGATTATGGATATATATATTTTTGAAAACATTGTTATAGCTGCAACTGTTTCAGTAATGTTTTTCTGGAGCCTTGACTGCTGTAGCAAAGAAATACCATCCTGACCAAATGCTGAAACCTACTGTGTTTGAAAACAGGCCTTCTATATTTTTATTATGTAAAATTAAATTTATAAATACTTTAATCATAGACAGCATCGTACATTTTTCTACATTTTAATTGCCTTTTGAATTACTTTAAAATATCAATGTACTTGGGGTTTATATGAAATAGTATTGATGATGGTCACGTTTTATTTAGCACATCTGTTTGAAGTGGGAAGTATCAAGTCCCTGTTCTCATAAAGAGAATATTTTTGAACGCCAAGGCAATAGGTATTTTCAGATTTTTACAGAAATTGGTAGAGTAGTTACACAGATAACTAGACCAGTTGAGAAGCTGTGGAGATAGACGATGGTGAAGTATTGAAATACTCAGTACGCTCTGCAGTGCTACCATACTACTTGTAGCTAACTGGATCTGTTAGCTGCTGCAGATATGTATGATACATGGTTATATTTCAATTAAGATCGGTTACACTGTATGTAACAAGATGGTCTTTTCAGATAGATTGACCATCTGGTGCTAAGGATAAAAGCTGTTGCACTGTTAGCAGTGGGGTTAGCAGTTATGGAAATTAAATGTCTTTAAAAAGTAAACAAAGACAAAAAAAAAAAACCACCTTGGGTTTATTTCATATTATAACTGGGGAATCTAATAAGTCTTTTGGCTGTGACTTGAACTTTGCTTTCTTTGTGAGGAATATTTTTGACAGTAAGGTCTATAGCATCTTTGAAAGTCTGATTGCTTTTCAAATGCCTTACCATGGCGAATCTCACATCTGGAAAATGTGTTAACAAGGAGATGTCTAAGAAAAAAAGAATGAAGGACAGGTGCAGTGTTCATCATCATGTAGCTTTTTAAAAGGCTTGAACACTTCTTTCTTTGACAAGTAATTGCTCTCTTTTCTGAGAAAGAAGTCATTGCTAGGTATTACAGTCTGCGGTGATCAGCATACTAATTTTAGTGGTGATCTTTAGTGATTATCTTCCACCTCGTAATGGTGAAGTGCTCTGGTATAATTTTTAAATGGTAACTGGAAAAGTAAATTCCATGTGATATGTGGACCTAACCTTACCTACTTCGTTATTTTGATGCTACTACCCACGTGTCCTGCTGTGCTGTTGGGGCTTGTATTTGCATTCAGTCCTCCTTTAGTTTTCGTTGCTTCACAGAGGAACAATAAGAAAATTTTCTGTCCCTGATCAACTCGTGTATGAGATTTTTATCTGCATATTGAAAAAATCACAAGATTTAATGGGAAAAATATGGAAATAGTTGTCTAGCCCTAAGATATTTCACAGGCCAAATGGCAACGTCTGCATGCTTCTTCTGAATCCAATGAGTTTGTCCTGGCTGACAATATCAGGTTACTAAAAGTCTTGGGCTCACTCTGCACTCTTTGCCCTCTAAGAAACGAGCTCTTGTTAACTGCTGCCCGGAGAAACTTTGTTCTTCTATTTGACCTCTTTCTCAGAGGGGAAAAAAGCCAACTGTTGCATCTACTTGTGTTTTCTTGCATTGTTTGAGACTGAATCCATCTTTTTTTCTAATTTTTTTTCCTTGTCTTCTGAAGATTGGGCTCTGAAGCACTAGATGTGTCTAGCAGGATCCTTCCTTCACCTCAGGTGTATGAGTTTACAGTTCTGTTGTATTTCTGATTTCATTCTTGGGAGCTGTACAGCATGTCTTGTAAGAAGCCTATACTGTTCTGTAAACCTGTGCGTCGTGTTCTTCCTATCTCCCAAGACACAATGCTACCTGTCAACAGAGAGCTGGCAGAGCTGGCATTGAAAGTGCTGCTTGTTTCACGTGTGGTCCCTAGCTTCCTGCTTTTGTTCATTTTAGGGGCTCGTGGCATCACAGTGTTCCTAAAATGTGTGAAATACAATAGATGATGGCATTTGTGTGGCTATGCACCTCCAACATCAACTGTAACGTTAGTTTTATGTATACAGGAGACTTCTACCTGAGAAAAGACATGCTTGAAGTTTTAAAGAAAGAGAATTGAAAAGAGAAATAGCTGAGAATTAATTATCATTTTTCCACTTTTAATTTTAAAATCAAATCAACTGAATCTCTTAAATGAGCTTCTTTTAATGTAGGAGATAGATATGGTTTAATGAAATGTTGCAGTGGAACTCCTTTTGTGAGTGTATTTGACTCTAGAAAAGACTTCCTTGGTTTCGTGCACTGGGGAGTGTGCTGGTATTTATAAATCCATGGGGAATGTTCATTGACACCAGCAGGAGTTTTCAAAATTCAACCATAGACCTGAAGTGCTTGAAACGGATTTTTTTTTTTTTTTCTTGCTAACCCTCTTGATCTGATGTTAGTATTTGAAAATTCACTCAAGCTCCATGCAGAATTACCCCTCCAGTTCTGTAATGCTGAAAAGTAGTGTTTTGCTTCAGGGGTGAAATGTTTTAACAGAAAAAATGAAAAATTCTGAGGGGTATTTCCATGGATACTGTGTTGTTTGACTTTTACCGACATAACATTCCACTCTGCACTTGTAATGTAAGGTGCTCAAGTTATACAAGTGTTTTTAAGTTTGAAATCAGAACAAAAAACCATCCCATTTTGTGGTATTGCCACATAAACTTATTTCAAGGGCCAAGCAGTAGGATTTGGCTAGAATAGGGAGGAAGAGACAGAGAAAAGAAGAATGTGGGGTTCTTAATATAGGTCGCTAGGATCAGAAAAAGCTTGGAGGGTGTAGATGGTACCTTTAGTACTGTATTTATTATTACTCTGTGTCTACTGGCAATTTCTTGTGTTGCCTAATAGTAGTTTTTGAGCACAGTCCAACTATGCTCAGTGCCACCTGTGTTGCATCTTTCTGAATAATTTATTTGTAAAAGCATTCCCCAACCCCCAATGTGAATGCTTGTTTTTAACTTTCTGGGGCATATGGAGCTTGGGTTCTGGAGTCCTAATTCTGCAAAGAAAGCAGAGGCCAAACCTGTGCCAGAAAGGAAAGAAACAAGGTAACAAGACCAAGCCCTCCCAGAAAGGTTTGCAATTACAGGGATTAGTGAGGCAGGAGAATGTTCACAAACTGGATTTGTCCCATGGTTGGGATGGAGCCCTAGAGCTTGGAGCTGGTCAGTTGAAGAAAACAGCTCTGATGCAGGCCCAGCCAGGCCACAAGGATCACCCACATTGCTTGATGAGGCTTAGAAAACGTGTGGCTTGCAAGTTATCTGATAAGAAAAGCATTTCTTTCTTTCAGGTATCTTTCTGCTTTGCAGAACTGTGCCTGATTGAATATAAAACTTGTTTAGGACTTAAATATTGCAATAGGCTGCATTTTCTTTAGTAAGTGCATTGCTGGCTTGTCTTCATCTTTTGTAAAGTTTCTCTTTCTGTTTCTACAGGAGTGATAAGCATTTTCAGTAACATTGTTGTGCTAGGGATCTTTGTTAAGTACAAAGAACTTCGGACAGCAACCAATGCAATTATTATCAACTTGGCTTTTACTGACATTGGTGTCAGTGGCATTGGCTACCCCATGTCAGCTGCCTCAGACCTTCATGGAAGCTGGAAATTTGGATATACTGGATGCCAGGTATTGTAATTCAGTCAGGGAGAAAGTTTTGAGCACTTAAACGCAAACTGAGAAATGAGTAAAAGCTCTACTTGATAACAGTTCTTTTAAGAGATGGAAGTCAAAAATTTCTGCACGTAGGATCCGGTTTTAATTCCAATCCACACTTACAATTTCAAGTTTGAAAATTTTGACGTGTAACCTTACATTTATCAACCAGAGATATTTTAAAATAGCTTTAAAATATCTTAGGACATGAAGTCCTGAAATGAAAAAGGTTGTAGTTTGACTCATTTGACTGATTTGGTTGTTAAAAGACTTTGGATATGGCTGCTGTTTCGGTGGTGAGCATGACAGATCTTAATGGATTTTGCTTAACAAACACATCTTCCTCAGGATGGAACTAAGGATTTCCCAGGTGTAGGCCTGTAAGGCTATTAAAGGGCTCTATTAAAGATCTGGCTTAGCTTTAATAGCTATCTATTTTTTAAAAGTTAAGACTGACAAATTGTGCTTCTGTACCAGAGAGAGAGTGCCATTTGCTCACTGTATATTGTGATTAAAATCTACTTTTAAACAGGCTGGCTGGCTTAAGTGCTCAGAAAAATGAGTAGTAATGTGAAGGTATATGCTGCAAATGTGATTTGAAAAAAAAAATAACAGCACTGTATATTTTTGGCCTGTGTACAATAGGTTGATGTCAGATTTATAGTAATCTGACATCACCTGCCTGGGTATCCAATTATTTCAAGCTCAAAATTTGTGTCATGCTTTAACAAGAAGCCTTACTTCTAATATCCTTGGATCAAGACTCACAGTGGGTTGAAGTTTATGTGACATCTCACTTCCAAAGCCTTGGGAGTTCTTGAGGTCATATGAAGCACAACTCATGTCAACCTAAACCAAATAAAACCTTCTTTAGGAATTCTGATGAGCAAATAGGCAGGTTGCTTATGAAACGTTTAGTTTTAAATGACATACCTCTACGTTGCATTGAATTAGTTCATTCTGTACCTTTGTTTACAGAAGAGAACACTGTCTGAATATAATATATCATAGTGCTTTAGATTCAGTTCACAAATTTAGGTTTGTACCCTTGAAAGATTTCTCAGAAAGGATATGTTGCTTATTTATTTATTTAATTTCAGATCTATGCTGCCTTAAATATCTTTTTTGGGATGGCGAGTATTGGTTTGCTCACTGTTGTTGCAGTTGACCGTTACCTGACAATCTGCAGGCCTGATATAGGTACTGTATTTTTAGTCAAAAATCATTCACTTGCAGGCTTCTATGAACTAAGACTCCATCTGTATTGTTTTATTATGCATGACAACAGTTTGTGATTGTATGTGTTCCTTTGCAGGAAGAAGAATGACTACCCGTACCTACGCCACCCTGATCCTTGCTGCTTGGATAAATGCCGTCTTTTGGGCTTCCATGCCTACCGTAGGCTGGGCTGGCTATGCTCCAGATCCAACTGGAGCAGTATGCACAGTAAATTGGAGGAAAAATGATGTGTAAGATTCCTTCTCACCCTTTCTTTTAAATTCCTTCTTATTGAAGGTTCAGACTGTTTAATTTACTACTGTATTAAAAAATAAAATGCACACACACACAAAACTTCTTGAAGTATGAAGCCTATAGAAGCCTTATAAAAGTTATTTCCATTGTTTTTAAATGATCTAGAACAACTCCAGAAAATAAGTTAGAAAATGATCCATGCTTGAAAACTGCAAGACTTGTAGCTGCTAATAAAAAGCATAAGGCTAAAGTAAATTTTCCTAATTCTGTAAAAGCTTATTTTGAACTTCATAATGAAACCAAAATATCATATTCTTCAGTAACTTTTCATGGATGGATATTTGCAAGTTACTGTGTTTTGTTTTTCTGTCTTACCAGATCCTTTGTTTCCTACACAATGAGTGTAATTGCTGTTAATTTTGTTGTACCCTTAACAGTCATGTTTTACTGTTATTACAATGTTTCCCGGACAATGAAAAAATACACCAGCAGTAACTGCCTCGAGAGCGTCAACACGGATTGGTCTGACCAAGTAGATGTAACAAAGGTATGGTAAATGAGGGCATGTTTCATTTTAAGCATGTTTTTTTGCCCCAGAGTTCTGAGGGTAAAGGAACAGTGCAGCCTCTTAAGCATTTCTGTTTCCTACATTCTCTTTTTTCCTTCTTTCGTACTAAATATTAACTGAAATTTAACCTTGGTGAAAACTCCTGGTTTGACTTACAACACTAGTTCCCTTACTCTTGGTCCAATACTCTTTCCGAATAAATAGCTACTTTGAAGGCTGGGAGCCATGCAAATTTGCCCTGTTGCTGCCCTCTGTCATTGCATAAAAATGTATCTCAGGGATGTCCTAGGAGGATTCTCTAAGATAGTTTTACTCTTTTTGACTGCAAAGTCTTTAGGCTATCTGCCAGGTTCACAGGTGTAACTGGTCAGAAATGGATTGGTCAACTCTGATTTACACTTATGGCCTGCAAATAAAAGCACATTACTAAGCTCCCAAGCTGTGCAATACTTCTGATCCCTCGTTCTTTTCAGTCTGTTGAGCTTATCTCTTTATTAGGTAAGGAGTAGCAAATGTGAATTATGGCATAGAATGATACATCCTGCCTGGAAAGTTAACATTCCTTTAACATTGAAGAGTCCTTGAGAAATCTTTAAGTGCACTGGCTCCTTTGATTTTGTGTAAATATATGGTTTATGGTTGGACATGAGGAAAAAAAAAAAAAGGCCAGAAATTAGGACTAGACTGAAAAGAATGCCCTTAAGTTTAAAAACTTAACATTCCTTGGAAAATATTCTCATTGATAAATTCTGGAAAAAAAAATAAGTTGACAAGTAATAATTATGAACATCTCATATTTCTGAAGAAGTTTCAAAATGCTTTGAACTGAGGATTCAGTTATAGGCTTACACTGACATTTGTGAAGAAGATGCATTTTTCACGCTTTACCATTGACCATGAGTTACATTTAAAAAAAAAAAAAGGAAAAGGACTGAAGCTTTGGAGTTCAGCATTATCCTTCTTTGGAACTGGATTGCTTAATTTTTCACAATTTGGCATCTTTTAAGCTTTCTACGCACCAAACTCTTCTAAATGAAAGTGTTTTTTCATGTGAGAATCACTATTCTTTTGTAATTGTAGATATTGTGTTTGTGTTTAAACGGGAATCTTCTGTGGAGAGTCACAGCTTGCTTGTTGGTGAAACTCTAGAATAGCTTGCACAAAGTAGTTGTTTATTTCTTGTTTCTCATTTTCTCCCTCACTGATAGACTTTTACCTTCAGGAAACAGCTTGTGATGTTCCCTCTAGCAAGGTTAGAAAGTAAATTTCAGGTTGCCTACACCTGAACAGAAAACAGAGGAAGTAGCTGGAAAGTGTTTAAATGAGGGAAATTTATGCAAAAATTGGTATCTTTGATTTAATGTTGATTACCTGATAATTTTTAAACATGGCATTTTATTTTCATAGATATCTACCCTCTGGTGGATATTGGGGTGCACCTCTTTCCAGATAT
This sequence comes from Heteronetta atricapilla, assembly GCA_011075105.1. NCBI lineage: Eukaryota > Metazoa > Chordata > Aves > Anseriformes > Anatidae > Heteronetta > Heteronetta atricapilla. The sequence goes on along the minus strand of CM021734.1, from coordinate 24,300,220 downwards.
ATAATGAGAATGAAAGCAATGGTACAGTTACTGTAACATGCATTTTGGAGTAGAGGATTTGCTGGTATCATGCAGTGCATTTCCACCTCTGAAGTGGTGGCCGTAATTCATGTGTGAAGTCTTCTGTGTCCCTTTAATTTTTTGATGGATGAATTTACGTAATCCTTAATGCTACAATGAAGGAAAATTGTTAGTAACAAAACAACAGCATGGCAAAACAAAGCATAATGTGTTCTGAAGTCCCCAAAGTGAGATTTTATTATAATACGTCAAAATTTGTCAGATGTGCTTATTTATATGTAATTATTTGATTCTGGATAGCTCCATTTTCACACAGGTGCATATGCTTTTGGAGTTAGGTTGTAAGATCTTAATATTCAGGTTATGTGTGTATTCCTCTTGTTTTACAGATGTCTGTTGTGATGATTGTAATGTTCTTGGTGGCATGGTCTCCCTATTCCATTGTGTGTTTATGGTCTTCCTTTGGAGACCCGAAGAAAATTTCTCCTGCAATGGCCATCATAGCTCCTCTGTTTGCAAAATCTTCCACATTCTACAATCCATGCATTTATGTCATAGCAAACAAAAAGTAAGTGATCCTAATTTAATAATGGTCTATTTCATGATTTTAGCATACCGTGTAGCCATAGAAAGATCATCTGTAAAATACAACAAACTGATTGGTGAAGAGGTGAAAGGGTAAGCTGCTGTTGATTTACCAAAGATGACCTTTTGCATGGGAAGGTCTAAAAAGAAATTGTTTGGATTGGCATCAGAAGATACTATATTGATAAAGATTTTTGAGAACACATTATTGAAGATTTTGTACAGTCATTTTGACCACAACCCCTTGTGGTTTCTCAGAGGGACTCATTGTGGAAGTTGGGTTCATCAGCAGTAGACTAGTTATTTTAAGGACTAAGGTCAAAAATGGTAACATCTCAGTGATGTACAACTTCTAAGGAGTTCCTTTCTTGGCTTGGGATGTGCCACATGGGGATTGATTAGGATGGATTGACACTTTCCGTTAAAGTGAATAAGTTAAGCCTGTTCTGCTGTTTTGAGCAAGTATATCAAATGCTCTAACCAAGCCTTGCCTCCATGTGGGAACTGGGTTTTGCAAGGAGGCGTCCTTCCTTTCTGTACTACCAGCCTATAAGCAGAGCTTGTGATCTCTTTCTAGGTTATCTGGTCTGATCCTGCTGAACCAAAGAAATTACATCATCTTTTTTCCTCATTTTGGAAGTTTTCCTTAGTTCTAGCTATACCCAGTCCTGGGATAAGCAAAAGCTGCTGTGACCCTTGGTGTGGAAGAAACACTTGACTGAGTTATCCCTGTACATGAAAAAGACTCAGGTCCTTTTGAATTCCAAATACACAACCTTCTACTAAGCAAGTTTTACTAATATCAGAAACTGTTGTAATACTTAAGGCCATCTTATCCACGTTTTGTTTGTGCTTGTTTCTCCAGCTAATGACCTTTCGATTTCCTCTTTCTTGTCCTTTGCAGGTTTCGGAGGGCAATCCTGGCAATGGTGCGGTGTCAAACAAGACAAGAGATAACTATAAGCAATGCCTTGCCCATGAGTGTATCGCAAAGTGCACTGACATCGTAAAACTCATTTCATTTGTCTGCGTAGATTATGTGGAATGGAGTCAAATCTGGGTTATAATTAATCTTTTGGAACATGAGTTTGCCTCTTTTATCCATTGGTTTTCTGTTAATCAAATTTTAAAGTGGTTTTTAGATAGGTTAATAATAATAATAATAAAACAACAAAGCACTAAGACTTTAGTTTTCAAGAATTAGGCTTATTGGCCTGATATTTCTGCCCCCACCCCCCCAAAAAAAAAAAAAAAGCCAGTGAAGTGTTCAGTGTCACTCTTACAGGGTTGGACAAGGTGACATTGGGCAGAGAAAAACTGAAGCAGGAAGTGCTCAGGTTCAGTAGCATAGATTTTGCACCTCTAAATCCTCTTATAAATTACTTTTTCTCAGCTTCCCTTGAAAGTTTCCAGATTTGAATTGCTGTGGATTCTCCATACTTGTATTTATTTCTATACCAAGTATCTGTATTGACAAGCCTTGCAAAGTTTTGTTTCTGTGAACATTTAAGTTTATTGGAATATCTAGCTAAACTCTATAGGACCTGATGCCAGCTTTCAGGATTTTGAAAGAGTTTAATGACATTTCATGTATTTTTGAAATTTTGTCTCAGAGAATCAAATGAATCTGCGGGAATTGAAAATGGAAAATGAATTTTTAGTGCTTGTGACTGCATAGCAAATCCTGAAAATGAGACAAAATGCACCCTTAAGTTTGACACCCAGATGGCACATAAAACTTAGTAAATCTTTGTGGTGATTTCTAAAATTTCCAAGTCAATCTCATGATTATAGAGGTCTGTTGTATATTCTTCAAAAAATTACTTGCACAGTGAGAGCAATGAATTTATTCAGGATGACTGTGTATAGAATTATTTATGGATGGGTATTACATGCGTTCTTGATGATTCTCAGGTTTTGAGAATAAATATCTTCTCAGTGGCCAATCCAAAGTCTGTGATCCTTCAGACAAGTCTCAGCCACTGTGACTTTACGCAGCTAAAATTAGCTTCCCAGGTTCTTGCTCTTGTAAGAGCTCTAATGTCTGTCTGATGGAGTGCCACGTTAAGTGATACAGTCATTTTGGAAAGCTAAATATTCAATTAATTAATTTGCATCAAATACAGAAAACCAAAATCCAATTAGATTATTTTTTCGAGGTCTCCAAAAATTGTGGGAAAATGAAACTTTTTAGAAAGTGTGTTTTAAACCTGATCAACCTGGGATTTAACTTCACAGGACTTTTGAGTACAATTTGCACTAACATTTCTATCACTTCATTTCTATCACTTTATTTTGTTGCTATTATATATGCATACACCATAAGTATGGCCTTGAAGCGTGCAACCATTATTTAAAATACATGCGTGTTATTGTTAAAACCTATCTCTACAAGATCTTTTGGAAGTTCTAGAATCTAAGCTTCCTTTTAATTTATACTTTTTAGTATTAAAGTAAATGTCATGAGGTAGCTTCTTGCTGTACTAGCTTTCTTTCTGGAACCTTGTAACACCGTGTGGACGGTAACTCCTTCAGAAGGAGAAAAGAAGTATTTTATGCAATAACCCTGCAACCACAACTGCATACTAACACAGCTGTGAAACATGTCATATATAATTTGAAAGGAGAGTGCCTTCTTCTGACATGGTAACGAACAAGAAGGTTTTAACTGATCCCTTTCAGGATACGTTTGAAGGTTAAGCAACTTCAGATCTCAGCTAATCTGATGTAATCTGCTGTTACTAAATGGATGTCTACGTTCACATTTCTAGCACACTGCACATGAGTGCATAGGAATAAAGTTTTCGATTTTTTTTTGTGTGTGTGTCAGTTCTGCTGGGAGGAAGCCATGTATCTGTTTTTTTACTTACACCTAATAATGAGCTTTTTTGACGAAGCATGTGGTTTTTGTCCTTCGCAATGCACTTGCATTTACCATGGCAGAAGTGATGGCACTGGAACAAGGTATGCATTTTATTATTTGTTATACAAGGCAATTTGTAAGCAAAAGGACTGAGGACACTGGAAATAACATTCTCTTGTACACTGCAAATTACAGTTTAGCATGGTTACTTAGAAATAATGGCATAATTTACTTCAGGGTTACATGGCTAGCAGTGTTACTGAATAGGAGCAGATGGTCATTATGCTTTAATTGCTTTGTTCTTAACAGCTAGCTACTCTAAATCTTCAGGTTTTGCACAAGGCAATTTTTCTTGCTGCTCCTTGATTTTCTTACTCCTGTAATGTCCTTTCTATTTCTACAAAACTGTTTGTCTACTGTAAAGTGATTCTGGTTTAAACAACCATAGTAGATTCTTTTCTTAATTTGTGGGAAAATAATATAATTTTCGGGAAATGAAGAATTAGGTTAATTTGATCATATTGATGTTGTCATGTCAGTTTTGTGACATACTATTTCACCTGTTTATTGTCACAACACATCTAGTATAAAGCTGCAGGAGGAGAAAGTAAAATAGAAGAAGAATATAGAGGAAAAAGTGGAGAAAATTAAAGATAAGTTTCTTGACGGGATGAGAATCTTTAAACTAATTGTGTGCACAACATACCTGAAAGGAAGGGAAACATCCTGATTCTTGAAGATGCTGAGAAATCTCATTTCACTAAAATCATGGGAACAGACCATCCTCAGAACCTCTGAAAAGCAGGTTGTTTCTATTAAGACACAAGAAATATGGCTAGAAATACCTCATTTAGAGAAATATGAAATATTTGACATTATCAATTTTTGGTCTATTCTGAAAGGTAAAGGAAGATACACAAATACCGAGTGTTCACCATGCAGAAAAATTAGTATCTAATAATCTTAATTTTATTAAAATATGTTAAGTAGCTCCCACTTGAGGTACATTCATGTATTATTCCTTATACAATTTCTTCTACTTTTCAGTTGCCAGTAAAATGATAGAAGGTGGTGCTTACACGCTTTAGAATAAAACAAATCTTGATTTTGTATAGAAGTATCATTGCTGTTTATATTCATTTTTCTCTTTAGAAAATGCACATTTGTCATCTTAAATTTGAAATGCAGACTGTTCTTGATTAGTCACTTTTTATTCTGCTGGTAGTGTTGCAGAAATTAATAGCACTTGCATTTAAATCAGAAATGAGTTTTGTGATAAAGAAATGCAGAACTCTATTTTTGTTGTATGATGCTAGGTCTGTGCTCTGCAATGACCCTGACATGTTTGAGATTCCTGTGAATGTTCCTGTGGACACAGTAAAACTTCGAATAGAAAAAACTGTCATACGAAGGATTCCGACCGAAGCCTTTTACTACCTAGTAGATCTCAAGTACCTGTGGGTAACTTACAACTGTGTAGCCAACATTGATATCAGCAGTTTCTACAACTTGAAACAGCTGCATGAGCTGAGGCTGGATGGTAATCTGCTCTCGACTTTCCCCTGGGAATCTCTGGCCGAGATGCCCAACCTGCGGACTCTTGACTTACACAACAACAAAGTGACCAGCATCCCTGCCGATGCTGGTAGGTACCTGAGGAACCTCACCTACCTGGACATATCCAGCAACAGGCTAACCACCTTGCCGTCAGACCTAATGGACATTTGGCCCCCCTTCTCAGAAGCTGTTGCCCCCAGGAGCACGGACGTTCTGTTGAACCAGAGGGTCATTTTGGGTATGTTAAAGAGCCTGTCTCGGTCCTTCTGAATGCGTACCTAAATGTTACTTAGCATGGGGACCCACCTGGGGTTCAGGAGGGTTTTAATCCAGGTCATCCTTCTGGTTTGCTCTGCAATTAGTTTATTTTCTGCTGGTGATAGAACATTTTAAAACAAAGATAGCATCCGCTTGCAGCTATTTTTTCCAATGGCTCACAAGCCAAAGGAGTAGCCAGAGTCAAAGCATATATGAAAGTCTGTCCTGAAATACAGTGCTGCAGAGAGTGGTGGTTTGAGAAAGGGCAGCTCCGCTCTTCCCATGAAACGTGTTGGCTTTGTATTGCTTGCTCTAATGCTGACTGATTATCCTCAAGTTTTGCCAATTTACGTTGTGAATGCAAGAGGAAAACCAGGACTCTAATGCGTACAACTTCACAGTACTTTCTGTAGTATTTAAGGTGAGAGTTTTAAGAATAGTGTGGCCGGACTGTCATGGTTCATAATGTTATTCCATCTCTAGCTTCTAGTAGACCACGGCGTCAGTTCTCTTTTTTGTGCTCTATTTCTGTTTTCTATTTCTGTTTTCTCACTTCCTGTTCATTTCATAGCCTTTCAGGTAACCCTTTTCTCTTCAGTGTCAGAGCATGGGTGGATCAGGTCCATCAGTAGCTTTCTTTTCTGTCATGTGTAAGTGCATGTTTTGGCATTTTTGTCGTGTAGCAGGCAGATGGGGGGAAAACCAGCGCCAGGTAATAGCTGGCTCCCCATAAACTAACTGCAGGAGTGCTGTACTCATGGGTAGAGATCTGCCCTGCCCTGTGCAGCCCAGTAGTTCCACCTTCTTGATCTAAAGCCACTAATCAGTGTTCATCTGTTCAGCTGCTTTGTTTCACAGCAGAAACTGTAACTCAAAACTCTTTTTCAGATGAGATTGTATGTAATCAACTTAATAGAGGCACGTGGGCTGAACAAGTTTCACCACATACATGGAACTGTAGATCTGCAGCATAGATCTTGGTTTATGCAGGGTTTTTTTTTTTTTAAAAAAAGGCTGTAAGGCTGTAAGTCCAGCTTGGTGTCCCTGTCCCCACACTGAAGGCTACAGGAGGCAATAGCTTTGGAGCTGATTGTGCTAGCTCTAATCCTCTTGACGATCTGTCCCCTCATGTGGGAATCCCAGAGATTATTAGGCTTCCTTTTCTTATGTAGCCCTTGCTGCTCTGCTGCTACTACTAAATATATAAAATTTTCGTTTATTTTTTATTTTATATATATTTATATGAAAACAAACAAACAAAAAACCAATAAACCACACACTCTCCCACCACCTTGCCTGCTTGCCCCCCCTCTACCCACACATCTGCAGGCTCTGTTTGTGCACACACTTTGCCAGCTCCCTTTAGTCCTGGCAACCCCTCTGGTACAAGCACTGACTTTTCCAGAGACTTAGGGTGCAACCTTTGGATCATTTTCATTTATGAACTGTAACTGGGCACCGCTCTGCAGAGAGGAACGCATTCTGGGTACAAACCGAGCCTTGCTTCTCCTTTTTTAATATTACACTCAGAGGGAGGCTCTGTGCAGTCATTATAGATTTGGATCTGAGACTGTGGTTTGGTGGGTAGTACTTCCATGTCTGTGTGCTGAGTCAGTCTGGATAACTTGCTGAATTTTCACTTGTTGGTGGTGCATAGCCTTCATATGCCTGCTTCTCGGTGCAGACATACAGAGCTTGCTGTGTAAGAAACTCTGTACTGAATAAAAAAAATGTTCCCCTCCTCTGGAGGTTAGAAAGTGTAATGCTTTCAATGTTGCTGGTTATTTTGACAAGTTTACTTAGTCTGGACTAGGTGTAAGTTTTATTATCTATATTAATAGATAATAGTTTGCAAAGTTGTAGTTATGCCGCTCACGCCCATTGCCAGAGGCTCATCCTTAGGTTGTTGTCAATGGACAGTTATAGAGGAGTCAGTTTTTTGGAATGTATGGTTAGAAAAAAAAAAAAAAAAAAAAAAAAAAAAAAAA
>CM021734.1:24280932-24292848 GCA_011075105.1 Heteronetta atricapilla | reverse complement strand
AAAAAAAAAAAAAAAAAAAAAAAAAAAAAAAACCAAGAAAGTTGCCCTAGGAGTCGAGGTGTGTAGTGCTCCAGCCGTAGGAGATGTTGGATTAGAACAACTGGAGCGAGGTGTGACATGGATTCCTCTCTGATACCCCTCGTGTCTCCACGTGGACTGCTGGAGGCTGAGGGAGGAGGGTCATACACCACAGATGCTCTTTTCTGAAGCGGAGGTAAGGATCACAGAAGCATGCAATTAAGAAGGATTTCGAAAAGGCCTCTGTCCTGCTGGGATGCAGATCCAGGTGAACTGAGCTCTTCCTGACCTTTGGCTGTCGGTGCTGTTCTCCAAGCCTGCGGGCAGACCATTCCAGAGCCTTCTCTGGTAACCTCATCCAGTGCTTATCTAGCAGTACAGTGAGAAAGTTTCTCTTAATATCCAACCCCAATCTCCCTTACTGCAAACTAAGCTGATTACCTCTTGTCCTATGTGACATGGGCATGCAGAAAAACGAATTGCCTTCTCTTATAGTAACCTTTCAGATATTTTCCTTTCCCATTTGCCTTTTCCTTTCTCAGCCAGTTGCACCGGTTCTGTCAGCTGTTTCTTACAGACGACTGAGATTTTTCATTTCCTACCATATTTACTGATTCCCTCTAGACTCTTTTTCTCTTAAAAACGTGATGCCCACAATTGCACACAGTGCTCGTTTTGGTGCTCGAGAGTGGTGCTCTGTGGGAGCATTTGGTCTGGCCTGTGCACCTAAAAGGAATGGTAACTGCAGCCAGAGCACTGCTAGAAGCTGGAACCCAGAGCAAATAAATGCTGCTTTTGTCTAGTCAGGAAAACAACAGTCTTAGTGCAAGCAATTATGGCTTGAACTAGCTCCTCTCCTACTTCTGGCAAAACAAGATTGTCACTTATATTTAATTAACAGCACCAACAACTGCAAAGCCTCCAAACTCATTTGCTCGTATGTATTTTCTAACCCCAGGAGGCAATTTTATCTGTAACGTCTTGACTGAGCATCAAGAGTCGCATGTAAGAGAAAGTTTATGTTCCCCTGTGTGTGCATGGCCTGTTGGAGAAGCCATGGGCAGCTTTTGCCATGTGACGGGCAAATTAGCACCTCCTTGTGCCAATTCATAACCCCTGCACTTCAGGGTGGTTTGACTGTACCATGCTGCATGGCGCCCCTCAATGCGGACACCATGCTATAAGGGGCTGATGGGATGTTTCAGTGTCTCTAAAACATAAGCGGGTGGTGGTAGTGTCCTTTTCTCAACTCAAACTGGCTGAAGTAAAGCAAGAATGGCATTGCAAACCCCAGAACCGTGCCCTTGTACTGTGACACAGCACCTGTGTGACATGCCGGACAGACTGGCAGGTGTGCAGCGTAGTTGGAAAGGTTCAGAGCCTGCTGGGCTTGCACTGGGAGAACAAGCAGGATGGAGGGAGCCGTTCTTGATGTGGTCTCACCCACGCTCCCTTCAGGCAGTGGTCCCCTCCCAGAGCACACTGGCTTTGTCTTGGAGATTGCCCTTTGGAACAGTTCACAACAAAGCTGCCAATAAACAGTGGAAATGATCAGGGGACCTGGGTGTGAGTTCATCTTGCCTTCTCTTGGTTAGCACTGGAGCTAGAACCTAATTCTTTGATCCAAATCGCAGCTAAGTTTCAGCATTGGCTGCTGTACTGAGACTGCTACTATCGTTCAAGCCAGAAATATCAGTGTTTTCCATATGGAAAGTTACATCTAGTGAGTCACTGAGAGGAACGGAGGGGTCCAGGATGTGACGGAGTGGCAGTTAGATGAAATCTTGCCTCTGTTACGTGTAGAGGTGCCAAAAATTGGAAACTCAGCAGGTCCATCAGAATCCAACTGGTTATGCTGGGCTATGGGGTAGATTCCACTCTTCCCAAAATTACTCCTTAGCAATTACAGTGTGTTGGAAGCGCTGGGACACAGTGAGAGAAGTGGGATTTACTGTTTAGTACCATGGATCAAAAATCCTGTAGCTTCAGCTGGAGGATAGCCCCGGGTAGGTAGCTTGGCCCAAGGTGTGGTGAATATTTCCATTGGCCAAAAACATGGATATTTCATATACTCCCATTTTGCAGCAACTGAAACATAGTATATTGTGCGAGCTATGGTCTGAGACTGGTTACTGATTTACAAAGGAAAACTTGCTCATAGCTCTTTCAAACGCTAAAGTCCATATTGACACAGTGTGGGGAAATCCTGCTTACTGAGAAGGCTACAAGAATATGCATGCAGTCACACATATATGTGTATTTGTACAAGCAAGCATACATATAAATCTGTGAACAAATTTAAGGTGTGCTAAACCTAGTTTAAAGGAAGGTTTTTTTAATAGAACAATTTATAATCCTTATTTGATGTTAACATACATTGTGTTGATATATAGCAATGCATAAATATTTATCAACATTTGCTTTGCCTTGGTTAATATTTCTCACTCAGGTCAATAATCTACCTTAATATTTCTGCAAAAGAAGCCAGAATTTATAAATACTTAGTGTTCTAACAGATACACATGCCGTTGCATACTTATTTTTATATTCTCTTCTTAGAATCTCCTCAGGAAAATAATTTCCTATTTCATGTTTTTATTAGAGCTCCCCATTTTTTTCCCCAGTTTCTTCAACTTTTACCTTTTTGTAACCTTTTCTTTATTCTTTCATGTGTTCTTTCCCACTTCTACTACCTTGTAAACACAAGCTGTGAAATTGCAGAAGTTTACATTCCCATTTGTTTTCCCTTCTATAGCTAACTGAAGTGTAATCAAAATCAGTGTTTTATCCTTGCTTCCAAGTCAGTCGTGCTTTCATCTTTTTATTTTGGGAATTTACACAATTTGATGACTTACAATGGCTGTGTATGTCTTACAGCAGATAATGTGTATACTGCCAGGTGTTGGCAAGACACAAATAAACAGAAGGAATGAGCCATGGAGGCAAGGAAGGAACTCCTGTGGCTGTATGTATTATATGTATTTATATATGTCCTGCTTCTTCAGCCAGTTCCACTGGGCAACGTGATGGTTGGGGAGATGTGACGACTAGCTGAAACAGCTCTTTCTTTGCACTGAAACACAGAGGTAGTGTCTCTTCTGGGATGACAGCTTTCTTCGTCCACTGAAACCAGGTGTTCAGAATGATCTGAGATGATCAAACCTGTGGGCATTTAGTCTTGAACACCTATTCTCATGGCTTTGCTTTGCCATTCCTTCTATTTTGCCCGTTTCTGTTATTCTGTTTAGATTGCAGAAGCTTTGGTTCTCCTCTTAGATACTGGGAGAACATGAAAGCCATGTATTTACAGCTTTGAAAGATCTTTCAGTACTGCAATAGTATTAGAAGCAATAATAATTATAAAATCATTTCCTGTAGCAAAGCATACAGGAGACAAAGGTAGCAGAAGAAATATTTTTAGTATCAGTCACTGTAAAGGAAAGCCTCCTCCTGCCTTGCATGTGAGATGTGATCCCTACCAGTGCTGCAGATCAGTCCTGATTAATGCTGTGGACCCACAGTTTCCTGCCCTGCCATCCACTTGTAGCCCAGCAGCCCCGTGCTTCTGTCCTTTCCAGGCAGTACCGAGGATGTGCAGGAGAGTTCCTGTGCTTTTCCCCAATATTTGTTACAGGGGACTCTCATCTGAGTCCTTGTTTCTGGGGGATCTTGTCTCCCTTCTTATACCTTAAGGGGAATTTCATTTTCAAATGCACTTATGGTCTCTCCTTCTTAACATGGTGATGAAAATTGGCCCCTTATAAGCAAGTGAGAATGAAAAAATGTTATCTCTAGCTTACAAACTAAAGCTCCCCTAACTTAAAAGATGAGCACAAATAGCTGTATGCATATGCTTGATTGAAAATAATTGATGTGCTTAGACATATGGAAGACATTCAGATGATATCTCTTTTGCTTGTGAATGTATGACATTCACAGGAAATCAATTGTATATTTTGGGGATTATTCTTTCTTTTTTTCAAGAAAAGTGGTTTCTTTTCTAATACGGTTTCCTTGATTTGTTCTTCTCCGTTCCTGAATGCAGTAGGTGGTGAATAGATGTAAAATCTCTTGTATCTGGAAGGGGTGAAATTGGATTGTGATGTCAAAGTCACGGAATCCCTCCAGGTCAGGTCTTGTTTTAAAAAGCGGGTATTAATCGGGGTTTACCACGGTTTTAACCAATCACTGCCATGATGCTTAAAATAAACTAATCTTGGTCAGGTGACAGAAGGAACTGCTAGTTAATTATTCATGTACTCTTTCATCAGTAGGTTTCTTCCAACATGAAAAGCAGAATTTTCCCATTAGCTGAATTGATAATTCCTAGAAATACTCTGAACAATATTGGCAAGTGTTTCAGTTTTTTCTTTCAATTTTAAATTAATTACTGTGACTTGTCCATTGCACTAATCAGTAAGTTCAGTAGCAAAAGGCTCTTGCATACCATCCCTCTTTTCAGTCTGTAAATTCTGCTTATTGTTAATGTTAGAGTAAAATGAAAAGTTATGCCCCAAAATAGAAATCAAATGAGAAGATATTTGAACTCCTGAATGATACGCTGGGTGACATCCTACCTGGTAAAGTGGCTGTTACTCTCTTGAGGTCAACATAGCCAAGTAATGGACACCAACTAGGTTTTGGATGTATTTCTCAGAAATAGCTACCCTGTTTTGCCATGATAACTTCATCAAGATAGGAAGCCTTCTGTTCAAAGATCTTGGAACCAAGAGGCAAATGTTACATAGCCTATAACAGAAAAGAGGGCTTGTTCTTGTATGCTATTATGAAAATGTTATAGCTGCCAACTTTTTCCAGGGTCCTTCCCATTTTCCTCTGTTCTGCTATTTTTTGAATGTATTTTAGAGACTGTCCTAAATTAAAACCAGATTTCTAAGAATGTTGGTATGCTTCGGAGTCAGATAAGAATGTTATTGGCCTAAAGATTTTTCTTCTTGGCCCTATATCCTTTTTTTTCAAAGGGCAAATATATTTGTGTAGGCTCTAAACCCTTAAATCATCATGTTCTCTGCAAGCATGGAAGAAAGGGCCTGAGAAGATCAAACTTTAAGAGCCCAAAGAGGCATTAAGAGCAGATGGGAGTGACAAGGTGCAACAGCCTGAGAAGCTCTCTTCAGAAGCTGCAGGCAGGTGAAAATTTATTATCAGTCTTAAGGCATCTTATGAAAGTGCTTTTTTTCCTAGAAAAATAGGGAAGTTAAGCAAAGGTAGTGCCATTTTATTACTATGCTCCTGTAAATTTATGCGAAGAAAAGGTTTAACTTATTGAACATCTATAATATTTTTCACATCTGCAAAAAGTGCCCCACTAGCTAGCAAAAAAAAAAAAAGAAAAATTGAAAAGATTGACTCAGAACAGGCCCATGTCTCTCCTTGATTATACTTGATGATAGTCATGTGTCATATTGTAATCACAATATTCAGATATTGCCTAACAACTTTTTTTTTCCCCACTCCCTTTCTTCCTTCAGGTCTGCAGGACAACCCATGGTTTTGTGACTGTCGCATTTCAAAGCTAATTGAATTTTCCAAAATTGTGGACACCTCAGTTGTCCTTCTTGATCCACTGGTTTCGTGTAGCGGACCTGAGAACCTGGCGGGGATCTTGTTCCAGAGAGCAGAGTTAGAGCAGTGTCTTAAACCATCCGTGATGACATCAGCAACAAAAATCACCTCCCCGCTGGGAAGCAATGTTCTGCTACGCTGTGATGCGACTGGGTATCCAACACCGCAGCTTACATGGACTAGGTCAGACAATATACCAGTGAACTACACAGGTATAATAGCTCTTTTGTAGGAATAGCCATTTTATAGGAAATGAGAGAGCCTGAAATTATTGGGTTGCTTGTGCTTTGAGATCGTTATCCTAAATGACGGTGGACCAGGTATTGCACCATACTGGCAATTCTTTGTCTAGGTCCAACAGACTGTTCTGATTCTGGTTGTGGTCTGTAATAAGAAGAATTTTGTGTGGGGAAGAAATGGATGAAGGGGGCGGGGGGAGAATAAGTGAAAATAGAGGTTGGGATAGCTGGGTACCAATTCAGAAACTGAAAAGCAGAAAGGAACATTCATTACTGAAATCTTCTTTTGGGTTCAAAACATTCATAACAAAAAAGCTAGTGAGGCTGTAACTGAGCCACTTAAAACACAGCACTATAAATGTGGCATTTCCCATAAACATGTTTTCTATGTCATCTGCAAATATTTATTGCTTATTTGAAGTGCTTACGTGGAACGCTAACGAGGCTGTGATTGTCTAATACCATTCTTGCTGTGATGTACTGTGATGGATATTTATGCAGTAACAAAGAGAAAAGTTTCTCGTTACGGCAAAGTAGTTGGCAGTTATCTTAACTCTTAGCTCTGAAGAGGGTAGTAGTCCAAAGTATGACAGAGGTAACTTCCCAAACAGCTAGTGTGCTCAGTGTTACTGGTATTTACTCAGTGAGACTTGTATTTCATAGTTAACTGGCTTTAAGTCATTTTGATTTCACCCTACTTGTTTTTCTTTTATTTAATAAAACTGCTAAATCTCTTGTAAGTCCTCCTGACATTCTATTCCATTCTGACCTAAATTGAGCACTTTTCTGCAAGAATATAATACGGCAGGGAGTTCTATAGTTAGTGTAAATTTTTTGATTAAAAAAAAAAAAATGTTTAATACATATGATTCCTGCTGGTAGAAATAATTCATAGGAAAAAAACTAGTCAAATAATGTCTTTTTTCTTTATCTCCCTTTTTATAATGTTTTACTCTGTTTTCCTACAGTAATTCAAGAAACACCTGGAGAGGGTGTCAGATGGTCCATAATAAGCTTGACAGGGATTTCATACAAGGATGCAGGGGAATACAGATGTAAGGCAAAGAACTTGGCAGGAATGTCGGAAGCTGCCGTTACTGTCACAGTGGTTGGTGTCGTTACCACAACTGTGTCACCACAGAAGTATAGAAGGAAGCAGGAGGCAGAGAGACAGAATGCCACAGTGGGGGAATCCAGGAAGGGACCTGAGAGAACCACCGCACCTCTTCTCACTGTGTCAACCACCACAGCACCGGTGACTGCTGAAAGATCAACAAATGCCAGGGTTACTGACAAGAAGCAATCCAGGCCCGTGCTTGATGGAAAGAAAATTGCAAAGGCAGTGACAAATGGAAGCAAAAAGCAGACCGGGGAGATGAGCAGGAAAGGTGAGGAGACAAAGCAGATTGAGGAGGCAAGCAAAAAAGGTGAAGAGACTTCACTGAAGGCAGCAGCTACGGCTGAGCAAAATGTTACTGTGCAGAACCTAAGAGTGATCAGTGAAACAGATGAGAGGGTGACCCTAACTTGGAGAACTGTCAATGCCTCAAGCAACTCTGCAGTGACTGTGTTATATTCAAAGTATGGAGATAAAGACATGTTGCCTCTGAGCACAGATCCTAGTAAAAACAAAATCACAATTGAAGGTTTGCAACCTAGTACTCAGTATATGGCATGTGTCTCACCCAAAGGAGTGCCACCTACAAAAGAGCAGTGCATTATTTTCACTACTGATAGGTTAAATGATGAAAGCACATCTCAGTTTCCTATTTTGATATTGGCCAGCAGCGCAGCATGCGTGGTTGTTTTACCTTTGATAATTTTCTTACTCTACAAAGTTTTAAAACTCCGTGTGAAACCCAAAACTGCTAAGGAAGCTGATCTTGCAAAAGAGACTTATGTAAAGTTTGAAACTCTCTCTCTCAAGCCTCGAGCAGTGAATGCAGGAGGAGAACTCTGGGCACGAAGGTACACAGATGAGTCGGAAAGACTTCTCCTCTGTTCTAGGTCAAGCATGGATTCTCAAATGACTTTCAAAAGTGAAGGCTCTAGATCTGAGTACCTCTGTTGAACATGGGTGAGGATGGAGGAGATGAAATAAGCAACGGGTGAAATTAGTCCAAAGTGGTGATACTGCACCTGGAAGCAGGTCGGTGCCAGGTGGTGGTCAGAACATATCTGATATCACGAACTCTACTGAATGGGTAGAGAGGTGGGTAGGAGGGAGAACAGAAGGAAAATGTTGCATAATGATTTTTCTTTTTTGTTTTTGACATTGGATGTGGAGGAGTGACATTCTTTGAAAGATGAATACAGCATGAAATGTTTACTTGGTTAAAGATATTCTATTTCATTCTTTCATTAAAATACTGTTGTGTTTTCTCATTTCACTGTATGATGTGCTCCTTAGAATCAAATGTTAATTATGACTTCCATAAAAACTATGCATTTTGAAATAATAGAAAAACAGCTCAAAATTCTTTGAGGTTGAAGCTTTGTTTAAAAACGTCATACAGCTCTGTGCAGTATATTGGATTGGAAGTGATTTTTGGGCCAATCAAGACTGAAACTAGGTAGCCGCAGTTTATGAAGTCTTGAGAGTTTTGATACATACATCATATTATCATTTTGGAGATGCTGTGGTGAAGGAGCTTCTTTAGTATTCTGAAGCTCAGGTAAGCTATCGCTATGAGTGACTGTAGGAGAGATGCTAGATATTAATTGTGTGAACTTACAGTAAATGATCTTGTTGCAAAATCCCAGCCTTAGAATTTACTTGTATGCATGTGGCTATATACAGCAGTTTCAGCAATCTCTGTTGAGAAAATTTTGTGACATTGTGTAATATAGGACAGACTGTTACATGGCTGTATGTTATGTAGATATTGCACAGTATTAAATACTACACTGTAGTATCATAGTGTACTTTGAGATAGAGTAGGATGACATCTTGTCCTCAGGTCATGTTGAATGTGTAGCAAAGTTTAACGAGTATAATGGAAGTTAATTATGAGCATGCTTTCCAATCTTTAGAAAATCCAGTGTTAATATTGATGATAATAACGAATACAGAATTGCCTGTTACTGATCATAATGAACTGTCTATTCTGAGGCTGCTTTTTCAATGCCTGAATAAATAACAGGGCTTTGTTATTTTAGGTTTGGGTATTATGGTTAGAAGTATGTGTGAACCAGGAACCACAGTATTTCCTAAAAATGAAAACTGTACTCTTTTCTTGGATCTTTTTATACCTAGAAGAACTGTTTATTTTGCTTGGAAATTGGTCATTTCCTCTTTCCAGAGGGAGAAATATTGCTTCAAAGCTGAAAACCAAAGCTTAGTTAGTTAACTTCAACATATCATTTGTTGGTATCATGGAATGTCATTTGTTGTTATCATTGATGTAGGATTAAATTTTGCCTGTTGGAATATTGGAGAGCATAACTTGTAAGGCATAGTTTCATGATGGAAAACAATTTTCCATAAACCTATGGCAGAAAATAAACACACTCAAAAATCTCCATAACATCTACATGTTTCTGCTCAGTAGTCAAGGATAATAGAATGAGTATCTGAGACCATGGGAGCTATGCAAAGGAAGCAGGTATGGTATTTGAGAGTACAAAATTAATTTGTGTGTGCTTTTAGGATTAAACTAGATGTTTCATTCTGTGTTATTAGTATGTGTGTTTAAAAAGTGATCTTTTTTTTTTTTTTTTTTTTTTTTTCCTGGATAATTGTGATTGCAATGAAAGCATTTTTAGTTTTCTGAGCAAAGTATTTTGGCATTGGCACTTTTCTTGAAATTTGGGATTTTTTTTTTTTTACAGGGAAAATAGATTCTTCTTGTGTCAAAAACAGTTTAGTTTGTCACAAACAGCTTTTCAGTCAAATTGTAAACAGGAGATCTGATGTGTTAACCTGAAGTGTTACACTGTTTGCCTTCTATTCTCCATATAGGTAGTATAGTCAATAGTTGTTTCTGAAGGTGTACCCAATTAAAAATACTGTGTTTGTCATAAATAGGAGCGATCATATTTACTTCCTAGATTTCTGGAGAATATTTGATTTCAGGTTTCAAAATTTTGCAAGAAAATTGAATCTAATTCTGGAGTTCAAAAATGCCGTCACCTGGCTGGGGCAGTGCAAAGCTCATTTGAGAGAGCTCATTTACAAATGTGAAACCTGTTGGTTTGACCAATCCTTGTGGAATTAATATGTCCTAAAGTTAGGAGTGGATCTCTGTGACCACGTGTGCTATCAGTATATCAAAGATGGAATATATCATAAAAGGCATGTTCTTTCAATAGAACACCATATACATTATTTTTTCCACAGTTCTGGAGACAATGGAGTTACATAACCTGGACATGCTTCTGTACCTCATGTCAAAACAGCACTTCAGCTGGGGAATTTTGTTAAAAATTGAGTATTTAATAAAGATACACACCTTGCATCACCCAGAATTGGTGTAATTGAAGAGCTGAAGAAATACTTCTGGTAACATGCAAATGTTTATATCATAAATTCATAAGATTCATAGAACCATTATGAGATAGATTTTTGTTACCCATAATCAATTTGTGTAATGTCTTTTGAAATGCAATACTGATTGATTCATCATGTTGAACAGCTGAGGATCACAATCTATGCTTGGCTGGTAGGAATCATTGGAGAGGCATTGACCAATGTTTATGTATTGCCTTTCATATGTTTTTGCACTTTATTAGCTCAGTTCATTCTGCGTTTCACTAAAAAGGCTAGATCTCTTTTTTTATACGTTACCTGCAACGGGTGTGTCAAAATGGAATGGTTAATGAAATAACTGAGTTGAATTCTGAATAGACCCCATTTTTACTGAAAACTTCAGTGGGTCTCAGCACTTAGAGTTGACCACAAGTCTGTCTTCAAGGTGCACTTACTAAGCTAAACTTTAGGTGCATCTCTTTTAGTCCTTGCTGTTGCTTGCAGTTGACTTTTATTTGTATTCCTTGCACTATTGTAAGATTCTCATGCTTTTCTTGGGTGGGAGATCAGGAAAGAAAACTCTCTCATGTGTACTGTGAAAATGTAATAGCAAAACAATTCAGACTTGGGCTGTTTATAATAGATTAAACAGAGGACAATTTAAATTCATTACCTTTTCAAAGAAGTAATTAAGAAGGTAGTTGTTTTGATGTGAAAATAAAGCATTGCTTTTATATATGACCTGACCCTTCCTTTTTCATTTATAGCTTTAGACTGTATGCTCTAAGTGTAGCTGTTGAGGATAAGAGGAAGTCAGAGAAGAAATGAGAGAAAATACAAAAAAAAAAAAAAAAAAAAAAAGACTGAGAAACCTCGAGGTGTAATACACTAAGGAATGCTGGTACCATGTATTACAAACTCTTTTGCTTGCAGTTCTGCTACATACACAGCAAGGGTGTGTGGGTATCTGCAGACAGATAACAATAAAAATATGGTGAGGATTGTGCCTCCATACTATGAGTGGAGCTCCATATACACACAATTTTGACAAGGTGGGGACAGCTAATTGGAGTACGCAACAAGGGCACTGGGGTATTTAAAGAATTTACTTGAAGCTGGTATTAAAGCCTGTGTCCCAGTGGAAGTTGTGAGAGCTTTCTGAAGAGCATTACCTATCAAGTGAAAAGGGGGGGAGAGTAATTTATGCTTCCCCCCCTAACAAAGAGGGATATGCATCAGTAGCAGTTGAGGCTGGGGTACGAATCCTAGATGTAATGCACCACAATAGTCCATTGTGATCTATGATTTTCTTTTAAAATCCAACACATTTGTTAGACTTGTGGCTAGAAGGTAGACCAATTTGAATTTCCTCCATGGGCACAGATGAAATGTCAAAACAAACCCTTTTCAATTATCTAATTGGTTGTGGACTACTGACGTGGATACCTTCTCTCACAGAATTCATTGTGGTGTTTTAGGTGTTCAAGGCAGCTGCAGAAGCTCCAGGATAGCACTGTCACTTTCTTTTGCTGAAAAGTAAAGTTTTGAATAGAACAAATGTTTCCAATTTTCTCTTTAAATCACTGGGGGGGGGGGGGGGGGGGG
>CM021734.1:24236064-24280832 GCA_011075105.1 Heteronetta atricapilla | reverse complement strand
TTTAAAAATATATAGACTTTTAATGAAATAACATCCCAATCTTGTGTTTAGAAAAGAATGTGAAATTGCTCCAACTATTGCAGGAAGTTTAGTAGCACTTGTCAGGTATGTATGTTTAATATATTTGGTCTAACTTAAAATCTGGTATTTTTGAAATAGACTTGATTGACTTAAGAGTGTTATGGAAGGAGCTGACTGTACAAACAACTGTAACCTCTCATAACAGTGGAAAACCAGTTTACCCACAATGTGGCAATTACCACATTTTGTAGAAGACACAATAAAATATTTTCTTATGGAAGTAATAAGTAATAAAAGATTTGGCACATCTTTTTAAGGAGATGTGACAGGAATTTGCTAGTGGCATAGGGTTTTTGTTTTTCCTTTAATGGAAAGGTGACTGAGAGGACTTAGTAAAATATTTTATGTCCAGAGAAGACAAAAATGGAATGTTTTCTTCTTTATTAATACAGGAGAGAAGGACTTTATGCGTGTGTGGATTGAGGGCAGGAATAGAGAGTATTCTACTGTTATGTAATGCAGAACTTAAATAGTTTCTTCTGAGGCCTCTGGTACTGGCTGTTGGTACCTGGGACGTGCTACTGGACTAGATGGAAAGTAAGATCAATCCAAAATGACAGTTACTAGTAGATGCAGTGCAACTGTGCCATAAATTCAGTGGCTTGCTTGTTCTGTAAACTAAATAAGTGCTTCATTGGTATATTTTTAGTTTTTCCATTCCATTTAGACATGCAGTTGTAGAAATCCTGTAGAGTCCTCAAAGAGCTGTTTCTCTAATCCTTCAAAAGGTAAATTCATAAACAAATCTCAAAATCATGTTCTTGCTTAACTCTCTCACGTTTATTCTCCCAGTTTAATATTGTTTTGGTAAACAGGATCAAAACAATATGTTCAGTCTGCTTTGTTTCAGAGACTGGAAAATATTACAATTATACCTTTGTTGAAGAAAAGGGAAATTAAGTCCAATACTCCTAAGTACATTTTTCTGTAAGAATCTGATTTAATTATTGATGCTCAAATCTAATGCCTTGGGCTGATCGGATCAACTTCTGAGTCATGTGTCCCGAATTTTACGCTGCTAAAGTTTGGCCAAACATTTGAGCCTCCAAAAATAACTCATACCAATTATATTTTTTGTTTCATAGCCCAGTCTCTTGTGTTTAAGATCATGTGGAAGTTTAAATCATGGAGTGAGAAAGAGGTCAATATGAGAGTATAGCAAGCAACCAGCTAAAGGCATGGCAAATTAAATTCAGAATAATATCACTCTTTCCTGAAATTCTTTCAAATTTTATCCTTATTTGACCTTTTATGTAGTGTCCCATGTTAGACTAATCCTGCAGTGTACTGCTAGCTTCAGATTACACATGAATGACATTGTGGGTGTTTTTGCAGAGCACGCTCTTAGAACAGAAACCTGTTCTGTTTTCTCACTGATTGATTTAGAAAAGGAAAATACTTTGGCATTTCTTGTTCTTTCACATGAAAGTGGTGTGGTGGAGTGATTTCCTTCCTTCTGAAGCAGGAGGGTGAACACGGGAACTGTAACACTCCTGCTTGTTCTGGAACTCAAACTTCATAGCTGAGGATCACTTGCACCTTGCAGTTGCAGTGCTTGCTGCCCTGTCTGCATTCCATCAATATGTAAAAACCATCAATTTCTAGAGGTCTCTGCCAATCATTCTGAGTTCAGCCTAAAATATGAGCTTTTTTTTTTTTTAGTAGAAGATTATCCTGAATTATTTCTCAACATTAGGAAATAATTTCCCTAGAGGGACACAGGCACATTTTTGTGCACAAAAGTGTTGCTTTTTTGTTCCTTAGCTTGCTTGAGCATTCTTTACTTTTTGACAGAGGAGCAGACATTCCCTTCGGATAGGGTAATCAACAGCAGAAACAATGCAAGCCACGTTTTCCACAAGCCAGAAAACTAACGTTCTTTGTTTTGGTCAGGCACAATGATCGAATAGACGTTGTCCAAAATCTACATGAACTATTTCTTTATAACAGGGAATTCATGAGGAGAGGTTTGGTAGGACAGCTAATAAAATTCTAAGTCTCTTGATAGAAAAAAGTGACACTTTCTTGTGTATCCAACAATGACTTATTTCTACAGCTTGCCTCAATGTGAAGTGTTTCAAAGAAAAGTTTGGCTTGTTACAAAATGAATAAAATTTTCAGTATCGTATTAGTTAAAATTTGCATAGAAGTGAAATGTATGGATCAAATGATATGAGAGAAGAAAAGTTAATTCTTAGAGCTCTCTGGCTTTCATAAAGAAATGAAAAGAATGGTCATGAATTGATTTTTTTTTTTTTCAAGGGCTGTGAGCCTTGTGATGCCAAAAAACAAGCAAACCAACAAAAATAGAGTAAGGGTTAAATGATTGCCTTTTTTTTTTTTAATATAAAAGACTAGAAAGGCCCAGAATCAGTACATAAACCATAAACCTTTGGAAAGGAGCTCAGCACAAGCAGAACACGCAAGCAATAGTTTTGGTGGCTGGGATATGAAACAAGAATTTATGATATAGTTACTTACGTGCAAGTCTGCCTTGGAAGAGAGCATTAAACTGACAACCTGATCAAACAGATCCTAAACAAAAGGGCTGTGCTGAAGGAGAATGCATGAGTAGCAAAGAAAAAAAAATCCAATTGGAAACACAGAATTAAAATCAAATAGAAAGTAAAAACACCCTGCTGGAGGGCACTCAGTTCTCTGTGTGGAAATACTTAATATCTCAATCTTCTGGCTTATAAAATTGCGGACAGGAGCTGCAAGGAGGATGAATACTGCGAATGAGCCAGTTCTAATAAAAGGATCCTCTGTGGAGCTGAGAGAAATTTGGTATAGGGGACAAAAGACAGTTGTCTTATACAAGATCTGTGCAGTACATTTAATATTAAATCAGTAGGTGAAGCAACTGCTTTGTAACAGACTTGTGGAAGGTAGAACCCTAGACTTGGGCTGAAGGAAAGAAGACAGAAGTTGGCTACTTGAATCTGATGAAGCTACGTAGCCAAAGAGTTGTGTGATCGACATCTTTGCCATCAAAGGAGCCTAGCAGAACTATGACAAATGAGATGGACCACACATTAAGTTAGAACAGCTAGGACAGTATTCAATAGCAACTGCCAGCTAGACAGATAGCTGGAGTGAAAGTGGACAGCGCTGCCTGAATGATTTTCAGTCTTACTGAGACTGAAATTGTTTCAGCATTCTTACTGAAACAGAGTAGAGAAATAAACGATCAAGGTGATGTACTTCTATAGGACCTCTTATAGTCAAAGCATATCCTTTTGTATATTCTGATCCTTCGCAGTGATAGAAAGTTCTGGTCAGGGTGACTTCACAAAATTTTAACTTTAGGACTCTGTTACAGTTTGGATAACATGTGATTCATCAAAAGGGCAGGGGGATGGGCCTAGAGGAAGCTGAAGTCAAATATCACCACCTAAAAATATATCTGAAATGATGAGGTTTCTTCCTCTGATGAATATTTGGAGTAAATTCCACAAAAGGCCACGCTCTTTTTGAACTGTGTGATGCTGACCTTGCGTGGGCTGGGGTAAAACATAGGAAGGGGTTCTGAAAAGATGCTCTAAATAACTTATTTACCACATCCTGGGAAATGGCATTTGATGATATTTGTAAGCCCACAGCCATTTCAGCTGATGGCAGTAGTTCATGGAGCAGTGTTCCAGTTACAATGAGATGAATCTGTTTGCACATTGTTTCAGGCAGCTTTCAGACACCAAAAATAAATACACACAAATAAGGAGAGTGCTTGACGAGACGTTGGGCCATGGGAGATTCAGAGGATGCTTCCACGTTTCAATAATTTCAACATTGTGAGAAGTAGATCACGAGCCGCTTGCTGCATTGATGGAATAGTAATAGTTAGACAAAATACTCCTTACTAATGGGTCTCAAAAAATGATGATACCAGGAAAGTCTCCAAGTGTCGCTGACCATCTAATAACGAGGCTGTAGATGACCAAGATTTTTCACATGACAAGGGAGCCTGTGCAAACGCAACTGAATGTTCTCTTTTTACAGTGCTGTAAAAATCTGATGTGTACAAATAATCACTGATATTTACAGACAAATAAAATCTATTCACGTTTTTATGAGCTGGTCTAGGTACTTATCAGGAACCTGCGTTCTGCCTGGTGTTTGTGCAAAAGCATGGATCTCCTTGTTTATCTGCAGTTCCACCATCCTCAGAGGTCAGCAGCTTGTGAGAAATACTGGGGCACTGCCACAAAGCTGCTACTCACAGAGTTTGACGTGTCCATTGTCTAAGTAATGAGGCTGCAGAAAGGTAAAGCGACTGCTGTTTACAGCGTACCTTACCATTTCCTTCTCTGGCACTGGCTGACTGCGTTTTTTAGTTTTGTGGAAATTCTGCTTCCGGTAACAGTGCTGTTCAAGGGGATCTCAGAAAAGCAATTGCTCGTGGTTCAGCATTCAAATCTGAAGAGTATTGCTTCAGGCTATTACCACTTTGCCTGAGCACTGATAGCCAAGGACTTTGCTGCATCAAAAAGACTTGTTTTCATTGTCTAAGCTAAGTAAAAGTTGGCCACCTTACTTTCAGGAATAGACCAGCTCGTTAGGAGAAGTCACCATAAATTTGGAGGTAAGTTTTCATCCTAAATTAATCTATATTAATGCGTAAAGCTGAGATGTGGTAGTCTTCTCCTGTGCGTTTGTCTGAATTTGACCATACACTTAATCTGATGGGTCCTGGTGAAATCACCAGGATGTGAAATATTAACGTTACCATTTATCCCTCTCAGGTGCAGCTGTAGCAAGTGCTCTTAACAGCCATGCAGCAGTACAGGCTTTTAATCTTAAACATTTATGATGCTTTCCTCTTTCGAATCTTTCTCCACTTAAGAGATCTCCGTCTTCTGAAAAAAGCATTAGTAATAGCGGAATACCTGATCCACACAATGCTATGACATGAAGAGTTTTTAATAACTGATCATTTCTCAAGGTGTAATTGTTGTGTAACTGAACAGTGTTTGTTAGTGGTAGCAGAAGACAAGGAACTTTGATATCGATTGCTAGTTAACGTGCGTTTCTAGGACCTCTCTTGGGTACAAGCTTGAGAAAAGGAATGTCCGTTTCATATGCTCACACAGTGGCGATCTGTTTGGGACAGGTGTAAAATTACATAGCCTGAAAATCATATCCAGATACTTAATCAAAAGTTTATTTTATTTTACCTTTAATCTTGCTAATATTTTGTGAAATATGTATTAATATTTATGTCATTTCTGAGTATCAGGGTTGTGGTACATTATACAGGTCTAAAAAAATATTTCAGTGGATGATGGAGACCATACAGTTAAGATATTCTTTTACCCAAGGCCCTGATCTCTTTTGGTTTCTGTGGGAGGAAAAAGGAAATGTACTTATTTAGAGCTGCGTGGATGTTTTAGATGAGAAACTGCCCCTTCTGTAAAATATGTTTAATCCAATGGGATTTTAATGCAGTCTATGGGAGTTTGATAATGTCTTCAGTTAGCTCGGGATCAGTTTCTCCTCAGTGTCTGGAAGCAGAGTGCTGTCACCCTGGGTATTTAATCCTGGAATGTGAAGATGAGCCTGTGATCCAAGAACATTTCAGGAGAGTCCCCTCCCTTGGTCCGCATGTTCTGCAGCACTGAGCAGCTAGGAGCACTGAGAATTTATGCAGGAATCAGTCCCTCTAACTTCTATGCCAACGTCCTTAAGGTAGGTCCTTCTATAAGTCTGTCTAGAGATCTGTAGATGGTGTTACAATTTTACTGCTTGGCACAGGTATTTTAGGTATTTAAGCTTCTTCATGTGATGCATTCTGCCTTGCCCATCAGCCCAGTTATAAATAAGGCAGCCAAACGCAAGGGCACAAATGGAGAGGTTTCTTTAGCGTTGGGAAACACATGCAAACTCTCAGAATAGAATTACCGTGCCCCTCTCTCCTTACTAGTCTTGTTTCTGGCACCTACGGCTGATTTTCAATACACTGCCCAAGGGGTACATCAAACCCTCTCATACAGGCATTACTGAGAAGGATTTGGGTGGGTACTTCATTATATAACTTTGTCCTAACGCTCAGTTGACCTTAACTGCAGTGGGATTTTAATATCATGGAGAATGGCCCTAAAGCACTCTAGTTTTTAATAAAGATGCTATAATGGATTGGGGTAGATCTTAAAAATGGTGATTTTGCATTAGCTAAGATCTATTCGTTATAATCGTGTTTTCAGTTTGGTAACTTGTGAAATGATTTCAGAGAGTGAAGTGTTTTTTTGGTGTAGTGTATAAGGCAGTGAATCTCAGAAACACTCCCTTATTACTTTCTGCAAGCCATTGTATTGCTGCTGACGTGGTGGGCTAGCTCTAGTAAAATCACAGAGGGCTTCTCTGGTTTTATCTCTTAGCACTAACAGGAAGTTTATTATAATAAACCAACTTTGCATTTTGAGAAATAGAAGTTTCTACAATAGTGTGATGGTTTTCAGTAGAAATGAAGTATAAGCAGTTACCTATCTCCTGTGAGGAGGAGTATTTTTTTTTTGTACTTTTCTATATAGAAATAGACTTTTATTTGTGCTAAGCGTAACAAATAAGTGATATTTAAAAGTTTTCAGTATTTTGCAACACCACTTGGGAAGATGGCTATTCCTTTATTTCTGATGCAAATAACATACCAACCCAAATTATTATTTTTTCTTCTGTTTGATGGCCCAATTTGTTCTGTTTTATGATCTTAGCAGTAATAAACAATTACTTCACAATTTCAAATACTCCCTTACATACCAGGATCTCAGGGTACTTTACAACCACTATTAAATTACAAATATCCCTCCTTCAAGCAAAAAAGAAGTATAGATCCTTTTTACTACAAAAGGGGATTAGTGAAGCACAGAGATCATACTCAGTATGCCAAGAGCGCTCAGGAAGCCAGTGGCAGGGGTATTGATGGGATGAAGGGATCTTGCAATACCCTGCACACGTGGTTACAGCAGGCAAACAGTTTGTCTGTACATGCACAGACATTTTAATTTGCAAAGTCTAACTGTGCCTGATTTTACCGTTGCTTTTCATGGCTTGTTAGCTGACAGCCTACCGTAAGTGAAAGACTACCCCAGCCAATATGTGCTGGCAACTATGAAGGAGGTAGCTGTATCTTTCAGCAGTCTGTTTGCTCACTCTTCAGCTAGGCAGACACTGCTTGTTGCCATGCTGCTGAGTAGATGTTTTGTAAGAATGTATGTGATTGTTAGTGAACACTTTGCTTGCAGCCCTGTTTGCTGGTTCTGCAATCCCTGGTACGCTGGTCTGTTGCAAAATTATTTTCCCCGGTCCTTAATGCTTAACCCAGTGTTAAATGGTCTCAGTCCCTGAGACCAACCCTCTCCTAGGCTGTGCCTTTTTCTTCAGAAACACTCTGGGAATAATGCTCTCTCTCTGACTCATTTAGGTGATTTCAGGGGATTTCTGAGGAGCAGCAGAGTTTTGCAGGACACAGGAGGCTAAGCAATCAATGCTAAAATATTTTTTCCCCTTTTCTGAAATAACTCTTTACTCAAGTCTAATCTGGAGCCTCTGTGTTCACACTCCCACCAGCAAGACAGGATCTGCCTCTGGGGAATGGAGAACCACTATCTGAAACTTTAATACAATGTGGGCTATTCCTTGCGCTTGGTGCCCCTGCCTTTTTTTTTTTTCTTTTTCTTTTTCTTTTTTTTTTTTTTCTCCCCACTGCTCTTCTCTCCGTGTCTGTGCCTAGGTGGAGAACTGACAGCTGTGGCCTCAAGCAGGGTGTGTTTGGTAGCTGCAGGATTTGGATGCCAAGTTCTGGGATATCATTCGCTCGGCAGCGTTTGGGTCAGCGATAGGCTCTGGCGCTGTGCTCCCTGCAGCTGCGAGGCTCGCTCTGAGGTGGTGTCAGGTCAGGCTGCCTCCTCCATGGCACAGCCCCTTGCAGATCGCTTGCCTCTTTCTCTACCAACTTTTTCCTCATATGGTATAAGAAATCCACATGCGGGGCTCTTATGGTCACTGTGAGTAGGGTCTGACATAAATATATATATATTCTTTTTGCTTTAGATCTTCAGTGTGCCTTTTAAATTTTTCCACGTAGTAAATGTCCTCGTATCAAGAGCTAACATTCAGCAGGGTCTGGGCAAATTCTTTGGGAGATTCTGCTGCTCAGATATTTATTAATTAGGACATATTTGCTTCTGGAGATGTCCCAAGATGTTCCATGAACAGCAGGGAAATGAACGTTCCCAGCAGTTAGCAGTGTGTTTGATTACACCTGCTCTTGCACACCCACCAAGAAGGAATTTACCTCCTTCAGGCCAGCTATGCTTGAGGCAAAGAGCTTCCAAGTCTGGCAGCAATGGGGAGCATCCTGAGTCTGCTCACAGGAGCTCGGTGACAGGCAACGAGCGCATCTCTGGTAATTCCAGCCTCTTGAGTTCCTCTCGGGTGCTTTTGCTGTGGAAGGCTGGGTGTAGCACTGCCTGTTTCTACTTCTGTTTGTTATCCACCTCGTTGGATCCTGCCTTTGTGTCAGCGGTGTGCAGATGCAAGCTTGTACAGTTGTATATTTATTCAGGCTCACCAGACTGAAGTGAAGGTGAAGTTGAGTTAATCTACTAAAGAAAGTGGATTAGACTGGTAAACTGCAGTGATTTTATTCCACATAGCCAGCGGGGCAGCTATATAACAAATGCATAAAATGTTCCCTGGTGTATTTGCTAAAAACCAGCACGATCACAAGAGGAATGAACCAGGTGAAAAAGTCTGTAATGTGGATATGAAAGTTGACTGAAATAGTCATTTTAATTACTCATCTTGACAGCCAAGAACTCATAGGATAAAAAGAGGAGGCAGAAGTAGCAATATTTCTGATAGGTAGGCTTTGGAAGTAGAACCTACAGACTGATATTTATAATCCTGGTCTCTTACTGGTATCATTGGAAACCTGAAGTGCTCAGCAGCTCTGAAAATCAGTGCCAGATTTCAGTGAGTGCCTTTGTTTTGAGAGTTCTGCTGGAGTGCCTGCTCTAATGCATGCATGAAAAATCATTTTGCTGTGGGTGAACTCTCTCTGGGATGGAAAGTAGCTGTGAAGCAGAAAGCATGGGGAGGATTCATTTTTTTGGCCCTGATAGTGAAGTAATGCCATACCTGTTACTAAGATCTAAGATCTTTCAAGTGTTCTTACAAAAAGCTGCATAGACCTTATCCATATTAACTAATGACTTGCTCTATCTTCAGTTTTATCTCCACTTCAGAGAGCCAAATGACTCTTTCAACATGCTATTTTTACCACTCCTTTGTGTCTGCTAACATAGAGGCCTAATGTAGTCATCTAACATTGATAAATGTCATAAGTCAGTAATGTGCTATGTGGCTTCCCCAGAATGTTTTGCTGTTGTTCTTAGTGTCTGGATGCGAGAGAGAGCATATTTAACTTTCTGGATCCTTCTGTGGATGCCAGTGTGGTCTATCTGGTGAAATGAATATTCGCAGCACAGCAACTGGTGCCTGTCAAAATGTTAAATGTAAAAAGGCTTTAAAAAGATAGTATTAGTTATAGTAAAGTTTCAGCGAGTCTTTTTTTGTCTTTTCCTTAAGATCAGATTGGAACTGGAAAATGCGTAATCCTAGCAGAAAAGATATGGAATTCCCACTGGATTTTTTGGCAGTTTGTTGTATTTCTGCTGTGAAATAAATTGATACAACTGGAAAGAGATTACCTACAATAGCACTTGGTTTCCGTAATGCTTTCATGGTTAAACCCCTGCTCTTCTATTAATTTTGCTAATAAATTAAACTAAAATATTCTGCCAGCCAAATATCATCTCCAAATTGTTGAAGAGAACAATAAGTGACGTGCCTGAGGCCAAAAAAAGAATGGCCGTCATACCTCGGGAGGAGATTTCAGGCATTCCTGGCTTTTAGAGATCACTAGAATATGCTGCTCTCTCCCACTGGGCCTCCCTTCCACTCTGCTTGACAGGCACTTTAATGTTTCTTAATGTCCCTTTCGTCAGAATTATGCACCATATAGGCTCAGCCTGCTGAAATGGTGCTAGCAGTGCTGGATTGGGCACTGCCATGTCAGAGGAAGGAGGCTGGTCAGAGCGGGCACAGTCCCCAGACTGACACTGAGGTCAGGCTTTGGTAAGTGCAAGGCACGGCTGACAAAAAATGTGGGATTTTATTTTTTTTTCTGGGCCTGTATGTTTTTTCTTTCCTGAAGGCGATCAGAAATCCCCAATGTCGTTAAAAGTAGCTTGTTGTCCATCAGCTCCTGCTGTGGCGGCGATACCCCTGCCGAAGAAGTCTGTGTCTGCGGGCGCTGTGACCAGGGCTGGCAGGTTCCCTGGGGCCACTGGGACGGATCTGGGGTCTGGTTTTGTGGGGATCTGAGTCTCCCTCTCTGCTCTGCCATCTTGGTGTAAGGAATAGCCCTTACAGATTTCCTCTGTGATTTCAGTGAGCTCTCACATGGAATCGTTAACCTGTATTGGGAGTAATTGGTATTGTGATGGCTATAAAATATAATTTTAACCAGATCTGCATATGCTGAGGCCAGGATCAAACTTCTAGAGGCTGACAGGAAAAGAAGTCGAAGTGCTGACAAGCTAGCATAATGTCTTGTAAGCAAGAATAAAAGCCAATATATGATTCAAACAATGTGCTAATTAAGACAATGTAGATACTGAAAGCCCTGGGAAACTGAGGGAGGGCTCTGTTTCCTTCACAGCTTTGGAACAGCCAGAACATACCGTCCTTGAACTCGGGAACAGCAGCTTTTTGCCAAGGTAGGGGACAAGACCCTCTCCAGTAGGATCTCTAGCTGGTCTTTACCGGCTTTGGCAAAGCAAACCCACCAAAGCTGGATGAAATAGTGGCAAGTCCAAAAGAAATGAAGAAAAGAGCATTTGCTTATTGTTAGTTCATCAGTCACCAAGTCAGCAAGCCAAATTAAACTAAGTCACTTCTTTGCATTTGATGTACTGGGACAGATGATTATAAGATTGTTTGGGCTGATTGTGTGGTGAGTACCACAAGAGAGACTACCCTTCTATTTTAGTCTAATTTATTGTATGAATGCTAAGCTGAAATAAACTTCTGTACTAAGTAGGTGGGCACAATAGTTTGCTTTATTGTAACATATTTGAAATGACTTCTTCATTGACGAATGACTTCAGGTGTGAAGGAATCGTGTGTGGCATACTAAACCACTTGGTGAGAAATGTTGTGTTTGAAAAGTTTAGCTGTGGTACAGCTGGATGGATTTCATACTTGAGAAGTTTCTGATTTGATCAAAGGGGAGGTGGTCAGTTCTATGTACTTTCAAGTAAATTATGCACATCCTCAGGCCTTGATCATATCACACAGTGGGTCTGGGGGTTAGGTTTGGTCAGAGGCACATTTGGCTCATGAAGGTTAAAAAACTAACTTCCCCTCTTAAGAGTTTTTTTCTGCCTGTTTTTAAACCATTCCTTTATTTCTAGGATGGTGAAGTCAATGAGTTTATAAACCACTCTTCATCTGACTGCAGGGAAGGGATCTCTTCTTCCAGAAAAGATCACTGTGGTATTGATGTATCAGACAGTTCTCTCTGCACTGTTATTTAGAGAAAAAAGAGCAGTTCTGGGATGTGCTTTTGGCCATGTTTTGAGTAAAGGCAAAAAGAGGAAATGGATAGCGGGGGGCGGGAAGACTCTAAGAGGTGTTTGGAAAAGACAATACATGTAAATGAGAAACTAAGAGAATATGAGAGCTTCTGGAGTAACACAGTAATTGCTTCTGAGTTTTAATACGAAAGGGAGATCTTGTTGATTTTGTCTCTTTCAGTGAGTTTGCCTGGAAGAGGTCAGAGCTGTGCCGGGACTAGCACTCTGCTGGTGGTTACTCACACAGAAGTGAGACATGCCTTCTGAGCTGTCCAGGTTGTGTGCTCCCTGCTTGAACACTGAAAAAAAAATGGTGTTGGGAGGAACCAAATTAGCAAAATAGACTCAAGTGACACGTCCATGGTTCATGGGCAGGATCCTGTAATCCTAGATGGGATGGCACTGCTGCACTTTCCTGTTGGTTGCCCTTTTGTATTGCAGGGAACTATTTGGAGAAGCAAATACCATTTGGCATGAGTCTGGCCCTGCATAATTTACATTACTATTATTGGATTTTATAGCACGCAGAATAGAGACTCAGTTCTGAGCAGAGTATATGAAAATGTGTCTTCCATTTGTCAGTCCAGGTTTAATTAGTTGCATTAGAAGCAGCAGTGAAGATCGAGCAAACAAAATGTGGCTACACACAGACCCAAACCATCAAGAAACAGTTGCTTTTAGTGGAGAGCAGCCCAGTTTATAATCAGGTTTTGTGCTTCTTATTTTCTCAGTGCAAGTCTGGACTCTTATTGATTCAGACCAATATGGGGGGAAATTCTCAGGGAGGGAGTTTGCACAGCTGCAGGTTACTGTCTGTACTGTCTGATGCTGCTGTTCCCAGCTGTCGTGTTAGCATTTATCCTAGTGCCATACTGTGGAAATTAATAATAATAATAATAATAAAAAAAAGCAAGAGAACCAAAATGTGTTACAGTAGTTAGCGCAACAAAGCCCAGTGGAGTCAACTATTTAAACACTTGCTTAAATCTCAGCACATTCAAAATTGGGCAAATTACTTGCATTTGTGCCTGATTTGGGAGACTGATGTTCCTGGAATTTCTCTAGTGCATGTACATCAGCAAAACAGGTGTGAAAATGCATTGCACCACAGCAGTAGCCTTCTACAACACTGACGTGCCCATACAAATGACTGGGATGTGGGTGGGAGCTGCAGGCTCGTAACAAGTTGCCGTGGTCTTTGGCAGCAAGTATTTTCCTGGAACTGCAGAAAGGCCACATTCAGACCTGAGAGAGGTGGCTGCAACTTCTTCGATATCAGAATCACAGACACATACCCTAGATCTGAATTTGACCTTAAGAAAATTTCCCATTACTGGAGAAACTGGAAGTTTTTTTTGTTTGTTTGTTTGTTTGTTT
This sequence comes from Heteronetta atricapilla, assembly GCA_011075105.1. Taxonomy (NCBI): domain Eukaryota; kingdom Metazoa; phylum Chordata; class Aves; order Anseriformes; family Anatidae; genus Heteronetta; species Heteronetta atricapilla. The sequence goes on along the minus strand of CM021734.1, from coordinate 24,267,738 downwards.
TTTTTTTCCCCTTTTTGCATAGAATGTTTTAAAGACAACATTTGTTTATGGTGGTAAAACACAAGATGATATTAAAATCAATGCAACTAATCACGATTGAACAGGCAAGGTATAAATCAGGCTACAGTCCATGAGAAATAAAACGTAGCTGTCACGCTGTAGGTACTTCTCAAGCATGAGGGGCTGCCTTTCTAAATAGCCTGTATTTATTATGGGTGGCTGGATATCAGCATTCTGGCTTGGTTCCCTGTAGTAAGGAACTGACCACATTACTATTTGCAAACACAGGGTTCACTCAAGTGGTACTAAAAAGAGAAGAGGTGGGGCAAGTAGAGCTTTAAAAAGCAAAGAGGAGTCCGTCCGGGTTTGTATGTAAAAAGCAACTGCATTTTGGAGGATGGTACCTAGAGATCTCACTCCCTGCACTTCAGTGAGAGCAGCAGTGAAGTTTTCTAAATTCTTTGCTTTTAAGATTTAAACAGCAGATTTGCTTATTGGGAGGAAAATTACAGTGATCTTTGCGAGTGTTGCTTTTAAGCTGCGTTAAATTTGTGGCAAGAGTGTCAGGCATTTCATACTTGGCTTCCAAAAAAAGAAAAAAAAAAAGAAGAAACGGGAGAGAGAGAGCGAGAAAACGACGTGTGTGGGGAAGAAATCTCCCAGGAATTTCTTCAAGGTTGTAGTCAGACACAGTAAGGACTAAAGTGACAAGAAAAGCAAGGCAAAGATAAAACTTGGTGTTGTGATAAGATGTCTGAGTGTAAAGCGGAAGATTGCAGAAACCTTTTGGGATTACACATGTTCATATTGTCCTGGGTATGACTGCGTACAAGCTAATTCTTCTCTACTGACAGTTTGAAAAAAACTCAAGATTATGTTTCTCTTCCTCGTTGCTTTTTTGCCAGTGGTTTTTAAAATTGGTTTTGTCAGCCTCTCAGCTCTGCAGCACTGGAACTGTCCTAATGGATACAGATTAAAGACTGAAAATTCTGCCTGTATAGGTAAGTAACTGACCATTCACAGAATAAGGAAACAGCATTTGTATTCTCTTAATTGAACTTCATAATTGTTAATGATTTTTTTTTTCTTTTTTTAATTTTTTTTTTAACCAGACTGCTTGTGTGTTGTACTGGCAGAATTGATAAAGCAATTTTTCAGTATCCCTTGCTTCTTATAATGGACAGAACTCATTTTGTTTAGTTTGTTATTCAGAAATCAGTCACTTGTGTGTCGCTTTAACTATCAGAAAGCAGGATAAAGATTTATATGATCATTAAGAGATATGAACTGAATGAGAGTCACTGAAATTCCTTTCCATAGCTTTAGTGTCTCTTTATTTTTGACACATCCACACATGTATTTGTGCTTTTACATGTGTATAATTTGTGCATGGGTGTATTTTTATATTTCTATATTTATAAAGAAAGACTACTTTTAAATATTTTTATATGTATATTGGGATATACTTCAATGTGGGCTAGATAATCTTAAAAACTACTTGTTCTGTGTTCATACAGGTAGGTGTAGATGTGTGCTAATGTATAATGAGTGTCTCATATAATATTTGAAACACAGATGTGTTTGGTATAATAGTGCTAAAGTCTGAGTGAGATGTATGATGCTATTATTAGTATAATGATCCTCCAGTGACTCAGAACATGTGAAATACATATTATTATTCTTTACCAAGTGTAAGACAAAGCATGACAGAACCCTTCTTTTCACCCTGCAACCCTGAAGGCCAATTTTTTGTATTTATTTACAAAGCCAGGGCCAGTGAAGTTGTGCGCTTTTGGGGCAGGAGATGAGGAAATTCCCTGGAAGCCTAGCAAACAGACCTAATACTTGGAGTTAATGCTTTTGCCTTAGTAGCTTGGGCTTCAGAGGCCCTGACTCAGTTCTTGACATGATTCCAGTGATTTAATAACAGGTGCCTCCTCTGTGTGCTCTGCCAAGAAATACCAGCTTGTAAGCAGAAAATAGAAGTATGCGTGTTAAATGCCCTTGTACTGGGAGAGGAGGAGCTAGGCATTTTTTCTGTGTACAAATGACAAACCTGACCAAGGGTTTGTCAGAGAGCCAAACACACCTAGAGTACTTCGATGCTGATGCTTGAATTCAAATGAGGAACACTCTCCTGAAACAAATCTCTATACTGCTGCCGCTTACTAGTGCTTGTGTTAACATTATGCAGTAGTCTCAGAGTGCATGGACTGGGTTCCCTTCAAGCCAACATAAACCTAGGAGAGCATCTATTCTCATGGCTGTTGGTAGCCATTTGGTCCGCAGGACTGGACTAGACCTGGTTCTCCATAACCCCACACTGAAACGTATGCAGTCTGTATGCCAGATCCTCAACAACTGTTGCACTTTACAGAGCCTTTCCGTAGGTCCATCTTACTTGCTGATATGAACCTGGTTTCCACAAACTGATTAGGATGTACATTAGTTATGACTTCTACATTATTGGGTTGCCCAATTGACACCTCAGGTATAATAGGACAATCCTCCTGAAATGAAGTATATTGGTTGGCTTTTTTGTGGGTCAAAATGAACTCTAAATATTGAAGTTCAAAGACCTACAGGATTATTATTATTTTTTAAGTTCAGTTGATTTACCTTGCAAATTAATGTGCATCACTCTTCCATTAATGGAGACAATTTTTGTCGAAAATTAGATATTTCAGTTGCTCTACTAGCCTTGGGGGGGATTGTAGGTAAAGCACCAAAACTGAAGGGACAGTAACTCAGCAAACTGTGTAAGTAGTAGCAATAGAAGTAGCCTTTTGAGTAAGAGTTGACATTGCTATGAGCTATTTTGTGTAATATATAATAAATGAAAAATGAGGTGTGCTAAAGTATCTTTTTATTAGAGATTTGCAAGGGATTAAGAAAAGGCAAAGGTTTGAAGTGAAATATCATTCTGAAAGATACTTTGATGGCATAGATTTCCCCTCTTTCTTCTGCGTGCTTGATGCTCAAGTTCCCTTCTGACCAGAAGACCGGATGTATGATATTCTAGTTCATTAATTACATGAGATGGAGGGTGTGCAGTGGAAGCAAGTGGTAGGAAGCTGGGGGAAGGCTTTGAAGGTAATAGTGAAGATAAAAGTGGTGAGTGGGAGACATGACTCATGCTACTGAACTGTGAACAATGACAGCAAGCTGAACTGTGGCTTGGCGACCGTTCTTGGTGAGCTGTAATAAGTACACCAATTGTAAAGTGTTCTGTGTCGTCCACGACTGTGGTGGCATCCTGCCAGCCCTAAGGGCTACCCTCAGCTGAGAAGGTGCCTGCTCTCTGTAAGAGAGCTGTTACAAGCAACACGTGCTGTAGTGTTTTTCTAACTTTTCTAGATTTGTTTTTCCATACTACCACTACAGATGGTCTAGGCTTTGCTCTTCTTATGTTGTTAACTATCTAGCTTCTTAATTAGTTCCTTTTATTTCTAGGGGTATTCAAAGATCGAAGGTCTTCTCATCCTGTGGAAGGATGGTGAAATCCAACCCTAAATGTTTCACATAATTTTATACAGTTATTTTAAGAGAGATTATTTGAATCCTGACTTGGTATGCCAAGAGAGGAAAGGCCTTGAGGGGGGGAGAGGGGCACATAGCCCAGAACAGCACAGTTTATAAGAGACAAAGTATGGCAGAACAGATCATGAGGTCAAAATAAGGCTAGTCTGGTGCATGAGCATATCCATTTATCAAGAATTTATGATACTATTGGAAGCATTTCTGCAATTCTTGACATTGTCATCTTGATTTAATCATTTATTTTAAGCTGATGTAAAGACTGGGGACTTAGTTACCATTCAGTGACTCATCTTCCTTAGACTCTAGTGAAAACAGGACCTTCTGCCTCTAAAAAAAAATAGTCTTGGCCACACAGTTGTTCTTCCTGCAAGGTAAAGATGAATGCATAGTTGGTACTGGGACAGCTTCTGTTTCTAAAATGTTTGACCATCTAAGCTTAAATGGTACACCAGGGGATGGGTCTTATGCCTGTTGGAAGCAGTTGATTATCCCTTCCTGTAGTACTGCTTTAACAATACTCTATTTTATAATGGTATAAATACCAGTATATATGTAAATATACTACATTCATGGTAAATAGATGCTTTCCTTACTTGAAACAAACAAACAAACAAAATCCCCAGATGGCATTGTTTTTCTGAAGACACCCATAGAGCAGCCCCTCACATTACTGATTTTAGATTAGACACTAGAGCCTGTTAGTCCTGGGCTACCCAAGGTAAATATATTATTTTCTGAATACTGAAAGGCAATATATAAAAGCATTGTACCTTGGCTTCAGGGCTGACTTTCAGTATTCATTTTGTAAGCTTTCAAGGTGAAGAAAGATAGTTATTTAAAAATCAGAAAACAAAATTGTAAAAAAGAAACAAACACAACCCACATTAGTAATGTTGTGCCTAACCATGGATCCTTAAATTCTGCAGGTCTCAGCTAACTTCTGACATTATCTGATCAGCCCTTGTCACTTCTTCAGGGCTAGCATGCTACACGTTCCTACAGAGCTAAAGGCTGCAATTGAAGGTGACAACTGCAGCTCTCTAGGTCTACTCTTTTAGTCAGTCCTTCTTTCTGTGTCTCAAGCTTTTCTCCTTTATTTCTTAGTTAGCTAAGTCCTGGTTTTATTTTACTCTGTACAGCCTTCTGAAGACACACTGTTAAGACCTCCTATGTTGTATTCTGAAGAATATGAAATGTGAAAACCTTGCTGATTCACAGCTACCCTTTCCCTGCAAGTATTACATAAAGAGCAATAAGAGCCAGTGAAATGAGGAGCTCTGTTGTCTACCCATGTCATGACATAGCTTTAGGGATAATCCTTTTGAAACTCCACTGTAACTCTATTTTTCAGAAGAGCTGCAGTCAAAGCACGTCTGCTTGCTTGTTTTCAGTAGTTGTCTTCCAGCTAGCTCACTTCGTATTCCATTGCCTTGGGGAAAAGAAGGTTGAAAATATTGTTACCAAATAACAGAAGGGAATTCTTCAGCATGGGTCTGAGCCCAAAGGCCAATTCATGAGAAGATTCCCACTGAATTCTCTGGAAATTGGATCCAGCTGAATGTGGACAAATACTATCCTTAGCTGTAAAAAATTGCATCAAAATAGAAAGGGGGTAAATATGTCACAAGAAAAGACAGAAATGGCATCATACTACACATGAAGTTTAATTGTGAAGTGGGCTGAGGAATAGACTCCAGGGCCAGTGACTAATACTACAAGACTCATCAATGTTTTTCTCATTGGAAATGAAAAAAATGTCTTTTTCAGTGGAAAATAGCAGATATTAATCTCATGTTCTGTTTTGAGCAAAACCCATCTACTTTGTAGTATCTAATTTGAAACCTGCTGGAGCTGGATGACAATATTTGCCGATGCCTTTCAAAAAGGGACAGATAACACCATCATGAAATTCATCTTTGAAAGTCAAGCCACAACTCACTGCAGCGTGCTGGGGCATGGCCTATGCCTATCGAGCTGCAATTGATGCTACTACCAACCTAGTGACAGACCCTGTGGCTGCTCCCAAGCCCTGTGACAGGCCCAAAGGCCACACCGACCCCTACAATGGACCCTGCAGCTGCTCCAGTTCCAACCCTGAGCAGCCAGCCTAACTGAAACCAGGACAACCAGTATGTTGAAAGTTGAACTACATGATTTGTGAAGTAGAGGTCCACTAGAACTATGTTTTTTTTTTCAAATTTTTCCCTTGGATGTGATTTACTAACTACTGATTTATGCATACAATTTATTTATAAGGTAAAACAACAATAAAAAAGTGCATTTTTTTCCCATTTTAGTGGCCAAACTCTTGAGATCTGAGTTCAGAAAGGTAGAAAACTAACAATATAATAGTACTTTGGGATCTTTTTTCCATTTTTCTTCAAAATGTTTCTGAATTTGAATTAAATTCCAGATTTGATTCTGCTTTATGCAGAATGGCCCTGAACTGGAAGAGTCCAGGAGCTGATAAACACCTTATTGCATTCACATTATATTTCTTACCATGGTATAGAAGCACCCCACAGCCTCTACCCTAGCAAAAACCGAGAGTGGTTAGGGTGTACTTTAAATCTCATTTAAGAACTTGGGGGCAGAGATATTGAGCTGTGCTACTTCTACCTTATTGTGACCTGTTGGTAGCTGGAGCATCTTTTTCCATTTCTGGCTCTCTCCTGTTCTTTGAGCTGTATGTCATTAACAGAATAGCTGGAAGGAGTGGGCTACTTTCTTTGTAATCCAGCTGAAATTTCGTGTTCAATCTTGTTGAAAAGATTATGGTGGTGGCTGGGTATAGGAGATTTAATTCATTCCCAGCACAACTCCACAGGAACCACGTTTGAGTGAGGTTGTCTGAGTGTGTGTATCTGCATGTGTATATTTTATGTATATAATCTGTGTGTTCGGGGCCGTATTGAAAGGCGACCTCTGGCTCCCTGTGGTTTTTCTGTGTCCCTGCCAGGCATACTAATGCTTCACCTTCTGCAATCAGAGCATTTCTCAGGACTCTCAACAAAGTGGCATATTTGTATGCAAAGTCATTGAGGGCTGCCAACATCATGATGACATGATTCATCGTTTTTGCTGATTCTCAAGGCATTTTCTGCATAAAGAAGCCTTTGAGAACGGAGCAGAACTTCATTCTTCCTTTCAGAACTGGCTGTCAGGGCACTGCAGACAGCTTTTGTGTTCCCTAAGCCGATTTCTTTCACAGGGTAAAGTTCCCACTGAGGGAAATGGTTGCCAGGAGACATAAAACAGCCACAGCAGGATGCGACTGTATGCTTCGCTTTGGCACAAAGAGTGCATGCAGGTGAAGGCGTGAAGGCATGAAGGCATTGCTACTATTGCTACTTTCACCTGATGGATGGTGGATGGTTTTATGGTCGAGTTCTCCTAAGGCATTTTTTTTTTTTTTTTTTTTTTTTGGCCTTCACAAAATGTTAGTTTTGTAGACTCATATAGCTTAATGCTGGAAAAGACCTCCCTGTAAATCACAGGCCATTGCCCAGTTACCTTGGTACATAGCTCAGTAACTTGTGCTTGGTTAAAGCATGTCTCCCCATTCTGGCTTTGCCTGGAGACCATCCACGGATGGTTTTCACAACTTCACAGTTTTTCTTGGTAGCTAGTTCCCTTAGTGAATCACATTCTGTGTTAAATGTGAATTGAATTTCTAATTTGATTTCCCTGGTTTCAGTGCTCAGCCATCAGTCCTTGTTAAGTCTTTCCTGCAGAAGATTAAAGTGCCCTTTAGAAAAACTAATGCTTTTGCTTTGTGAAGACACTTGTATACTGTGATCAAGCCTTCTCCCAAATTTCTTTTTGATAAACTAAACAGAGATATTTGTGTCTCACTGAAAAGTTACTTTTCTTACCCTCAAATCATGCTTTTTATCCTTATTGTATCCACTTTCTAGTTTTTTAAGATTCTTTAAGAAACCATATCTAAGAAATACAAGGAACATTCCAATATAGTCTGACCACTGCCATATACAGAAGTAAAATTATTTCCCCACTGTCGTTCATTTCTCCCGTGTGTATATGTATTTTGATTTGACTTGTCCTGTGACTTGCTAAGCAGTCAGACATTTGTCTAGAATGAATGCAAATCCTCTTTAGAGTAAGCAGACTTCCAGATGCAATCTGCAATATTCTTATAAATAAGAATATATTTTTATATATTTTTATTGTATATATTTTTATTTTATATATTTTTATATACTCTCTATTGTGACTGAAAAATAGTTCTTTCATTAGTGCTTCTCATTGCTTTTTCAAATGACTTCTGTTTTCATAATCTTACATCTACGCTGTTGCCTTTAGCACCCATAAGTGTGATTTCCTCAAAGGAGTAACATCAGGTTTATTTAATAGGCCGCTATTGTCATAAAAGTTATATTGACTGACATGAATTATATTATAGCCTTCATCAGCTTGTTCATCCACTGTAGTCAACCAGTTACTCCATTCAAAAAACTGCTTCAGGGTGAGATACGAGCTGTGTTCATGCCCATAGACTTCTTCACATCTCTGTTAACACTGACAGCAGCTGTGACAATGAGCTGAGGTCACTGAAGCACTCCTGTATAGGCTATCAAAGAGCTTTTTGGTTTTAATGACATCCAGGCAAAGTCAAGCAGGGGTGGCTGATTTTAAACTGGCAACCTAGAACTCTGGGTTTCTGTAGCCCATTGGCAAACTTCTAAACCATTCAAACCTTTCCAGAGGGCATTTGGAGGAGTTACACCTTTGAGAATGGCATGTGCAGCCCTAGTACGTGTGGGAAAATATGCTCCTGAAAGCTGATTGTGTGAAGAAGATTGTGGTTTAGAATTAAAGTGCGTTATGGAATTAAGTTGTTGGAAGTGCTTCTGCTTTACCTTCATACTCTGGTCAACAAAAATCAGTTGCACATGGTCTGATTACATCTTGTATGTTGCCACATTGTTATATGCTATTATTTATGTATTGTTAAATTACTATTGCTATCTGCTATATGGAACATACATTGTGGAAAAACTCTGAAAACACCACAGAAACATTCCTTAAACCGTACAGATACATTAAATGGTAGTAGAACATCCACAATCTTTAACAACTTTGATATGAGTCTTCACCAGGAATAAAAATAAAAAATGTTCTAAGCTATACTTAGAATAAGTCAATACATATATGTAGTTCTCATAACGATCTGGTGTCCTCAAGTGACTTAATCAAATGAGTTTCTTGAAAAGAATTAATTTTGGTTCATTTTTTCCTGTATGTACAAATGCAGATTTATGCTAATGACAAAACCCAGACATAAAGCCACTGACATCAAATAGATCCTGGGCAGGGGAGAAGTTGCTCCTCGGAGCATCCTTCACAGTGGTTGTCCAAGAAATGCACAAGGGTATGGTACTCCAGATGCCAAGAACCTCAGGAAGCTGCTATCAGATACATTTGATTTCAGTAGGATGTGAAGTTTCTTTGAGCCTTCCAGGCCAGCCATCTGTGGTGCTGAGTACTGGCAACAGAGTCAACTTCTTTCTCCCTTAGTGTTAAATGTGCTCCTCAATGCTGATATTTTTTTGAAAACGAAGTCCTTCCTTATCATATATATTGTCTCAAACTCTAATAAAACACCATAAATACATCAAATATCTTCTAATTTTCAAAAGTTTTAGCTTAATCTAACAGTTAAAAGTCAAATTTCTAATTAATTTGTTTGCTATTTGTTTGCTGCCTTGGTTTGTTGGTTTGGGCTTACTCTCAAGGAATGTAGTGGTATTCTTTTTTTTTTTTTAATGTTTTGTATGTGTTTTTGAAACTTAAACAAAATAACTCAGAAATGAGCTCAAGGTGGCGCTCAGTGCTGTGGCAGTCTGTCTGGAGCTTCACTGTTTTGCAAAATTTGGTAATTTATTTGCAAAAAAGTTATTGTGGAAAGAGGGATAACAATACAAGGAAGCAGCTGCAGGCAGCATTTGCATAGCAAATTATAATGCAAATAACAGAAACTGTGTACGAGATAAGTCTGTTCCCTGTGTTTGGGCAATCAGAGACCATTTGTGTAGAGTGTCCAGACACTAGGGAGAATGGTAATTTCTAAAAAAATTACATATAATTACTGTGCATGTGACAACAAGTAAGGCAAATGATCCTGAGACCAATGCATGAAGCAATACAGATATTCTCCTTTCCTCTTTTAATGATGAGAACTTACATTTTCTAACTAGCTTGTTACCAGCTTTCTATGCCAACGATGTTCTTCCTGTTTGCTTTGTACTGTTTTTGCTCACCAAGTTGTCCTGATTTGTTCAAAACCACATTTCAGATATTGATGAATGCCTTGAAGGTGGTTTGGGAACCTGTGGCCAAACCTGTATCAATGTGCCAGGGTCCTATATCTGCTCCTGTTTGCCTGGCTACACCTTGGATATTGACAAACGGTCTTGCTATGCGAATGGTAAGGTCACTTTCTTTTTGGTGATTAAAACAGAGCTTTAGAGTCTTAGACTTATTTAGCAGTTGGCATTATATTTTGAAGTGAGCCATGCCTGTCTGGTCCCAGCCCACAATGCTGACTTAGTTTCTGGACAGCAACTGGAGTGCTCTGGTTTGCTGACAGAAAAACTGCCTCTCCAGCTGTGCAGGTGGCAAGAGCGAAAGCGGGTGCCACAGAAGAGTGATGATGAAGAATGGAAAATATAGTGGTGGGAAGAAGAATGAACAAACAAAACAAATAAAACCAAATGACTTCTTTCTTATTCTGTAAAGCTACTCTCTCTCTGTGCTCAGAACTGAAATCTTTCTCTGTTTTCCTGTTCTTACTACTTCCAGGAACAGAGGGCAATGCATAAGGTTTTGCTGCTGTTGGCATTGATGTCTGTCTAGTGTAGGGGACAGTGCTGTGAAATGTTAGTCATGAAATGTTAGTCAGGAAGCCCTTATTTTTGGTTTGGTCCACAGGAAATAATCACAATAAACATGAGTGCTACTGTGAGGCCTTTCCTATTGTCCCAGAAAGTTTAAATTGATTTTTGAACACATAAACAGCATCCAAATTTTATAAGCTTTTAGCCCTTCTGACGGAAAAAACATCCATAGTTATGGTCTCTGAATAACCTTAATTCTGTCTTCCACTGATGCTACTCGTAGAAAACAGATTTAGTTAGATGTTATTAATTGTTTTAACCTTATATTGCATCTAGAAAATGAGGTGGGAGTGCTCTGAAGTTCACCTCTCCATTTTGGTTTCCTGAATGTCTGGTTTTGGTTCCTGTCTGGGATATGCTAAAACTCCTTTCTGGTCCAGGAGTTCAGGTTTTCTTCTTCTGACTAGTGTTTACCTGGAACTCTCCCTAATGTGGAGATGAGATATGGCAGGACAGGTTTTTGACCCAAGAAGTAGGAGATGTACTCGAGTCTGGGACCATGGCCTCTGGGACCATGCACAACAATCAGAAGTATTCTGTGCAAGCTCCCAGATTTTCACCAACACAGTTACCTCAGTCAGCTCCTAGAATCACTCTTAGTGATAGCAAAGTATGACTTTTTTTTTTTTTCAGTCCTGCCTAAATAGGTTTAGTACTTTAAATAGATTTTTTTTTTTTAAAGAATGTTTTCTGAACTCTTCACTTTTGAACTGAAGAGGTACAAAAACAAACCTGTTAACTTACAACAGTATTTCTGCTCAGCTATCTTTCAAAGCACAATCCTATTTTATCAGAGGTTTTCAACTTTTTTTTTTAAATTATTATTATTTTTTTTTTAAGTTATTACCAACCTTTATAGCACCAGAAGTAATGGATCAGGAGCTACCATGATGGATAAGGAACCCTGTCCTTATGCTATGTATAAATCCTTCTGTTGGGGGTACACAAAGTGATATGTCCTCGTGTTTTAAAGACTGGAAGATCTTTTATGCAGGTGTTGTTTATCTGATCATTAAACTCCTGATAAAATTAAGTCCCAGATCTGGCTGGCCCCTCTGTAGTAAGATTTGTTCAGTCCTCATTCACAGGCTCCTGGTGGGAAATTCAGAGAGTGGAAAGGAAAAAAACAAAGTATAAAAATATTCTTGGTCAACTAATTGGCAAAAATGCTGGCAGTACAGCTGTCAGATTCCTGAGATAAAACAACCTTGCTATACTTCACCGTTCATTTATGTAAAACAAGTCTTCATAGTTTAAATATTCTCACATCGAGTTGCTGAGAACAAATAGCAGCACAAAAAGGGAGACACTAACATCCCAGAAGCAGCTGTTGTAACTGGGTAATACCTGGAAAACTCCAAATGAACACCAGTGTATTAGTATAGAAATCAGAAAGCTGATCACCGGCCTTGTGAATAGCAGTAAATTACATCCTGGGTGCTTGTCAGAACTTGCTGTTATCAGAGAAATCAAAGCTGGTCCCTTTCCTCTGCTGTGAAGGGGATTGCATCAAACAATCTTGCAGCCATGGTGAAGGTATGGCACCTGGCTAGAATTTATAGAAATGGTGTCAGCTGAGTTTAAAGCCTTATGTTTCATGTTAAAAATGAAGGTACTTAGTTAAAAGGTTGCAAAATTAATTAATAAAATGAGTTTAGTTATCAAAAGTATATGTGCAAGGAAATTGATTTCAGTGCATCCTTGATGACAGCCATCCCTGGGAAGTAGAGAGTTGCTTCTACATTCCTGGAAAATCAATTAAACAAGCGATTAGATAGGTTTTAAAGCTGTCATTCTGTTGAATCTATATTAATAATTGTACTTCAAAGTTGCCTGTCTAGAGCATTTTTTGTGTGCCATGATCTGTTTTTTCAGGCAACCAGGTTATAAATCCCCACAATTACCAACGTAATGGGACTTTCTTCTTTGAATGTGGTTTTAGTGGTAAATTGAAGACTGAGCTGTGTGTTCCAAGATATAATACTAGAAAAGATTAAAATGTGGCTGGCTACCCAAAAATTCCTTTCCTCTGCTACATACCATATAGATATCCATGATATTCAAATTACCTAAACAAAAAACATTATGTTTTGGAAACGCATTTAAGTTTTCCTGGATGATCTTAACCCTGTCCTGTGGTGATACCCTAAAAAATAACAAATAAGAATTGATAAAATTGATTTAGTGTAATCTGCAGCCCCACCAACCATTATAACCCACTAACTCCTTTCATAGTTACCACCTGGTTTTAAGGCCATGATAAGGTTGTTTGGCCCATCCTAGTTGGTCATCACTTCAACCTTAATTTGATTTATAGAGTTTGGGTCATAAATGGATTGAGTTTTTCATTTTAAAATATTTCATGTTAACTTACTGATATGCCTATACCTTTCAGTCAGTGTGAATACAATTTTTGTTTGTAATGAGTTGTTGCTGTTGAGCTGTAGAAGTTTCAAGTAAGGGTCTTTTGCTTTCCTCCATCCCTCTATTTCACAAGAAACCTCCATGTTTTGTAGCTTCTTCCTTTGCCCTACCTTGGGATCTTCAGTTTCCCTGTTTGGACAGTTAAACTGAGACTCCAGCCCATCTCTCTGTGAAAAGTTCCTGCTACGGAGCAATAGCTGGAATTGGTCTTTGTCTTGGAGATGCATCCATGGCATAATTTTTCCAACATCTGCTGGCATGCATGTGATGGTTCTTCTGACCTCTGACTAGGCTATAGGGATTGGAATTAGTGGTAACAGTGTTTTCTGCAGTCTCAGTTTCATTACTCATATTTTTGACCTTAAAAAATTCTCAGCAATAAATGTGAAGGGACCATTATGTTTACATCATATTGACACTTTGTGATGTGTTTGGAAAGTCATCATTAAATATGAGAGAAATGGTTAGATCCTGAACTTTGCCTAGTATAATACTGATGAGAACTTAATGTAAAGTTGTAAAAGCACAACTTTTATCTATTAATTAGTTTCTCACTTATTTGTTTATTTATTTTTCTCCATGCCAGACCCTGTACCATTCCTACTTTTTAGCCATGGAAGTGCCATCTTTAGAATTGACACTGAAGGGACCAATCATGAAAGATTGGTGACTGATGCTGGTCCGTCAACACTTATGGACTTTCATTATACAGAAGAGAAGGTGTATTGGGTAGACTCAGAAAGGCGACTTCTGCAAAGAATTCACCTAACTGGCACAAAGCGAGAGGTAAAGTTACCAGTTCTCTGAAATTTTCGGAGTTACTGGGCATAAAACCCTGTAAAGAAACCGCCTGCTCTTTAGGTACAGTTCTGGAGTTCCTGTTCATTGGTTGTCACTTCAGACTAATTAAACAGGTTTTGGTGTTGTAATAGTTCTCCTGAGTCTATGCTGTTTTACTCACATTCACAATAAATGTAGTGTTTTCCATGGTTCAAATGAAGGGGAGGATATTGAGACAAACTCAAGCTTTGAAGACAACAATACTACTATCAGTTTTAAATTAATTGTTACAGAAATTTGTCTTCCAGATTACTGTAACCCAAAGTGGCACAAATGGTATGACTGGAATGTGCTTGAAATCCTGCTCTTTTTTTCTCCAATCTTTTAATGGTTTCTATGGTTACATAAATGCTTCTTTTAGCACTGCATCTTTTGTTCAGAAATAACTGCAGTTCATTGCCTCTGGCTGATTAAAAGGGAAGACAGGCTGTTGCTGCACTTTCGTGCTGTGAGAACCTTCTGTTGTTGGAGAGAGTTTGCAAGTGTTGCTGTACCCTTGTGGAGTCTTAACTGATATATCTTATGCTGATTTTTAAGAATCAGGGTCCAGCAAAAGTGTGTTAGGTTTTCCCCCATCTGTAACAGTGCAGGTCTGGGTACTTCCAAGTTTGTGAAATGCAGGAAGAAGTTGTAGCTAAAAGATCAGTCCAGTGTATAATGATGAAGAACAGTTCCCTTTTTTAGGGAGTTACACAGTTCAGAAGGGGTATGTATAAGTGCAAAGACCAAATTAAAGTGATTAAAGAATAAGAAAGAGAAATAACTACAGGTCTGAGAGAAAATAAAGCAGGCAGTGGAATGAGATGGGAAGCCTCAGTCTAGCACAGTAGTCCCTATACTGAAAGTCAGGCTTAAATTAGTACATATGCTTCTTGCAAACTTGTTTTTTGCTTGTTTACAGAGACTGTGTTACATAGACAAAGGCATTTCAGGTTTTGCTATTGACTGGATAAATCAAGACATCCTCTGGGCCAACAGACAGAAATCAACCATAGAAACAACAGACATGAATGGGAAGAAACGCAGAGTTATTCTAAGAAATGTTGGTCGTCCCACCAAGATTATCATTGATGCAGAGCAAAGGTAATTTTAACTAGGTTAGTAATTTCATGAAAATGGTCTCAAAATATAAGTAATATGACTGTGGTTTCTAAGGATACTCTGTGCAGTGTGTTATCTGTATCCCAATACCTCCTTGACCGTTGACAAAATAGGCTAAAATATTAACAAGTATATGAGAGAACCGGAGAAAAGTGTGAGGAAAAGCCCACCAAAGTCTAATGCAGAATCTGTACCTATTGGTCATTTGGGAGAATTTTGCTAGTGAGGACAGCCGAGGGAAAAGAAGCAGTGCTGGTCATTTCTCGATGAGAGGAAAGTTTCAGGGCAACAGAAACAACTGGTGCACCAAGGGCTATGATGCCTGCAAATTCTGGGAGTCCCTTGTGTTCCAAATGTGGCATGCTTAGAATGTTAATTAGTGTATTTTCAGGAAAAAAAAAACAAACAAACAAATAAACAAAGTTCCTATTTCCTTTTTTCCTCAGTAGCTCTGAATATTGGTTCTGATTCTAGAGTTGCTGCTTAGTGTTATCAGTAATTTGACCTTCATAAAGATGCTTCTTTCAGCTTCAAGCCATTTGCAGTGAGAACCATGGCTAAATAAGAGTTTTGGCATCCTCAGAAGTTATTGATATGAATTTTCACAGTGGCCCCTCCATGCTAATTTCTCTTGACATGTAAATCTCTTCAAGTCTGTGAAAATAAAAGATAAGGAGACTTTGAAATGCTATGGTTCAGCAAAATCACATTTTTGTTGCCACTTTTAACTTGCTCTGCACTGTGTAAAAGTATTTTAGTATTAAGACTTGCATGTATTTTCATATTGCATTTATACATAAAATAGTTTTCTGATGATAGTAATATTAATAGTATTCCTTGGAGTCTTGTCATTTGGGTAGGCCTTTATATATATACATATTGCTGATTTGCTTTTAATATAGTACTTACCAGTTTTGGAAATATTCACAGATCCTTAAATCCACTGTCAAATGCCACATGTTACAAATAGCATTATAGGAGTGTATTTGCTGAAAAGTTTGTGGAGACTCAAGTGTGTATATTCACCTAGGTGTGATTCACCAAGCACTGAAGCTGTTATTATGCACTTACTGAAAGGCCAGTAATGAACTGTAAAGAAAGTAGGCTCCAAGGAGTCCAACGTCATTTTTGTGTCCTAGTGCATTTTGCTTGTATGTGAACTCTAAGGGCTCTATTTTTAATGTGAAATTAAAAAATGAAAACAGTAGGTTTATCCAGCAAGTAGAAACCTGCACTAAATCTGATGACAACAGTGTCTTCCTTATAATATATGCAACTCTTAAGTAATGAAGGTCAATATAATACCCTAATAATAGTTTTTCTCAAAGAATGGGTCTGGATAAGATTATTAGCAGTGATAAGATTATTTTGCTACTAATAATGCAACTACAGCTGTAAGATTTATATATATATATAGGGAGAGAGAGAGAATGGTGTTTAGTAATGCTGAAAAGTAAGGATTCAAAATAAAAGGAAAGAGAGGGCAAAGAAGACAAATGCTGGCAATTACTTAAGCTGGTCTCTAATCTTTTTTTTTTTTTTCTTCTGTCTTTCTGTTTGTTTATACCATTTTATGTCCACATGCTGACTTGCAAAAGATGTGCACAGAGACTATAACCATCTTTATTTCTTAGTTTCCTTATTAATAAAAAGTGAATCCTAGCATTTATCCAACTTTCCTAATCACTGAAATTTCTTAAATAGCAGGTGTTATAGAAATGTAACTAGATATTAATGAAGTGCTTAAAAATGGCAGTAGATAATTGGACTGTTCTTGTGGCCATATGTTTTTGCCTATACATTAATAATATATGATAATTATAGACCACGTGAAAGTGAGGAAAAGCCATGGACAAGGACTGATTCTTCCTACTTGTTTAGGACAGTCCCTTACCAGTGAGATCTAATCCTTTTTTTTGGCCTTATAACAACAATTTAAATAAATATAGAAAAGCTGACTTTATGGCACACTGTTTCATACATATAGATCTTTTAATTTTGTGAAGACAAGACAAAATCATAAAGCTTCCTGGAGTTTTTGTGCAAAAGTATAAGAGACTAAAGCAAATAATCTAAACCCAAACCTCAAAAAAAAAAAAAAATAAATATACAATAATGATGGATAACTTGCCATGTTGGAAGGAAGAACTGTTGCTAACCTTAGTCTCATCAGTAAATCTGGGTTCTGATCCGTGAATATCCTGAGCTATAAGTAGCTTCAGTGCATAACTGATTTGGGTATTGGAGCTGTATTTTGACTGTCTTAATTTAATGACAGCATAGTCTGGCTGCTATAACCAGCAGGAAGGTAGAAAGAAATGAAAACTATAATAGACATGGTATTTTTAAGTTAAGTACCACTGTGTGACATGTTGGACTAGAATTTCTGGAGATGGATTCCTCCCCAGAGGCAGAGGGCAATGCATAGCTGCCTCAAAGACGTGCCTCTTCCTAAGTTTGCAGGAGCCCCCTGCAGATCTGAGAGGTTATTCCAGTTTCCTTCACTGACTGCATGGCTGAACAAAGCAGAGAGAGAGACAATAGCACTTCATGGTTAAGCTGGGCTGATTCCTACTTGACCTACATGAGATAAATTTCAAGTATCTCATTGCTTCCTGAATGGAGTCATAGAGTCCCTGATAAAAACTTGTTTATTAAAACAATAAAACAACTGTAGCAAAAATGTAGTGGTAACTGTACTTCCATTAAGCAGACAATGCTTTGTTATCAAAAATGTTTCCATTCTTAATAGAGTTATGTTAAGGGCGAGGTATACGGGGTTTTCCTGAAATAGGTCAATATGTATTGAGAAAGGCTTTTGCTTTATGATTAGTTTTGGTTCTGGAAGCACTGTGGTAATACTGAAAAATTCTATACACAGGAGCAAATAAATAAGGAATGTGTAGCAGTGATATGATCTTGTAAACATATATATATATATTTTTTTTTTCCAAAACATGCCTCTCTTGCCTGCAGGTTGTTATTTTGGTCATCTGATGGCACAGTTTCCAGTATATACCGAGCATCTCTCAATGGAAGTGATGTGAGAAATATTTTAAGAACCACAGAAAAGATAAAGACCATCTCACTAGACTTGGTTGACATAAGGCTCTACTGGATCCAGCATGACGATGGGAAGGAGATTTCCCGTATTGGATCGTGTAACTATGATGGGGGAGCTGTTCATTTGCTTCAGAGTTTTGGCCAGTGAGTTTTTCTGAGTTTGTCAGAAATAAAACACTTATTTCCTGGGTATCCAAATAAAAGGAAGACTTTTATTTCATCATTTTATAACACCATGAGGAGTACAAAGTGTAGCAGAAATAACATGTAACTGTAGCTCTAAAACTACAGATTTGAAAATGGAAAAAACCACTGCTGCAGGGATAATACTGCCACTCAGTACTTCGTCTTCTAAGCTTTTAGCAAACGATAACCACTTAATCCTCAGAAATCCTCTCTAAATGTTTATTAGTGGCCTTTTTGTACAGATAGAGAAGCCAAAAGCAGAGAGATTAAATGATTTGTCCAAGGTCACAGTAGGTCAGCTCAGGTGTCTGAGCTGTGCTCAAGAGCCTGAGCTCCACCAGGTCTTTCCTACACTTCCCTAAGCCTGTTGTCCTCCTCAGCTGCTGGTCAGGGAGGCTTGGAGAACACCCTGTGCTCAGGCTCTCCAGCAAACATCGGCAGATGTGGTGAAAATGTCCTATACAACCTTCATGTACCCCTCTGCTCCCCATTGCCTGGCTGAGCGTGCTCCTGTTGGGAGGGATGCCCATCAAAGAGGGCACTGAAAACTGAGAAACAGGGGGGACTTACCTAAATCTTAACAAACCTTCAACAAAGCAGGTGCCCATTTCAGTTGCTGGGTTCAACAGGCTGCAGGGTGATACCTAGGCTTTCTGTGTCGGTTGGGTCAGTCTGGAACAACAGTTCTTGTAACCGGTGAGAAGTGCCCACCATTCTGCAGGTGTTTCTTGCATATCTACAGGATTCTGGGCTCTGGGTCTGTCTCTGGCACTTAATCTGACTCTCATATATACCTATAAAATGACATAAGATATATATACATATAGAAATACAAATAAAAGATATTTACACTGAATTGACTGAACTCAATGGTCAGAAAATGTATAGTGAGTAAATAGACAGAGATCAGGTAACGTGCCATCGCATGTTGTTTTCTCTCTGTTGTAGACGTCAGTTGCTTGGTATGTCTCTCTTTGCTGACCACCTGTACTATTCAGAGTTGAAATCTGGTATGATATGGAGAGCCAACAAGTATACTGGAAAAGCTGTAGTCACAATTAGCCTGAAACCATCATTTTTTCCACCAGTGGAGATAAAAGTGGTGCATCCATTTCAACAGCCAGGTGCAAGAACAGATCTTCAGGATTTTGGTAAGTTAACTGTAATGATACAGCTATATTTGTGAGAGTAATAATGTAATTCATTCTGATCTTTTACAGTAATATTTTATTTTCAGCAAAATGTGTGCTGAGCATGAACTACTCATGTCATTAATCTGAATACATGTGTAGATAAATGTGTTTTTCTCCTTTTCTTTTTTCTTCATTTTTCCTCACAAATATGTTTTTATACTTTGCTAGAAAATGTGCAGAGAGTACAGTTTTAAATTTATTTATTAATTTATTTAATTTTATTTTATTAGTATCCTTTCTAAGGCAGATATCCATCTAGTCCAGTTTCTTTCTAAGGCGGACATCTGGGAGTGTCAAGTAATGACTGCAGAACTCTCAAGTGAAAGGAGTCTTGGGTTGCCAGAGGTAGAATAAAAACATTAGAAGAAAGCAGTGTGTGCTTCTACGAGCAAAAATGAAACTGTGTATGTCATGCTTGAAAAATTTCTAAATATCTACTTTATAATAGGCTTCATCTTTCTTCATGCCAGCTGACAGCTTTATATGATACTAGGCTGTATCTCCTTCCTCAAGTTTGGTCTGAGTGGGAAAATCAAATTTTTAAGGGAAATTTCCCTTTCAAATGCTTTGTTTGCAGTGCAAAGATCTGTTGACGTGAAGAATAAAAAGTGCTCTTGGAAATCAAGCTTATGCTCGTAAATGCAGGGAGCCTTTGTTCAGAGACAATACCTATTCTGTGCTTCCTTGGAGGAAAACAGTCATCTTGTCAAACTAAAGCACTTTCTTCAACTTACACACTTGGTGCTCTCACAGAGAGAAACTAGGCAAGGGTGCGCATAGTGACATGCCCACACAAGGCTTAGGGTTGTTGCAAAGAGATTTGGAAGGCCCTGTGTAGTCTCAGGAACCCCCCTTGGGTGTTGTCTGTCACCATATTTACAGTTACAGGAAGATGGAGAGGGAGAAATAGTGACCAAGAAAGGTAGTTCGTGACAGCAGTCTCCTGAACATCGGGGTCATGTTCCATATGTTCTCTCCATAAGAGTATGTATCGTATTGCTTTTTGACTATGGGCACTTAGCTTTTATTCCTCTCCCAGAAGATTAACTCCCCTCCTTCCTCCAGGACATGCTGCTTTTCAGTGTTTCTCTTTCCACTGGAAAGAGGTGTTCCCCATTTTTCTTCAATAATTTAATTACTAGTGTTTTTAAATGCCTTGCATTATTTAGCCCTATATTTCTAACATGTCTTACAAAGTATGACACTAATTGTTTTCTGCAGTAGTTCTTTTTTATTCCAAATACCTTCTTGTAAAAATGTCTAGGAAGTGATGGAGTAGAAAGAAGCTTAACGGGCTGAATCCAGATGAACCTTTTGGACTTTGCATGTACATTGCTTGGCTTATCTAGTGCAAGAACTGGGATAAAAGAAGGATTAAAGAGCCTGGAGTACAAATGAGATTTATAGCTGATCTTACAACAGAGAAACTTGGAGATAAAAGCATACCTTGACTAATTGGATGCTCTGTACAAGCTAAGAAAGTATATGTTTCACTGTAGTGTCAGCTGTGAATTATCAGGCCTTCTTTAAACAGATAAAAAGTGAGTTCCTTCAGATAAAAAGGGAACTGACAAGAAGTGCTCAACTGACAGGACTTGATTTTTGACAGGATTTTGGATTATTTACTTTACTACTTAAATTCCTCATGTTCCCTCTTCCCTTTCTCTCTCAAAAGGCTTTTCTGAATTGATCAGGGCCAATAAATAGATAGAAGAGCATTAATTCTGCTATGGATTTTCTATAACCCCATACAACTTTGGTATGGCAGTAGCTGGAAGTCTCTTCAATAACTAACCATAGATTTGAAGTCAATATGTGTATTTATAAATACCTGCTGGAATACTCTTCTCACTTTTATTAATGGTTCATAAGACACCTAAATTACCTTACAAGCTAAAAGGCTGCCTCTGGATTATTATTTTTTAAGTCTTCTCTGACAGGTTAAAATTAAGAGGAAATGATATTCAGAACATTCAGAATAACTATTTTATTTTTTATTTTTTTAATTTTTTTTTTTAACATAAGGAATTACCTTGTGTTTCTTTCCAGTGTGAGATACTGGTATCAGACTATCATTTGAAAATACCCATTTCCATTTAAAAAAGGTGATGGAGAGGGTGGTGGTATAGAAAATATGTTTCATAGTGGCTGTTCTTCCAGAACTTAAAGCTTTGATCAGTAACTTAGTCACTGTTCACTTCTAGTTTTGAGATGTGATAGTTTCTTTCTTTCTTCTTTTTCCCTTCCTCTTTCCTTCCTTTTTTTTTTTCCCCTTCTTTTTCTGACATACTGCTTTGGCAATATTGAGGTCTAAAATTATTGTGTTAAAGAATATCTTTCTGAGATTTCCTAGATTGCAAAATTGTTTGCTATGGTATTTCCATTGTAACATCTTGGTTTATTAGGTCTCATTAGACCAATAATGGTACAATTAAGGAACAGGAAAACATACTGGTGATAAGCATAAGATGATCTTGTTGCTCATTTGTATTGTTTTGAGATTGCATGTATTTGCATTGCTGCCTCTGTAATGAGTTCTGTATCCGAAAGTCAGACACCCCGCCACAGTATATGCTTGATTTGGCTACAGCAGGGACAAAGATTAAGGGTCCAGTAACATAGATTCAAAACTGGTTCTACAAAAAGAGAAGTGAAGCTAAAACTACATAAAATTCAAGTCTCTGCTAGCCTAACATGCTTAATGACACAGATAATACCCATCTAATCATCCATTAAATTTTTTCATTATTTTTTTAGAGAAAAGTCAATTGGTTTCATCTAAATAAGTCCAATGTTGATGCTTTCTGCCAAGCTGAAATTGTTGGAAAATTATGTCTAGGAAATTATTTCACTGTTCTGTAGATGTGATCTGTCATTCCAACAAATGGCCAGCACATTCTCCTCTGCGGCTAGCAGAAGACTAAACACTGAACTTGTATATTATGCTCCTTTCGGTCTCTTGAAATTTAGAGAGTAAAGTGGAAATAGTGCAAGAAATTTGTTTGCATACAAATGTCTTCCCTGCCTTGTACGAGCCGATGATTTCCTTTGTTACACAAACAGCACAGGGCAAATACAGAGTTGTGTGTGGGTGGCTGCATACCCACATCCAGTAGCAACAGTTCATCTATTCTTAGCTTGGAAAAGGGGCAAGCAACCCCAGAAGAAGATTAGGAAGATTAAAACAAAAGTAATAGTTTGTGAGACAAAAATAAAGACTGTGAGTGTTGCATATCTATGAAAGCACTAGCTGCGAAAGATAGCCAAGATGGCTCTTCCAGTCCTTCCCATGGAAGATGTTTCAGTACCTGTTTGCCTTATTCTATGAAGCAAGAAAAGCAGGAAAGCTTCTGAAAACCTATTGAGTGCTCTTTTCTGCTTCCTCTGAAGAAACTTTATACATACCTTTTAGGGCATCAGAAACATTTTGAGTTTTAAATCTGACTACAAGATTTATGATGTGCGCATTCCTAATAGTCAGGAACCCAGGATCCATTTCAGTACAGATTCTCTAGGCTGTACTAATAATTTTAAAATGAAAAATATGGTTATTGTCATCTACCCAGACTTTTGTTTTGTTTGCTTGTTGTTTTTTTTTCTTTGTTTGCTTGTTTTTTCAAGTAATGTAAGACCTAAGCATTGCTTTGTCTTAATTTCCAGACTTTTTCTTTCTCCCTTTATTTATTTATTTTTTTTGTGTGTGCTCTCTCTTCTTTCTGAGTGCTTTACAGAGCCTGATAACATAGAATATTGTTCATGACTGGCTGCATATGAAGCCTGTTACACAGGTTTTTCCCTTTTGTAGCCACTGGAGTTACTCACCCAAGCCAAGCCATCTCCTGCTCCAAGGCTCTTTGCAGACCTGCCTGTGCTGATGTGGAGCTAGAAATGGCCGTTCATAAAAAACCTACTCTTATTCCTTCAAGTACTTTAATTTTATGGTGACTTTTTGGCCTGATTTTACCAATCAAGATTAATAGAGATTGTTTTCTAATAATAATAAGTTCCTCAGGTTGAGCAAATTGCTGTTGAGAGGGAGAGGACATGTCACTGCATCTTTGATCAAAGTAGTTCCTCCTTGAGCAGAAGATTGATGTGGTAAGAACTCCATTTTATTTACATTTACATTACATTTGTTCTTCCAGAAAGAGGAAACTGTGACATGACAAAAGAAAAGTGCAGAAGAACAACTTGCAGGCCAGACTTGAGGTCTCATCGGTGTAAATGTTCTAGTGGCTTTATTTTAAGTCGAAATAAGCAGTATTGTGAAGGTAATATATGGATCTACTGTCAGCTTTATTCCATCAGGCAAAAATTTTCTTCTGTTCTTTTACTTTATTTACTCCTATCTTGAGTATGATGAAACACTGAAGGGTCTTAAAAATTCCAGTTGGTGTCAATGTTTAACGGGTGTAAATGTTTAATGGGTATAAATGGTTTAATGGGTATAAATGTTTTAATCTGGATTGCTTTAATCAAAATTTAATATTATTATTATAATTACAACTTTTAGAAGCATCTTTTTCACTACAGAACCAGATTTGAAAAGCTGCAAAGACATGAAAATTATGAGTTTATAGCATTTAAAACAGCCATCCACTTCAGGATTTTTCTCAGGAAATTAGCCAGTATTGTTTTCCAAAATGAAGCTTCTAAGCCACTTCTGTGTTTTGAGAATTTTACTTAAGTCACGTTGGAGCCTTTTTAAAAAAAAAAATAATAATAATAATGTCTGAATAAAGCATCTAATGTGAATTTTGGGGGTGCACACAGGATTTAACTGGCACCAGATTCTCTATGGGGTGGCATACTTTGCTTCTGACTACCTATGCTGGTCTCATACACAGTGAATAGGTTACTTAGAAGGTTTTTGAAGCTTATTTGAATGAGGTCTGCAAATTTGATTTTTTTTTTTTTTGGGCATTTACTAGGGCCAATATATTTTGTAAAATGAATGGGGAAAACAATCTGGAAGACTGCTAGTTTGCTTCATTAATCCAATTCCCTGATGCTGGTTGATGACCTTATTCTGACACGGCACATGTTCCTTTTCTCAGATATTAATGAATGTGGTTTCTGGAATCATGGCTGTACTTTGGGCTGTGTGAACATCCCCGGTTCCTATTACTGCACCTGCCCAAGAGGTTTTGTTCTGCTGCCTGATAGGAAAACATGTCACGGTAAGTAGCAGTGATGCAAAACCATCTCTGGTATGATATTGGAGATGGTTCTCATATAACACCAAAAGCTCTGCAAGTTTTGTGTGTTGCATTGCTCCCTTCCAACCCCTTATTATCTAAGTAGGATCAGCTTAAACCAAGTGAACCAAAGACAGATGGCAAGTTTAAGAAAGTATAAGTGGCACATAAGTAATCAAGTGTGAACCTCTTGGGGAGCAAAAAGGAGTCAGGTTTAATGCATCTGTGTGCCTGGTTCTAGATTCCTGCATGCAGTCCTCATGTTGAATTACAGGCCTAGGTTTTATGGTGTCTGGGGAGTTGTTTGCCAGCTAGCACCCTCACCTCTGGGGAACTTGCACTCTGTCAGGGTTTGTCTGTACGGTGGCATGGCTTGTGCACTGTCTTTTCTTCAGCAGCAAAAGCCAGCAGCACAACTTATGTTGGTATAATATTGAAATACGATAAATGGGGCAAAGAACACAGACTGTCATTTTCTTGATCATCGAGAGTCATTAGGGATAACTGGACAGTAGACCATTTGGAGATGCTGATAATGGATGATAATTTGATTAGTCACATACAAGTAATGAAAAATCTGATTATGGTATGAATGCACTTGTAAGTAGGTATCTTACGGGCCTTAAACCCCGGACCAGAGAGGCCTCTCTGCTCAGATTCAGCTCTTTGGCACATTCCAGGTGCATAAGCAATTACATCATTTTAAATGCAGTCTCTGAATTTGGCTCACTGTCTAACCTGCATAATGATTTGCATAGTCTCTGAATGAGCAGCTTACAGCACTGGCTTTTTTATTTTCAGGTCAGGGTTGATAACTTTGCTAATGTGCATGAAATCAATAAAATTAATGCATAAGCAAGTTTACAATGAGCAAGACACATCGCATTGATTGTTCTGAGTGGCTGCTGTACTTTGGGAGGGTATTTTTTTTTTTCTTTTATCAATTAAAATGTGTATTAGAAATATACTTGAGAGAACTTATCCATATAACATGAGTGGTTATAAACTACGAGGCTGTCTAAACCTGGACAAATGTGCAAAAACAAAATGCAGAGAACACAGACAATTAGAAGGAGAAAAAAAAAAAAAAAAAAAAAAAGATCGGTGTTTGAGCAAGCTTCCAGGACCACGTTTTAGTCATAGTAAGAGTCAGAGGTGAAAAGTTTTGTTCTTTCATCAATTTTTTGTTTGAGACCTCAAGGAGGTACTTCTCTTGCCCAGTGAAGGAGGATCCAGGAGCAGGATTTAGCGGCCTCAGCATGGGTGTCCAGGGTGTGAGGGAGAGCTGCACAAGGCGGCCAGATGTGACAAGGACCTATAGGAAACCTGCAGCCAGAGGCTGTTGGGTGGTGGGATATCCCTCTGTGTCCAAAACAACACCTAGACACTGTGCAACTTAGTCCTACTGTGGATGACTAGATGAACCATACGCCTACATTTTGGGTGCCTCTATTAGATAGAAAACAATGTTTTTCTAACACAGGCTAGGGATACAGCATGGACAGTATAACTCCATAACTACTGCAGCACAAGGCAGATATGTCACCATCAACTTACCTTGAGAGAGAGAGAGAGAGAGAGAGAGATGTAAGGTGAGAAGTCAACATGCTGACCAGATGTTTTTGATGCTCCAAGTCCTATACGAAGCTTTTCATCCAAAGACACAAGGTCTGGTTAGAAAGAAACAAACAGTCCATGAGATCAGTTTCTTCACCCCCTTCAGGGGTTTAAAGGATTAGAGCAAGCAGGTTCAGAGTGTAGCTGCCTGGGAGAAGGCAACAGCTACAAACCATTTAAGTTGGTGTGTGCAGCTGATTCATAAAAGCAGCCGTGGGAAACCTACGTTAATTCCAGTCTGCCAGGGGGTGCTGCCATATGGTTCTGGAGGGGCACAAGGAGATGCAGCACTGCGGGGCAGAAGGTGGAAGGAGGATATCCTGTAGAATTGCATAAAAGAGAAATAAAATAATAATAATAATAATAATAAATCTTTAAAAAGTGTTGGCACTACAACTATTATAATAGAAAGTAAAAGGAAACTCTTACTAGGTCCTTGGATGGTTTTGCCTCAAAAATTACCACTAAGGAACATGGGTGTATTTCTGGAAGGTTCATCTCCTATTTTTGTTGGTTTTAACTCAGTCACCCTGGGAGAAGTAGGAAAGTATTTTCTCCTTATTGTCTTGCCATTTAGCACTTATTCTTTAAGTCTACCTTCCTCATAATTTTTGAAGCCTGATCCATTTTGGATGAAATGTAAAAATAAAAGTTTTGTAAATTATTTCTATTTTGATAACACTCCTTCATAAAAATCTGGAAAATTTAAAGCTGATCATTATAATGACTTCCTGACCCAGCAACAATTTCAGATTTTTCCTTTGCTGTAATTAAGAGAGGGTGGACAAAAAAAAAGGAGGAAAAAAATACCATCAAAAAAAAAAAAGCAAAGAAACAAACAAACAAACAAACAAACAAACAAAAAAAAACAGAAAAAAACCCACAACTGCTGTTCTCTCTGCTATCATTTTTTCTTTTCCTCTTTCTTTCTTTCTTTCTTGTATATATGAAAGTGTTGAGAAATCTTTTAATTTTTTTTTTGGTGAGGAGTAATAAAAATGTTTCCTTTCATTTATGATTTTTTTTCCCCTCTTTACATTACTGTAGAGCTAATTTCCTGTGTAAGTAATGACACTGAATGTAGCCATGGTTGCCTTCAGACATCTACAGGGCCTGTTTGCTTTTGTCCTGAAGGATCTATACTCAAAGTGGATGGCAAAACATGCACGGGTAAGTATTTAACATTTTTCTAGCTGTAGTGACTGCCAAACTGTTTGTTCTTGGCACTGAGAGCCAAAAGTAAATGATGGCATTTTATACTCATTTTGCACAGCTGTAAATGATTGTACAAGATAGGAGGCAATGGAATGTCAGGCTCTTTAAGTGCTGAGATGTGCAATATTCATCTTCATTTTTAATAGATGTTTCTTAGCAACAACATCCAACATTTACAAGCCAAATTCTTTTGTAGTCAGCACAGACCAAGGCATCTCCCAGATGTCTGTTGCAGGAAACATCTACAATTTATATTTGAGAGGAATCACAGGACAGCTGATACAAAATTAGGGCTTGGGTATAAGCTGAAGATGACTTTATCAACGTCACAAAACCCAGGTTCTGACTCACTCTAACTTGCAACAATTTCATGTAATTACCCATGAACTGAATTATTGCAGCCAGAGTATTTGGAGCTGCTCTACCTACTCATCTGTCATTCCACATTCCAGCATGCTTTCCAAATTCAGGAAGCTGTAGATTTTCAGTTGTATTTCTTCAGTCTATGGATCACGACAGCTCCATTAATGCCAGCCTTATGCCTTGACAAATCCCCTTCCCCTTTTACAGCCCATACATGCTTTGGACTGCACTGTATACATGGATTCAGTCAGTGTTGCTCTTTCACTGGGGACGCTCCACTGTGTAAGCTCAGGTTGGCATTGCACAGCCCCAGGAAGAGAGAATGATTTCATTTCATACAAGATCTTGGCTTGTTGTATCAGAAAGCCATTGTATTTCATCAGTTCAACATCCTATCCTAATAAACTTCTGGGGAAGAATAGCATTGACTATCTGCTGCTTTGCATGGAGTGTAGTCTGATAGAATTTTTGTTTTACATTGGATGAGATTTCCATGGGACAAAGAGTTATCTGCGATAATTAACACATGGAAGCCCTGGTCATATATTCTGCTCTCCCTGCATTCCCAGATTTTGTTATGAATTTTCTGTAAAGGCTCTGGAAGAAGCTGAAATTAATTTGCTTTCATGTCACTAGATTTATGCTTTCAACACGAGGCCTTTCAGGAAATCTCTTGGTCACTGAGAGGCTTTGCACTGTAGAAATCCTAACCAGAGTGGATCATTTTCTTGCTTATACTTATGATTTTGTTGTGTTTTTTTCTTAGGATGGCAAAGTTAAAATTTTCAAATGCTCTGTTTAAGGTTGTACATCTCCAGATAACGGTGGCTGTAGTCAGATATGTTCTTCTTTAAGCCCATCCTCCTGGGACTGTGCTTGCTTTCCTGGATATAAGCTTCAGGGAGACAGAAAGCACTGCACTGCTATAGGTCAGTATCTTGATATGCCTGTATGTTACTTGCATAAAAGCAAAAACATTTCAGAGGCTTTCAAAGAGGGTAGCATAACCAGGATGCATTTTTGTACTAGGTTTAGGTTACTTTGTGAAACTTGGAAGTGTTTTTGTTTGGAAAAATAACCTGTTTTAGAAATGTGTTAGAACAAACACCATAAGTATACAACTCAATCTCCCTCACAGGAGATTCTGTCTGTTGTTCAGCTTCTGCATTTCACTTTGGGCTCCTGTACTGCAGTGGTGTATCTGCAGTCGTCAGGTGGTTGTGCATTCCGATAAATGTGGGTGTAATTTCTGCCCAGTGACAAAAAGCTGGGGTTGAAGTGTCTACATCTGGGAAACAGGACAGGGAATAGGCTGTTGAAGTACCTTCCCTACAAGGATATTTCTCTCCCATTGGCCTCAGAAAACCCAAGTATTTAACATCCATGTCTGAATTCCAGACCCATCAGTTCCTTCTGAGATAAGGTCAGACCCTAGTGAGCACCAAGATATATGCAGTTGCAGGAGAGAGAGGATGAAAGAGAATTTTATGATTTTTTTTTAGCAATAGGAGAAAAACTTTATTTGTTGGGAGACAGCAATTTTATTGCTTTTAATGCAAAAATGCTTCTCAGAGACAATAGATGAGTGTTCTTGCATCTATGGTGATGCTGTGAAATGCAAAGGGATGGCTGTCTCGATGCTAATTCCCTGAGTGTGCCACGCAGAGGAGATAGAGACTGCCTTTATCACAAATTTTGAGGATGATCTTGGGCAAGATATTTGTCCTGAAGGCCTGTACACACATTTATCTTTGTCAGAGGCAAGCAGGATGTAGGGCAAGGGTATGGGGAATTCCTTCTTGGTTCTGTTTCCGATTTTGATTTCTACTGTTACCTGCTTACAATGCTAGCTTTTTGAGTCGAGAACACTTATATTTGTACCAGGTACAATTAATCCCAAATTTGCCTTTAGCTTAGTTGCAAGAGCAGGAATAATGTTCTCTTGGGAAATAGTTTTAGACTGCCAAATTAACAAATTAAAGTGATGCATGAGGTTATCTCAGATCTCTGTGAGATTTAAATCTAGGATCCAAAGGTGATAAATCTAATACAATAATATAAAATACTAACAAATTAATTTTGTCCTTCTCTGTTATGTGCTTAAGACATTTATCTGGCATTGGAGATGGGAAGATGGCTTAAAATCTGACTTTTACTTTCAGGATTTTAAATTTTCTTTTCATTTCTTTGTTACATAAATAACATATTGGTTTGTGTGGTTATTTACAGTTTCACAGAGTCAAAGCTTCCATTGCTCGCGTGGGGTTTGCCTCCAGTATTTACTATAGTTAAATGAGGATGAAATTAATTTGATCTGAAAAAATGTTCATGGTTATACAGAACAGAAAAAAATATGAAATAGGAAAGAAACAAACAAAAAAGCAGCAGACAGAATTTTCCTTCTTCGGTAATTAATACATTGCTGATTATATTATTAAAGCGGCAAAAAGGACATGGAGTAACAGACTGTATACAGTAGCTGTCACTCTGACTCAGAGCATCCTGTGTAGTGATGCAGAACAGACATGACTTTGAACCGGGTGAAACTAACATATGCAAATATTCACCAACAGGCCCCAGGCCGTTCCTGCTGTTTGCAAACGGCCAAGATATCCGCCAGATCAGTTTTGATGGGACGGATTACACGAGTTTACTTGACTGGCAGATGGGAATAGTCTTAGCTCTGGATTCTGACCCAGTGGAAAATAAGGTAAGGTATTAAAAATGAGAGGATTTTGAAGTGTTGCAAGGACAAATGGATTGGGCGTTCGTATTCCTTAACCTTTCTGCTGTCAGTGATCCAGATTACACGTTGTGCTGTGTGTTGCTCTTTTGCCTGTACAGGAGCACTGCTGGTACAGGATGCCAAACACTAGTCGAAGAGTTTTGTCCTTTGCTTACTAATTTAATGTGCTTTGTACATTGACATGGCTAATTCACAGGAAATTAGGAATTCTAAATTCATGCATGACTTAAGTTTTGTGTGATTGATTGTTCTCTGCCTTAAGATTTCAGTACTCCTTCCTGGAAATATACTGTTTGTTTTTCCACCGGGTAGCTGTAAGAACAACAGCGCATTTTGTTTTGTGCAGATCCTTGCCACAATCTCTGCTAAACTTAGAAGTAATCATAACAAGAATTACATCCTTATGTCCCAGCACAACTGAACAAAACTGCTGAACGCTTGCTGGGTTTATTGCTCTTATGAAATGTATTCCTCATATTACAAGATATTCCTGTTGGAAAGAGGAGTCTTCTCTGCAGAAAGAACTCTTTGGATGCGTGGCCACCT
Organism: Heteronetta atricapilla; assembly: GCA_011075105.1. Lineage (NCBI taxonomy): Eukaryota > Metazoa > Chordata > Aves > Anseriformes > Anatidae > Heteronetta > Heteronetta atricapilla. Next base: position 24,236,789 of record CM021734.1, on the reverse strand, counting down.
CCCAGTGCCCTGCACTCTGCCTGCAGAGTTTGGAAGAAGAGCTCAGCTAAACTTTGCTAAACTTTCTGTGGCAGATAGTCATTTTTTCCAATGGTGAGGTTCGTTTACACTGTAAAAAGTGATTTAAAAAAAAAAAAAAAAAAAGGTACCGGATGGTAAAGTGAAAGGCAATGAGGAGCTCAGTTAAGCTGCTGGAAAGGTCTCAAGGCCTGGGTGGACACAGCTAAGCAAACAGGAATGTTACCAGATCTGCGTTACAGGAGGATCAGTTCAGGCTCTGCTGGAACACGGCCTCTTGCCCCTGAAACAGGGCCCTACTGGGGAGCTCGCAGTTGTTCTACACTGTACCGAATGTGACAAAAACACTGCAGTGGCAGGGGAAGGGCACGTTTGTAAGACCCTGTGAGGTCTGCAGTGCGGAGGTGAGGGGAGGCACACTGAGCCAGCAGGAATCCAGCGTTCCTGTCCTGGCAGTGCAGGGTCGAGGTGCAAGGTAAGTTTGCTCTGCAAAGCTCTGTTACTCCCATGGTAGTTGAATTAGCTGGTTTAAGGCAAGAGACTTCTCTACTGCTTCCTTTGGCCTTTGCTTGTCACTATTTGCAAAGAAAGCCTCAGCATGGTTTTATATATGGTTCTGCTGTACAGTGTTTGGAACCTTCTGGATATCAAATACAGGACAAATTTACTTTTTCCTCATTGGAAAATGTGAAACTTGTTTCCCCCCC
>CM021734.1:24093625-24235964 GCA_011075105.1 Heteronetta atricapilla | reverse complement strand
TCCATCTCCCTAACACACATACAGTACTACTCCCTCCCTTGACCCCCTTTTTCAAATGAGTGAAATGAGTTCAAATGAGTGAAATGATAACGTGCTTCCTTTTGCCTGCTCCTGCTTTTGCTTTCTCAGTGGTTCTTCATGTGAGGTAGCTGCTCACTGCAACAAAACCATAGGATATTTAAAGGACTGTATGTAGGGCAGCCAGGATTTACAGCTAAGCACAAGCAGCCTGTAGAAGTCATCCTGGCTGAAGGATATATGCCCTTTATTTCATCAGGGATCACAGGTTACTCATGCAGCTTTCCATGAATAAGCAGTTCAGGGAACTTCCAAGATTGAAAAAGTTCTTTCAGAAGAGGAAATACGAAACAAGGAAAATAAAGCAGAAAGTGCTTTGGGAACTAATCATACCTCATCTGTTATTTCTTCACAGATTTACTTTGCCCACACTGCCTTGAAGTGGATAGAACGAGCTAATCTGGATGGCTCAAATCGTGAAAAAGTTATTCATGAAGCTGTAGATATACCCGAAGGCCTTGCTGTTGACTGGATTAACCGTAAATTGTATTGGACAGACAGAGGGTACAAGCTCCACTGTGCATTTATGTCGAAGCATGCCATAAGATATTTGGAATAAATGACTGGTGATACAGGAATAGCTGAGATATCACTCTAAATTCAGTAGCGCTTCACATTCTGACTGGATAGCTGTAATCTCCAGTGTATACCGTTGGAAGGCTCTCTAAAACTGAAATGCTGGAAGTTCACTTTGTTTTGTATTTTTATCTTTATCTTTCAAAGGAGCAAGAGTTTAGACTCAGCTGCAAGGAATCTAAAGCATGTACTGCATATATACATATATGTATGTGCAGATGCATGTGAACGTGTGTATACACACTGTGTGTGTATATATATAGAGGTATATTTATATATATACTATGAGTATTATGGCACTGAGTACATCTTGGGCAGAAGTCAACATTGTTTACCGCCAAACTCATGCCCCTTAAAGCTGATGGAGAGCCTTTGTCAATCTCTTATTAAAGACCACTGACAGACAATGTGACTTCATGTTTCAGTCGGTACCTAAACTTACATGTGGAGAGGGAGAAACAAAATTCACCATTGATAAAAAGGCAGAGTCAGATAAGGACATGCAATGATGACTCCTTGAAGAGCAGTCATGATGCTTCAGTATAACCCATATTTTATCAGTTAATAAAAGGTGACTTTAAAGGTCCCGAGCACCTTCCCTCTCCCTGTTAGAGATGCTGCTAGGCCATTTCCTTGCTGTTAGGTACAAACTTGTCTGCATTGTCATACTCCTCTATAAATGTGAAATGGGAAATTGTGCTGCTCATCTCCATAGGATGAGAGCCAAGGAGGGAGCCATGAATCTATATCTGCCACTTCCTTTTCACTTACTGGGTTTGCCTGTTTGTATTACACATATATAGAAAATGTGTGTGTGCATGTATATATATATATGTAAATTTCTCCTTCCATCCTCATGTGGATTTTCTTTACATGGAAAGCTATAAGCTAGCTTGCAGGTAGAGGCTGATACTTATTCAGCAAGGTGGATTTTCTAGCAATGAGCATCTACGGTTTTCTGAAAAAAAAAAAAAAAAAAAAGGATTGGGGATCAGGCAACATAGGTTCCATATTTGACTGCTGTAGATTAGATGAGTGATCATAAGCACCTTTGCTTCATTCCTCCCTGTAAAATAGATATGCTATGTAAATTGTCTGGAGATCTCTGGATGAAAAATGCTATTGAAAACAAAAATTCTTTACACATTTGATAATGCTATTTAGTTAGGAGCTGTTTTTCTTCTTGACTCCCTTTAAAGCTTAGATTAATCTATTAGTGATCATACTTCCAACTCATTATTTGCCCAAAAAAGGAGAACTTCAAGTCCTCGGTAGAATAGCAGGTATTTTATCATCATGCACTGGACCAGATAATGAAGCTGTAACATGACTTACTTGTAGATAAAACAACTGGACACTCCACAGCAGCAGGATTACTTACTGTCTTTGCAAAATTATTTATTATAGTTTAGTGCTAAATTAAAGCAATGCAAAAACTTAGTACATTCTGCCTGAGAAGGTAATTAAAAAGATAGCAGGGAGGACCTAACAGAGCTCTGTGTGTTGCAGGAAGGCATGCATTGAAAGGAGCAATTTGAATGGAATGCAAAGAAAAATGATCATCTGGGAGAATATCTCCCAGCCCCGAGGGATTGCCATTCACCCATTTGTGAAGTAAGGAGTGATAAACATGGTTAATTGTGTAATGCTTAGGGAGGTTTTTTTTTCAAAATGAGCACACCAGCCTTGCCCTTTTGGCAGATAAAAAATGCATTAAGACTCAGGTTTGGACAGTGGAGTAATATGAACTGCAGTGCTTTATTGCTAGTTTTTTGTTGTGGTCTGGGACATGTTTATTTCCCATACAGATTTTAAAAAATATCAGAAGCATTAAATATATTGCATACAGTTTAAGTTAAAGAAAAGCAAAATCTGCTGAAGTCACCCTGATTGAAAATCACTTTGAGTTTCCATATGTATTGGTGTGAAGAATTTACAGACACATTTTTTTGGCCATGCTTCAGTTTCCTCCACAATCTATGATTGCGGAAGTGTGCTGATTTAAATGCACCTTATACCTTATCTAGTGCTGAGATAATCACAGAAATCCTGAATGTTCAGAACTGTTGATGAAATTCTTAATCAGTGCAAAGTCCCTCAGCTTTCCATCTATATAACTGTAGTAAGATGGTTTTAAAGGGATTCAGAACTCTTCTGGTGAGGTTTTGTTTTGTTTTGTTTTTGTTTTTGTTTTTTGATGCACATGTCCTGGTGTTACTAAGTACCGATGAATGACCCAATTTGAGAGGAGTGTTTTGTTAGCTATACTGTGGACATAAAAGATCTGAAGGAAACCTTCTGTAGAGGTGGATGATGGTAGAGATGTTTTGCACGAAATCTTTTAAGAACAGGTATGTTCAGGGAGAGTGTTTATTTAAAGTGTCAGTAGAGGCAGAAAATTTGTACAGCTTGAAAGAAAGGCTACAAGTGGAAACAGAGAAGGAAACATCACTAAAACCTCCTCTATTAGAGCGTTAATGGTGAAAGGAGCAACAATGTCTGTAACAGTAAAGTTCATACTAAAGAGGAATCTGAGACAGATGCAAGACTATCAAGAATATTGATCCCCGCATTGGCTACAGCAAAACTACTCATGTAAATAAAGCTAAGCAAAATCTGTGGGTGTTCCTGTAAACCTGACAAAGGCATCTAATGCCTTGGAAGGCTGGAGTCCAAGATTCAAAAGCAATTTGTGGTTTTGGCTACCTATGATTTGAGCTGCTACCTTGCACTGTTCCTTGCAAAACATTCAGTGGGATTCAGAATTCCTTGTGTAACACTGAGGAGTCTAGAGGGAGGCCCTGAGAACTGGGATTTTATTAAAAGAAGAGGTGAGACTTGTTACTGGTTTATTTATTTATTTATTTATTTAAAATAACCTGAGGATTGTTGTTTGCTTTTCATAGGTTGTGGGTAACGTGGGTTGTGTTTGTGCATAGCTGTCATTTAGCCAAACAGCTGGCTAATGCAAGTCCTGTATGAGGACTTGGTACAAAGTGTAAGTGGGAGTTGTTTTCCAAAGGCTTTGTGCCAATGAACATAGTGAGTATTCTGCATAAGTTATGGCAAGTTTTAAAAGATCAGCAGCTAATATATTTGCTTTGAAGCACATACCTTTTCTTCCATGCCTCAGGCCTGCATTGTGCTGATCTGATCTTCCTGCATTGAAAGAACTCGGTGGAGTGGATGACAAATATTTCCTGACTGACTTCTTGTGTGTGTTTTGTCTTCTAAAGGAGATTATTCTGGACTGAAATGGGGGTCCGTCCCCGGATTGACAGCTCTTCATTAGAAGGCAGCAATCGTCGAGTTATAGCCAGCACTGGGCTAGCATGTCCCAGTGGAATAACTCTTGACTACTTAGCCAACAAGTTGTACTGGTGTGATGCTAAGCTGTCGGTGGTTGAGAGCACAAACCTGGATGGTTCTGATCGTCGAATTCTTGCACAGAATGATGTAGGTGAGGCTTTGAGTTTGATAATTACCTACTGCTCTTGTTGGTTATGCCTGTGTGTGTGCTAATGTGACTCTGCACGCAAATCACTGGCTGTGCTGTAGGTCCCTTGCAACCCTGTGTTAAGGTTAATGGCATCACTTTATTCTCCATTCTGTCACCCAGATGACTTTTGCATATTCATTTTAGCAAAAGAACACCTTTCTAACACTCTCTGCTTTTACAAATCAGCCATTTTGCATTATACAGAGATCTCCTCTGCCTTCGCCAGAGAAATAAAAAGAAAAAATTAAAAACATGTTTTGCTTGTTCCATGCACGACTGCCTAGTTTAATTCAGGTTTTGCTGTGTTTATTATGCCAGTGAGTTATATTGATGTAAACTGGAAGATAATTAATCTTGGCCATTAAGGTCCTTGAACAAAGAACCTGCATCTGCACAGTGCTGAATACTGGAACGATTCTAAATACACAATAGGCATTAAATGGAAAAGTGATTTATGCAATATGCTTGTAGTTGTTACTGCTGACAATGCTATTGTTTGACATGTAATTGTGTTTTTTGGAGCAAGAGAACAGAAGTATTAGCAATGAGGAACTGTTGTAAAGTAAAACGTGTTTAAGAATCTCATACATGGTAAATTAATTTCTGGAGAGGTTAATTCCTTTTTGTGTTTGACATCTCTCTGGGGACCAGACTTGTTTTGTAGGTGTACATGTAAAACATGGGCAGAATGAGGACTCTTGGCTCAATACCATGACTAGCATGGGTAGAGACTTCACAGTTCCTGTTAAGCTCTGCAAAGGACTGTGTTCATCTCCTAAGACAGATGCCCCCTCACTTGTCTGGAGGTGTGCAGAAAGAGATTTTGGAGGGAGAAGTGTTCTGCAGTCCATAAGACATCGAGAGCCCTGAGCAGTGACTTGACACACTCCTCTTCTGCTGCTGCACAGGTTCTGGTGTATGCTCTGCCTTGCAGCTGACCTGTGAAGGAGGACCTGGAAGCCTGCTGAATGTTTCACTTTGTCCTATTCCTGGTGGAGAAACAGTGTCTTATGGGGAGAGAACAGAGAAGGAGAGCTAGGAGCACTGGAAAACCACAGGGTATGGGAAAGGTGTAGGTTTTGGACAGTGATATATGGATGACTGGAGGTGGGAGAAAAGGACATCGATGCCTGTATGGAAAGGAATGAAAGAGATGAAGCGAAAACCAGCAGGGGAGTTGAGTTTAGAGAGGCAGAGAGACTTGATACCCTGAAGTTATGCTAGTGAGACCAGAATTCAGCTCCTGTTCTTGGACAGCTTTACCCTGGAAGAAGGGAAGACAGCATCTGTTCATACACACACTGCTGTAGCATGAATTTTATTACACCAGCTCCCTCTAGTGCCCCTGTACTGAGAATTCATTCAGTTTAACTGCATGCAAAATAAGTAAGATTAGTTCTGTTCTTCTAACCCCATTTTTAGCTGTAAGTAAAACAGCTTGTAAGCACTCGTTCAAGGCATTAAACAACACAACCATTCTTTTTGTTTAAGTGATGGCTCAGGTTTGCACTGTTTTGGAAAGGCTTCTGCTTACATGTGACTATTAACTTTCCTCTTCCTGCTATACCATTAATGACGCTGTACTTCTATTTTTAATCCTTAATGTGGAGAGGTTAAGGAATTCCTGGTCAAGTGGGGTGTTTATTGTTGGTAATGCAAGCTATAGATCCTCTGAATATGAATGAATGTTTGGATGGAGACAATGTGTAGATCTTGGGCTAGTCGCTCAAATTTAATGAAATGAAGAGCTAAGAACCATGACCAGTAACCAAGCATAGTTCAGTGGAGGTTTTGAAGTGCTAGCAGAATAAAAATATGCTCTTAAATTTCTTATTTAAGAACATTTAAATAATGTCTTAGAACATTTCTTATGTAGGATTGTGGGGTTTTTTAGCTCATTTGTGGTGTATTTAAAATATACCAATGCATACCATTTCTCCAAGGTTCTAATTTATCAATTTAATTTGTTTTGTTTATTAGCTCTGTTTTTTTTTTGTTTGTTTGTTTGTTTGTTTTTTTCCTAAAAAACGAATACCTTTTAGGGTCTCACATTCATTACTGAGGTTAAATATCATCTAGTTGAGACCTACATCCAACTATAAAAGCACTGAGCAGAAAATCATTGGGTTACCAAGGAAAAAATGCTGTACTCTGAACTTGGGGTCTAAACAGGTGTCTAGATTCCCTTAGTAATTAATGAAAAGAGAAGAAGCTTCCTGGATGATCTATTGCATCCTATGATTTGTATCAGCTGCTGCTGTTAGCTAGCTGACAAGTCGCAGCCTACTGCTGCTAGTGGGCTGAAGTAAGGAAAATTAATTTCCCTCTTGAATTTTGCTCTGTGATGAATTGGCTCATGAATGTGTGTATTTATGTGTACATGTGAACCTCTGTCTTGCCCTTGCACGTACTCTTGGCACTTGTAGAGAAGACATACTGACATACCTGCTACCTGAAAGCTTCCCGTGGAGACATGTACCTCAGCAGCTCTCCACTGGGCCACTTGTTGACAGAAGAGGGAGGCACTCCACTTCTGAAAGAACAGTCCCAATGCTACTTCAAGAAATTCTGTCTGAAATAGAAGCATACTGTGGGCTTGGAGGTCACCAGCAGACTAGAGATTGGACTGAGCCAGGCAGGTATTGTGGCCTCCTCTGCTAAGAGCATGAGTAGCAAACGCCCATGGTCCTTCATTCATGGATGCTTATTCCTTCCCATGAGACATCAAAGTAGAGAAGCCACTGTGATAGAAGTAGATACTGATTTTGTTTACATGGTTTCTTATGTGTGTTCTACAGATGTGGAAATGAAGAATCTTATTTCTTTGTAGGCCGCCCCTTTGATGTAGCAGTGTTTGAGGATTACCTTTGGTTTTCTGACTGGGCTAGGCCATCACTAATGAGAGTGGACAAGAAGACCGGCCAAAACAGGGTACGTCTTCAAGGCAGCATGCTGAGACCCTCATCAATGGTTGTAGTTCATCCTTTGGCGAAACCAGGTATACTGCAAAAATTAAGCAGTCATTCCCTTCCAGCCTCCTCTTGTTGTTCACTGATGTCAATAGAATGGATGTTCTTTGGTCCTTGGGAAGACAGTAATTTTTTAGAAAGCGGTTCTTTAAAGGCTTCACGTTATTCTGCCAGCATTCATTGAAAGCATCACCTGGACATAAGTCCAGGAATACAAAAAAGATTTTGTATATTTATAATCACGCTCAAGAATATACACTGACCAATTTCCACAGGCCTACTGCCGTCTTGTAATTCCGATTTATCCTAGTTTACTAGCACCCCTCTCATGCATGAATAATAACAAATGACATAGAGAAAGATTTTTGTAAGATGCATTAATTTTGGCCAAATTATTTAATTTTCTGTTGGGAACAATCGTTCTGTAAGTAAAAAAATATCAAGTAATTCAATAGACCATGACAGAGAGAAGGTAATCACAGGCTCCCTATGTCCTTGTAATGTTCTTTCAGGGAATACTAGGACTCTAAAAATTAAAGGAGAGGTAATAAGGAAATTTTTTAAAAAGTGATACATTTGTTAGATGAAGGGCAAATCTGCTTTCCTGACAGAGGGTAGGTTATAACATTTATACCTTACTGTACACATCTATTGTTAATTAAAAAACAAATAAACTAGAAAACTTTTGGTTTTGTCAGTCCTTATTGTTTTTCCAAATGCTCCAACTCTGCACAGCTAAGAGGAGATGTTGACTGAAGAATCCGTGTTAAGTTTCCTGTTTTTCTGTGCTAGGGACAAATCCTTGCCTTTATCAGAATGGAGGCTGTGATCAGATCTGTGAAAACAATTTTGGACTTGCCCATTGCATGTGCCATCCAGGATTTGTGAAAACTCAAGATGGAAAAACCTGCCGTGCACTGGATGATTCCAACACAACAGCAGGTACAATCCTCCACTTCCAGACAAAGATCCCTTTAAGGACCCTGGAAGATAACACTGAAAAATATTCACCTTTTTCTACTAAATGAATGAGAGCTTCTCTGAAGAATTAAAATATTATGTATTTTCCTTTATAGTCATGAGTTTCACACTGTTGCTTACCTTATTCCCTCACCCCCTTTTGTTCAGTCTCTGTGACAATAATTTTCGTATGCACAGATAGTGTCACTTCCATATCTTTGATTAGGATGTCGTAATTACAACAATGTCTGGCTTTTACAAAGAAACTTCACAAGCTCCACTAGTAAAACAGAAAGCTAACTGACATGATATGGCACAGGTGTATATTCACTTGAGTTTGTTTGGATGTACATACTACAGGAAGAAGAGTAGAGCATTTGATGAAGTGATAAAGCTTGTGTGAGGGTGGAAAATGCTTTACTGTTCCTATTTAGATGTGTCGGAATGAACCACCCCTTCTAACTCTGTACTTCTGTGTTTTGAACCACAGCCCTGGGCTCACAACTGGCAGCTCTGCCTCTGCTGCCCACCTCTTTCTCCTTCCTGTTTCCAACAGCTGCTGCATTGGTTGTTGTCCGAACATGCCGCTCCTTCCGGAGGGACTAATACATCTAAGATGCTTTTTCGTTAATGCTTTAGTGTGTTCACAGGAAGCAAATAGAACAAATCTCCTGTAAGAAGCAATGGGGTGTTTTTCTGGGGCAATACCATGTAGTCTGACTATTTCGTTTTTCCTTGACACTATTAGTGAGAGAGATGCCTGCAGGGCTGACATGAATTGCCTTCCTTTTCTTTTGCATTTGAGAAAACCCACCCATGAGTGTTTTCAGGAAAAAAATGTAGCCAGAAACAGGCTAGTCTGGGAGGAAACTTTTTTATTTTAAAATGAAACCACTGTGATTACTGGAAAGTAGATCATAGAGTCATTGAAAATCAAAATGTTAATACAGTAGATTTAAATAGTCTGTGTCTTCTTTTTCTTGTCTTTTTCAGGAAGTATCTCTGTGCACGAGGAGGCAGGGCCAGTGCCAACACCAGAGACCCTGCTCCAGAACACACAAGGCAATGCAATTTTCAAGGATATTGATAGTGGGGACAAGAAGAAAATCAACATTTTGTTTTTGGCTGAAATCATGATATCAGGTAGAGTCTGATGATTTCCTTCCTTCAAAAAGAAATCATAGGTCTTAAAGGAAGAAAGGCTCAATGTCAAGACTGATGGCATTCATTTTAACCCTCTTAAAACAGCTTTGGTCTATGCAATTGTGCCAGGTAGAAATGTATTTTTTTTGTTCCTATGTTGCTTTGCTTTGTCAACAAAAGTTGTTATTATTATCCAGGTCTAAACAACAAACATTTCTATCCTATAAAAACATGTGAAAATCTCTCCTTTAAAAGTATACTAAATTCCTCTGAAAAAAATGCAATAAAACCTTTGAATTCTACATATGTTCAATGACACTAACTGATAAAATTGTACAGTAGGTTTTGCATACAATATTCAGAAATCCCAATACTAAATGACATTCCAACCCCATCTATCCAGACAAAGACAACAGCCCTGATAACCGTAGTGGTTTTTCATCTTTAACCCTGGAGAGCCATGCTTCAGACTAAGACCGTATGCTCTGTTTTTCTTATTGATCTTTTTTTTTTTTTTTTTTTTTTTAAATATAGTACCTTTTTTGCTCTGTACAAATACTTTTTTTTTTCTTTGTGCTATAGATCAAGATGACTGCACTGCACTAGAATGTGGTGTCAATGCACAGTGTGTTTTGCTAGAAGATGGTGCTGTGTGCCAGTGTTTGAAAGGATTTACCAGGAAGGGCAAATCATGCTATGGTAATGAAAAACATAAATAAAACCTTCAGGAAAAATGTAAAAGTGGGAAGAGAAAGGAAAATCTATCTTTTTTTTTCACATTGGCAGCTCTGCTTCATGAGCCAACACAGAAAGGTCAATAGGATTGCTTGTTTTGAAAGGGATGATGAGCAGGGAGCATGTGAGATGAAATGGCTGATTATCATATGGCTTATTTTCCCAAGTCATAAGCATTAATCTTATTAATATTAATGAGCAATAATGGGATAATAGAAATAAAAGCATAAAGTATTTATTTGTAAAAATTGTCTAATTATAAATGCTCAGTCCATAGACCTGACAGTCGATATATAATTTAGAAGTATGTAGTAGGGAATCTTTTAAAAGTTAGTACTCCTGCTGTAATAATTACATTAAAGGTCTGCCTTTGTGTTTTTTTTTTTACTACCACTTGGAAGAGACTTTAACAATCAGACAGCCCTTTGCTTGGAGTGGTCTTTAAAATAACTTCTTGTTAACATAACATTTACATAACGGTGTAAATGGAAACGCTTTGTTCTCTCCTAATGACCAAGAGAAAAATGCATGAGAAAGAGAACAATTTACCTTTGGGTGGCTAAGCATGAAGACACACAGGAGTCTATGTTGCCATGGAAAGGGGGTTAAAAAAGGAAGGTGGTATTGGTGTAAATTTTATTTTCTGTGAGCTGTGATACTTTTTTTTTTTTTAACTCCTTTCATAATATGAAGTTTGTCTCTGAGTAGGGTTTAAGATGAGAAGGATATAAGACTAATTTTGAATAGGATAGTTCCCTTCAACTAACTTTTGTTTCTTTTTAGTGATTTGTCTGATAGTTTCATGTGTCCCTTCTTACAGATATTGATGAGTGTGTTGCGAATACGGACCGCTGCAATCGAAACGTGTCAGGCTGTATCAATACAGACGGGGGCTACGTCTGCAAATGCCTGGAGGGCTACACAGGAGATGGGCTCCATTGCTATGGTATGGGAGTGTGTGAGGGCTGTGCTGCCTCTGGGAGGCTGGGGCAGGAGGAACGAACAAGAAACACGTCTCATGATTTGGGCTAGATCTGCATCAAGCCGTGGAGCTGACTCGTGTCCATGATGATCTGTTCTGTCTCATTTTGAAATATTGGTAAAGGCAGGAATCCTAACAGTGGTGTCCCCAAACAGCTGACATTTACCATTTCTTTCTTTTTGATCCTCTCCTTCCTGTCTGAAGTGTGGCAACATCAGCACCTGATCAATATTCCAAGCCTCTCTCTGTCAGTGGATACTTTCTCTCCATGTTTGCCTTCTTCTTAGTAGCTATAGCAGGAGAGAGAGGAGGAGGGAAATGGAGGTGAACCAGTAGAGCATTATTGGAAATCGTTGCCATGAATATAAACGAAAGCAGGCATTGAGTGTGTCATAATACTCATCAAATAATTACAGGTTGGTTTAATAGGTATGAGGTTCAGGGTGTTGACACTTAGAGCGTGAGTACATTTACAGTCTTGTTAATAATTAGACCTGCTGATTCTCCCATCCAGCGCTAATGCCAGGTCTTCAGTTCATTCCCTATGTTTCTTATTTTTTAATCCTTTTTAGCAGCAAATGTGAAGGAACAGGAATCTTTTTTTTACTCCAATATTTGAGTAGCACAGTATGTTCAGAGCTTTATGAGAGTCTTGACTTCTCTTTTGTCATTTTCTTTTTTCTTTCTCCTTTATAGCCCAATTCATAGCCTGTTAAATTTGACCTAATTCTTACGTAGTCTTTACTGAACTTTGGTTCTTTGATGCAGATAAGAATGACTGAAAAATCAAGTCTGGTATTATTATGGGCACGATGTTGGAAGTGTCAAAGACAGGGGGGTTGAGAAAGTGTTCTGCCTCCAGAGGTCAGTGACAAGTCTTTGGGGACGTTCAGGAGTGCAGACAGAAGTGACAACCTCCTATTGGCTGTCCCAACCACCTACAAGGCATGTCCCCAGGCAGCTGTGGCCTCTCACTGTCTATGGTTTATAGATGATCAGCTAAAATGATTGCGGTACCTACCACTATTCCTGAAAACCAATCCATTACCTTCTTTAACTCCAGGATATGGTCAGATATGTTTTAACAGCATTTTAGGAATGATGGGATTTGGCTGTGATGTAAACAAAACTGAAACTACTTTTGCATTTGGTGAGTTGAAATGTACTATACAAACCAAAAACTGATGTGTGAGTGAGGGGTTTTGTACTTCAGTTTTAGATGCCTGCTTGCATGAACAGTGTCTAGAAATGTATTGGTGCATCCAGAGATGAACTCATCTTGTGTTTCATCTTTTTTTTTTCTTTCTTTTTTTTTTTTTTTTTTTTTGAATGTACTTCAACAGTTTTGTTCCTCTGGTTTTACTTTTAAAAGTACATTGAACACTGTTTTGTGCTGGATCCTATCCTATTCAGTTTGTTGTAGAAAAAGTCCCAGTGGTTTAGGTGAGAATTTCACAGAAATTGAGGCGGCAGGTCCGTGCAGGAGCTGCCTCTGTGGGCTGTGCTCAAGAGGTTGTGGAGACGATGTGAGAGTGTGCAGCAGGATGCAGGTGACAGGCATATATGAGCCTAACGTGGGCTCTGAGCAACGTCTGGAAACTTTTCTTATGATATTAGAGAAACTTCTTCATAGTAACTCAGGTGCTCACTTCATTTAAGTGTTGGCACAAACAGAAAAAACCTGTAGGTTTCTAGACCTTTTCCTTCTTTCTAAAGCTTTCATCTAGGCTGGACCCAGGTGGGTGGTGCAGGGGTGTACAGCTCCCCACTCCCAAACCCTCCTGCTCTCTTAATGCAAGAATGCCAACTGACCGTAGTCTAGTACGCATCCAGGGTGCATGCTGTGACTAGAAATGTTGGGAGAATGCACCTAGAACAAGTGAATCTTCTCTTCAACTCTTCTGTACCCATTACATTTTATGGGGTGGCTTCTCCTTGCCCTCTCCCTACAGACAGCTTCTGCAGCAGTGCAGCATGCTCTGAGAATCTCGGTAGGCTGTTATCACTTGTTGTACAAAGCATGCTGGTTACTCTTCTGTTACAATTTCTACCAAATTTGCGGAGGGAAGGTCTATGGCATTTTTCCCCTCTGCCAGGAGGCTGCAATGCTGCTGCTGCTGCTGCTGCCGCCCTTCTAAGCGATGCTCTGAGGTGTTTCATTCTTCTAACTGCAGACTGTTTGGGTGACAGATATTGATGAGTGCAAGATGGGGTCCCACACCTGTGGAGAGAACAGAACGTGCACAAATACAGAAGGAAACTTCACTTGCTCCTGTGCTAATGGTGCTTCTGGAATTACCATGGGTTGTGGTGAGTAAATGGAGTGAGCAATTAAAATAAAGTGGACCTTAGCTAAGATCTGTGATCTCAGCTGAATTGTTATACTGGGAAATTAAAGAAAGACTGTGTAGTGACATGGTGGGCAGCTTGTGAATGAATTCAACATTACTTAAGGACGTTGTTTTCCAAGCAGCTGTTTTGAGGTGGGTTAATGAGACTGGAACTGAGCTTAGTTTGGAAATGTCTACATTAAGTTTCAGTGCTAATTTATACAGTCTAAATGTAATGACACATCTATCTAATGGCCTTTGAAATCAAGAGCAGAAGTAAATGCTCCTTGGAGGTGATGTTTTGGCGCTGATTTTGGGCTGTGTCATTCTTCAAACTTTGACCGCACATAACTTAAGTCCCATTTCATTCTTCAGAATAAGCTAGTCCTCAGATCCAGTAGATAATTTTTTAGAGGGTCTCTGAAATGCTTCAGAAAATCTGGTTGCTAATTCAATTAAGGGAGTAGCTGAAGCTTCAGTACTAGTAATACCTGACCCTTGTTTCAGAGCCTCACTGTGACAGCAGCATTCTATGAAAATTTGGAGCCGTGACACATCATCTTCCACTGTGTCAGCCCTTGTCATCAGGGTGAATTTTACTCCAGATCAAGTGACTGATGACAGAAGGACACTGTATGATTGTCACAGATATTTTTCTGCAGAAAAGCAGAGGGAAATGATGGCTTTTTAAAGTAGAACATCTATCAGGATCCTCACCCTCCTTCTCAGTCATTCAAGCTTTCAGTAGTTTCAAGTGTCACTCAGGAAATGATGATTTTAAATGATGTATGACTTGGAAGTAATGCCTTATAGATCCCTCAGCTGTAAATATGATCCCAGACATCTTTGTGTGTGCTAGCACACTGTTTTAGTTCTTTGCCTAGTAAGCTCTTTCAGCTGTCTGAAATTTTCCTTGCAGAATGCAGAACACCTGGGGTTCACTGATATCACTCAGTCCTTTCCAGTTTGGGCTCTTTGCCCTGACAGTTCTCCTGCAAATGAAATTTAAAAAAACAAATGTCATTAAAGGTCATGTTGCAATAAAACTGGTGCGAGTCATAAAACTGATCCCATAAATGTGTGGGAGCAATTAGGTTTATTGCTGCTAAGCCACACTGCTAGAAATTCTTTGCCATGTAAATGCTAGGTTCTGGCCTGCAGATTCAGTGTAGCACTGAGGTAGGCAAAAAAGTGTTCCAGCTCTATAAAGGCATCTCCGCAATGCAGGTCATGCTGTGCAGAGATATCAGGGCTACCTGTAAACCTAGCTAGTTTGGATGTTTTTGTAGGTGAGGGTGTGTGCAATTCAGAGCAGGCTACACAGAAGCCTTTGAGGAATTGGGTCAGTGGAGTGCTCTGGTTGCCAATGAAGCTGTTACCTGTACCTTTAAACAAGCTAGCTCAAAAATGTGATCTGCACTCATGCACAGATGCAGTCAATAGCAACTAGACAGTCAATACAGTTTCATTTTCCAGAGCTGTACTCACACATCTAAATAGGATGAACACAGCTAACCTCTGTGTGTTTTTCACTGTGAATCTAGAATCAAGCATATTCACTATTTTGATCTAAAAACCTTTGTGCTGAAATTTGATAAGCAAAATAAGCAAATGGGTAAAAACAAAAACAAGTATTTGGTTGAAATTAGGAATTCTTACCTACTTTCCTATCTTGGACTGCTGGAACTCTTTCATAAGATCACATTGCCAATGCAGCAAACAGTTTGAGATCTCCTTCTGAAATCCTGTGTTTCAGAATCTACTTTGTCCCCTACTGCTGTCAACAATGAATACTCTACGCACCCTATGCAAGGTGATTCCATGGGATGCCCTCCTTCCTATGATTCATACTGCCTCCACGGCGGAGTGTGCAATTATGTTTCTGACCTACAGGACTATGCCTGCAAGTAAGTACAGAGTTTTATATTGTCTGTGCTGATGAATGGTGTCCTTAGGGCACAGCTGAGTGCAGGCAATGAAGTACTTGTCCATAAATTTTCTGTTCATCACCCAGGCTGGTAATTATCATTAGACTTTGGTCTTTTCTGTAAGCGATCACTTCATTCACATCCAATGCAACTGATAGTAGGATTAGAGTTGTTTCCTGAGCACTTGATTTTTTGCTTTGGAAATTGGAGGTAAATTGTTAAATTACTTAGTGCTCATAACATTGGAGGTTCCTGCTCTCTCTCTCCTCTATGCATCACGCTAACTTACACCTCCCTGTTGGCCTTGCTGCTCATTTACTTGTGTCACCTGCTGAAGCACTCACTGGGACACCTCTGTCCTGTCTATTCTGACTGGGAGCAGGAAGGTGAAATCTGGTGTCAGCATCCTCCGTTACAGTTTGAAGAGTCTTCCTCCCTGGCAGAAAGTGCATAATCCTGATGGTCCTCTTGAAAGCAGGGAGAACAGAAATGAGATCTGAAAAAACATTTCCTTCCTCCTGAGGATGTTTTGTGAAGCCTAATTCCCTGATCCTTGAATGTAGTTACTGATAAAAGCAAAGAAAATCTTATGTTTCCAAAAATCAGCCTTCAGCTGGTCAATGTCACAGCCTAAAGCCGTGGGGTAATCATTTCTTCAAAGCCATTGTTGCTAGAATTTAACTGATTATATCTCCATATTTGTTACACACTTCTTCAAAATCCAGCATAAGCACTGTGTTTACAGTGGGACAAATCCAGTGGCTGCCCCCTTCCCTGGAGTCTGACCGGTATGTGAGGACCTGTGCAGGGGTCTTTCCATGGTAGGGAAACCTTCCTTTGTGGTTCTTGTGTGAGGAGAGTGAGCTTGGTGTGGGGAACAGAGAAGTCCTTCATCACAGTTCCCCCAGATCCCCCATGTTCCAGGCCAAGCATCATCAAATCCGAGGCTTGTATTTAATTATTATTATTGTTATTTATTAATGTGAGTGGTTTCCCCTGCCCACAGACCTCTGTAGCCACAGGAATAAGTGGAGAGTGTGTTTCTATGTGCATGCAAAGTAGATGCTTTGTGCTGTGGACTTGCTAAGATCAACACCGCCATTGTAGGAGGTGGTTTGGCTTATGTTTTTTTCTGGTATGTGTTGTGCTTTTTTAGAATAAACTGTAGGGTCATTAAAAGCTATTTTTTTTTTCCTCATTGAGTTCCTCGTACTGAAACTGGAGAGTCAACCACTACAGAACTTTTAAATTAGAGTCTATCTATGTTTTCTAAATTTTGTTAAGTGTTAGTCCATAATAAGAACCCACATTTCCGTATTTTTCATTACTGGAAGTGGAAGCTGTTAAATTAAAGCCTAACCTTGCTTAGGTGCGATCTGCCAGATTTGTGCTGAACTATCTGGCCAGCAGGTCAAGGGAAGTGATCCTCCCCCTCTACTCTGCCCTGGTCAGGCCTCACCTGGAGTACTGTGTCCAGTTCTGGGCTCCCCAGAACAAAAAAGACAGGGATCTCCTGTTCTGAGGAACCTGCTCTTCAGGGAGGTTGGACCCGATGATCTTTCGAGGTCCCTTCCAGCCCCTACAGTGATTCTGTTTTCTGTGATTCTGCCCGATTCCTCACGGTGTGCACTAGATGGCAGCATTCATTCGTGTAGGCTGTGATGTATTAAAATAGCAGAAGGAAGTCGTGGCAAAACTTTGTCAGAATTTTCACACGTTGCCAAGTGTATTAATTAATAGTTTTATGGTTTTTGTTTGTTTGTTTGTTTGTTTGTTTTCAACTTTGCAGTCATTTTGATACATGGGTTTCATCCCCTGAAATGATATTTCAATGTTGGATTTTTACAGTGTTAAGAAGAAGAAGGAAAAAAACAAACCTGAGAAAAGTAACTTGTAATAAAACTAAATTTTGAAGATATTTCTAACCCATACAAGTTATAAAAACACCTTTGTTCCTCTTAGTGAGGATTTATATTAAAATTTGGTTCCCTTAACCAAATCACTCTCAAAAGTTGATAAATTGTATTTTGTCTTGTTCAAAGAAATTGGAACCTTGCTGCTGGAAATGGTTAAATAGGAAATCTAAGGGAAACAGTCTGTGGATTTTTTTCTTTTTTTAATGCTTTATCTGGGAACTATAATCTCACTGTATAATTCCGTAGAGTGCTTCAATAGATTTACATTTAAAAAGCATTTAATAGTGAATTTTACAGAATTTGACAGATATTCATTTAATGCCATTTTGTCTTTACCCCCAGCCAAACTCAATGAGATATTTCCATAGGGGTTGCCAATGACAAATCTGTACTCAAGGTGACTGAGGCGATGATTTGGGTTGTTTTCTCTGCCCCCAGTTACAAAGTGCCCCGTGTTTCCTTTTGGCAGCTGCGTGACAGGCTACGTGGGGGAGCGGTGCCAGTTCAGCGACCTGGAGTGGTGGGAGCAGCAACACGCTGAGAGGGTGAAGGTGCGGAACATCACCATTGCAGTGTGCGTAGCGGTGCTGGTCCTGCTGCTCCTGTTGGGGACCCTGGCCGCCTACTGCTCCAGGTACTGCTCCCAGACATGTGACGGGAACACGTGGCAGAGGGACCGAGGTGCTATCACAGGTGGCTCATGGAGAAGAACATGTACTGTTGCTCAGCCGGTGGAAATTGCCATCACATCCTTGCTCCTCTTTTGCTTTTCTGTAATGGGGTCTGTGAATAATTCATAAATTTTCTGGCTTGCCCCTTCCCTGCAGTACTCAAATGGTTGTTTGAGTGACATGTGCCTGAGGAGAAGAATAGACCTGATTAGGTTTGAAGAGGAGCCCTAAGCTGTATTGATAAGAGAGTTAAAGAGCATGCTATTTACTTCTTCCTTAGCTTCCCTTAAGAGAGCTAGATGTCTGAAAATGCTGTGGTGGGGCTTTGCACTTCTCTGCTAGCTATTATCATCAGTTTTGTTTTACAACCCTTTCAGAGTAGAACTGTACCTGAATGTTTCTTTGCAAGGGAGAAAAGCAAAGCATTACCCTTCCAGTAGCACACTTCCACAGCGATGTCTGCAGCAATGAATGTGAAAGCAGTTTTCCTGGTAGTAGGAAGTAAAATCAAGGATGTGAGTGTAAGGCACATCTGTTGTAAGAGTACTCTCTGGCATTTTCCATGGCTGTAATGAATTGTGCAGGTTTGAGATTCTTCTCATGGCAAAAAGAATCCCCATAATCACTATTTAACAACCCAGCCTGATGTGAAATTAAATGTTGTTGATGTCCCTTGTACTGGAAAGTATTCAGCATTTAATAAGTTAGTCTTTTGGCCATGACCTTGGCAGACAACTGTTCTCAGAGGCTCTTGTTTAAATGCATATTTTTATTTAGCAAGTAACAAAGTAAACAAACAAAAAGCCAGAGAGCAGCCAAATCTACAGTTTCCTGCTGCATGCGTACCTGCCTTCCATATGCAGAGGTTTTGGTTGTGGTTTAGGCTAATTTTAACATTAGAATCTCCTAGGCATAAAATGCTAAGCTGAAAAAGAAGTTAGCTATGAAAGCTAATACTTTCCACTCCTATTTAATGGGTCCTAGCATATTTAGCCCATAAAAGTAGACAAGCTGTTACTTTTCTGGTTTTCTACTAGCTAATGGTAAAGCTTGAGAGTTAAAGCTAAGTGCAAGCTGGTTTGTTCTCATGACCTGGGATTCAGAAGCTAATCACTGGAATGATATATGTGGAATAGACAGATCATGAGACTCTTGTGTTTCCCATATTTGTCTTTTAAACTGCCATGGAAAATAGCCACAGTATGTCGGGTTTTAAAGGTGTGAAGATATTCATTCTCTTCCCTTCCTCTCTCTTTTGTCATTTCTCCCTGATTTACTTTTCTTTCTTGCCAAATGCTTTTGATCAATATAACTATTTACCTCAACAACAAGTTTTCAATTACATGCTCGACTGCATTTGTACTGCAGCTATTACTCGCCTAACTAGATCAAAATGAAACCGCTGATCTAAAATCCCTATTTAACTGGAGTCTGGAAACCAATATTTGGCTTGAAATCACTCTGCTGCTTTTTCCCCACAAGATCTACTGTATTTTGAAATGTACCAATTAAGTCTATAACGATCCTGTTCCTTCCCCTGCAAGATGCAGGCTCCTATCTCCTTCTAATTGGAGGAAATGAAGTTGGTGAGCTACACCTACCTATTTGAAAGCTGCATGAACTGGAGGCCAAGGGTACCAGTGTTGTGTTTGTGCAGTGGCTGTGGCCTGCTGAAGGGCATTGTGTTAATCTTCATGTCAGGTTTACACAGTCTGAACGTACAATATGCCAAGTTTCCTTTCTTACTTGGGATGGAGGGAAGCAATTTCTCTTCCAAAAAAAAAAAAACCAGAAACAAAAAAAAAAAACAAAAAACAAACAAAAAAACCCGAACCACAGATTTAACACCCACAAATTGGCTGAGGTCATGCAATAATTAGCAGTAGAGCTGGGATTAGGATTGAGAAATTCTTGGCCTGTTGCCTGTGTTCAGTCAACTGGATTTCACTGTGGCCTCCTGCTTGCGGACCCCCGTGCCCGCCGTGTCAACCTGGCATCTGCTGTTCTGCGTGCTCTAAAGTAAGCCCTGGAATTAGAGGGATCCTCTCAGGCAGGGCATCCTGCTGAGGACCATGCCTATGTGCTGTATGGGGGATTTTAACCATTGAGTAACGGGCTTGAGTTGGGTTCTGTCAGCGCTCCGAGCTGCAGCGCCAAGGGGGCATATTCAGGTGAGGGTTAAAACACAAACAGCAGCCGTGCTGCAGTGCCAGGAAGGCCAAAATGGAGTAACTTACCTTACTGCTTCGCATTCTGTTCTGTGGATTTATCAGATCTGGCACCTACCTGACTTTGTGTCATCAGTCCCAGTCTTATGCTCTGCTGAGAACCATGAGAATTTTTCTTTCTGGATGAAGACATAGGAAGGAGTGTGTTATAGAGAATCTGGGGAGAAAATCCATGGTGCAGACAGGTCTGTCTTATTTCTAACAGAAGCCAAATCTTGCTTATGTTGGCTTTTCTTTAAGGGAATAACATATGATAATTATGGCATGATATATATTCCCAGTTAGCGTATGACTGTGGCATAGGCATAAGGAAAATTTCTATTTTCTTAGATAGATGTCGACTAAATTTCATTTAAAATAGATCAAGTAAAAGGAAGTTATAACTTGACACTTCTGGAATTTGAAGAGTGAAACATTACTTTTGTTATCTGATGTCTAGGAGAAGGATAATTGTGTGTGTGATGTCAGTAAAAATGTACTGATTTGAATCTCAAGAAGTGTAAATGAGCTCTTTTTCTTATGACTGTGTTTTCTGCGTAGGGGCCTAGATGGGGTTTTAATACTGCCTTACAAGTGATCACTGTTTAACTTCAGAAATAATAGATTTTGAATTTATGGAACCAGCCACTTGGAGCTAACTATTCACGGCCTTTTTCCAATTCAAGATTGTACTCTGGCTTTATTTACCCCTCGTTTGAGCTAATTGTGTTAGTCACACTTTTTTTTTTTTTTTTTTTTCCCATGAAATAATGTCTTAGTTCCAAGCTTTTTGAGGACTTCAATTTATTTATTTCATATTATTTTCTAAAGTTGTTGTCTTTTGTAAATGATGCAGCTGAATGCAGATGTGATTTTATAATTGTAACTACCAAATGATGTACAAAAATAGAGTCACGGTTTTATTTCTGAGCTTCACCCACACTATTCATTGTATTGGCTAAAACTTAAATCTTTGTAAGAGGAATGTACTATAGATTGAATAATATAAGAAAATAGAAGGGGGTATTTAAAATTAAGGTCTGTTTTCTTTTCCTAATGAATGACCTTTTACAAATGGCACATTAAAACAAGTATTCACTTCTTACTGACTTCTATTTCTGACAAGCTGTTTGTTTTAACCACTGTGCTGTAATTAACACTAATACAACCTTTCAGAGGAATGAAAGAAAAGAAAATGTATGTCCCCTCTGTAAATGCCTACAGAATGAAGTGTGAAAAGAAGCAGCATCTGTTCCTCCTGAAGTGAAATAATTTGCTTCAGCTTTTGTTCTGTTGCAGAAGTCAAAACTTGTATAAGAAGAATCTCTACGCAGAAGCGATAAGAGATGCCAGCAGCCACGCTGACAATGAGAATGTGACACTTACTTGCAACAAGTCTCGGGTAACTATATTAATGTGGAGTGGAGAGGGAAGTAGGAACGATCAAAGAGCGTTAGGGATCCACTTAAGATTATCCATCAAATAATTCACATCTTAAATACATTAAATAAGTGCTAGAGTCATCAAGTGCTTTGCTGTGAACCCTAGTTCATCTTACCTCATTGTTATCCTTCAAAGTTCACAGCTGCTTGGATGTATTGCACCCATTAGCGGGTGTTATTGCTAGCTTTGAACACAACAGTTGGGGAACTGTGTTCTAAATTAAGGAAATGGCAATGTGATGACATGGCATATCACAGAGTTATTTTCACAGGAAAGTATGCCCTCTGTATAAAAGGTTTCTTGGAAGCCAAGTACTGTGTGTGCTACCTGAGATGCTGAACTTTATTTTGGGGGTGGATGCAATTAAATGTCTTGGTATTAGAAGCTGCTGCCTTGTAAAGAGAACCTATCGGGATGTTATCAGGAAGTTTGGGAGGGAATTAAAAATACTAATTGTGCACTGGTATAGGTAGAAGTGCCATAATGATCTGCTTGCTCTGGCCTGTTTGTATTGTCAGTTTTGAATTTGCATTAGAGATTTTGGCTCCATGAGATCTGATCAAGGGAGTTGATTTTCACTGGCATTAAAATGTCATTATGCTGCTGGGTGACTGCAGTTGGAACCTGAAGTCAGCAAAAAGGACGTAATCAGCATCTGTGGCTACTTCTGTGCCCAGACTCAATCTGCTCTGTCAGAATGGCACAACGTACCCTGAGATCATCTGCACGCTGAGATCATGCAGCACTGAATAAGCTGCTGTAATGCAGGTGTCACAGCTGATGTCTAGGTAGGATCACATTAGATAAGCTGCATATGCTCTCCAAAATAAGCATAGTTATGTCAGTGGAAAGGACAGCTGGGAAAGTCTATGCTTGCGCAGGATTGGAGTTAAACTCCAGTGATGCAAATACCTTTTTACTGTGGTAACTGCATGCACGTTTTCCTAGCATGGGTGCTACTACAAGGATTTAAAGCCTTTCACAACCAACCATGGCTGGAAGGGTACAAAACTGTGCAGAATAGTCAAGGTTGCAAAATAATTTGGCTTTATACATTTACTTTAATGATAATGGATATTTTATCTATAAATTTAGATTTTATTCATCTATGCTTAAAGTTCAACTCTGGTCCAGAAAGGGATGAATTTGCTCTACCTGGGGGTGGCTGTTTGAGGTATTGAATATCATGGAATATCCATAGTGCAAAATGAGCATTTTTAAATCAGCCAGAAGAATGCCTCTCAAATAGTTTAGATTGAGTATCTGGCAGGATTTGTGAGTGGGTAGCTGCTGAAAAACACTATTAGATACGTGCAGGGAGTACTGAATTGACTTGACCCAATTATAACATGAAATAGTTCCACTGATGGTCTGTTGTGTGGTCTTGTGGACCTTTTGTTACTAGCTGCTGACCTGGCCAGCACTTGTTCCTCCAGATAGCAAGCAGCAAATGTGCTGAATGTAAGTGATGCCATCATTTGTTCATAGCAGAGGCAAAAAACATGGTTTGCAAAATATCTGTGGCTGGCAAAATCGGAAACATTTGTAGGGACTGAGAACAGCTTGTTGCCTGGGAGCAGTGCTGTAGGAGGACTGCAGCTCATCACTTCTGTCCCCACCTGCTGTTGTCCCCACAGCTAATGCTAGTCATTAATGATATTTTTGCTGAATATAGGACTAATTAGACAGCTAAGCAATGGACCGAGTCAACAAAAACAAACCCTACCTACTCAACTGTTACACACTCGGGTTGAATTTCACCACACATTCTTCTACTGGGAGACATCAAATACATTAATAAAGTAATTCATTGCAAATGGCTTGTTGCAGACTGGAAGAAGTCACTGACCCTTTGCTAATTATTGCTTCTCACACAGTAATGGATTCCTGTGGTTTCATGCATGTGATTTTCTCTGTGCTGATGCAGCCATGAGTGTTAAGTTCACTGGGGCTTCATTCATGCATGCACTCAAGTTAGAAACTGTAGAGCCGCCAAAAAGCAGCAGGAAGTTGTCTGCTACTGTTCACTTTAAGTGGAGATAATTGGGGAGCTTTGTGATGGAAAAAAAAAAAATAAGAAAAAAAAAATCCTTCTACATTGGGGCAGAAAACTATAGCTTCTCAACTCTTATGGTACTTGTGTAGGTCTTTGGGTGCTATTGATGTACACAGCATTAATAATTCTAACGAAGAATTTCATATGGGACTGGGTGATATGTATGAAGTAATGGTAAAGAGCTCATTAAATTACCTCCTTTTGTAACCTGTAGTATGCTTGCTCATTTGTGTAGCTAGGGAGAAGAAGTGCAAAGACTTCTTGATAGTGCCCATCTAGGCTAATGCAGAGGATAATGAATTTTACCCTGTCACACACACCAAATGCCAGGTATCACGATACCAAAAGAATGCCTACAATTTGCCCAAAGGTCATTCACTTTTTCATTTATTTCTATTTTGCCAAGGGAAGCTACATTTGGGTGAGAGTGTGCGTGGGTATTTTTCCCACGTTTGTGTTAGAGATCTGTAAGCAAAGCCAGGCTTTTTCCAGGAATACAGAAGCCTTGGTAAACTTTTGCACAAGCCTGGATGCACATGCCTCCAACACTGGGAAGTGGTGGAGTCACCATCCCTGGAGGTCTTTAAAAGACGTTTAGATGTAGAGCTTAGGGACATGGTTTAGTGGAGGACTGTTACTGTTAGGTCAGAGGTTGGACTAGGTGATCTTGGAGGTCTCTTCCAACCTAGATGCTTCTGTGGATTTTGAGGCTATTCTGAGACTTGTCACTCAGCAAGTGTTGAGCTTTGCACAGTCAAAGGTATTTTGCAAAACCGTTTGTAGCTGGTTCTCCTCTGGGGGTCTGCCAAATGTAGGTTAGCAGCTGTAAGCATACAGATTTTATGCAAATGAACTGATACCTAAATATTCACACCTGTTACATGTGTGGCATGTCCATACCATTCCCCAGTTCTCCACCTAGACCATGAATCTGCCAGCAATCTGTTGGAACATCTTACTTACGGACATTTTCTCTTCTTCCTTGTGTCTGCTCTTTAAATGCCCCCTTTTAACTATTCCTCAGCACATTGCCTTCCTCTTTTCTTCTCTGCTCTTTTCAGCACAGTCCCCCAGAGGGTGCTGGCTTCAAGGCACGGTGTAACTTGTCTTCCATTGTCACCATGGGATGATGGAATTGCACCCCTCAGGTGCTGCTTGGAGCTGGGAAAGGGAAGCTAGCTTCCTTCCCTGTGTCTGGCAGGGTTTCCTGCTGTCTGGTTATGGGCCTCTTTAATGCCTTAAAAGTGGCCCAAATACTGTGGAGAGGGTTGGTTTTCATGTACTTTTCTTCTTGCATCTGGAAAGGTTGATTTGCAATGCAAGAGCGTGGGTACTTCTTTACTAGGCTGGGGCTGCACGCTTTCCAAAGAAAGACCAGGGCTGTCATCAGCTGCAATGTTTAATTATCTGCAGGGGAAGGGTCATCCCAGAAGCCAGGATGACCTTTTTCTCCCTCCTGTGGTTGGACTGTGTGGCCCTTCCAGTCTGCCTCTTGGGTTTCAGAAAAATGGTTCATTTTATATTAATTTGGGCTCTCTGTGTTTTGTACATATTTGCAGTTTGCGGTTGTCAAGGAGTGTAACAGTCCTCTGGAGACTAAAGCGGTTGATCTAATTGAGTGTGAGACAGCAGATCCTCATCCTGCCTGTCCCTCAGAATATGGTGAGTAGGATTTACTTCCCTACTATATCTCTCCTCACCTTTGCACCAGCAGCAGTGGTGGCTAGTCCAGGAGACAGAGAAACCAAATGATACCACTGGCTTGTTCAGAGCCCTGTGCACCGTAGGAACCGTGTTTGCATTGCTGTGAAGAGACCATTCAATCCTTCACTTTGCAGATTATTCATGAGAAGTTATAGTACAACAGTGCTTTCACAAGCATAAGGAGCCAGATGCTTCTCATGATAGTAATAATATCATGTTTTGTGTTTTTGTAAAAACTTCATTTTTTTTCTTTTTCTTTTTTCTTTTTTTCTTTTCCTTTATTTATTTATTTATTCCTTCATAGCAATGAGTTATGTGCATCATACTGATGGGAAAAGTGTGTCCCTGAGAAGATACACTTTGACAGCCCTTACGCATTCAGGCAGGAAAACTGTCAGGGTGTGAAGAGTCCAGACCTTTTGCCCTGTAGCAGCAACAGCAGTTCTGCTTTTTTATTTTTTATTTTTTTGTGTGTGTTAAACAACATGTTTGACTGCCTGGGGAGTGTTTGGTGCTTAAACCAAGATGAGATGAATGAAGGAGATATTTCTCCGCCCGCTGATGCACAAGCTGCAGGCAGCACGGGAACACACAACAGGCTCGCATTGCCCACAGGTTACCAGCTCGATCACTCTGAGTTTTAGCAAATCCTACTTTGTATAGAGGCAACTGAATTTCCTAATGGCTCACATGGTGAGAAGTGACGGGAAAATACTGATATCCTTTAACAGTTTGTCTTTAATTTATTTAGTGCCTGTTCACAAAAGTTACCAGACAGCCTGGTTTGCATTGGCAATTTAGAAATATCCAAAGACAAATGTTTGAGGATATTGAAATGGGCAGGCATCTTGCAAGATTTTCATAATCGCCCATCCTGTCTTTAGATATGTGTTGGGAAAAGAGTTTATTCATCAGTAGAAAACATACCTCACGTTTACTTGGTTGAACTAATACTTTGAACATGTGTAGAACTGTATTGCCCAGTGAAAGAAGCCCGATGTTTCCCATTAGGAGACTCTGTTCTCATTTTTAGTTTTATCAGATGCAGCTTTTGGAAGAGAAATTTCCCGTGACAGGTGTCTTTTTTTTTTTTTTTTTCCTAATTGAAAATTTTAGCAAAAGTGGTTCAACTACCTTAGAGAACAAGACTAGTAGATAATCTGACGTCTTTTCTAAGATGTCAGTGAATAATTCTAAGACCTTTGACTTTGGAGCAGGGAATTTAATTTCACCAGGCAGGTGGTCTTCCTGTCTTGTGCATTCCTATTTCTTGTTCTTAGATGTTAGAATAGAAAAACACGACCTTTTCCTTGGACAAGTCACTTCTTAAAATCTGAAGCAAGTTCTTGACTGTCTCTTTTTGTTCTTTAGACACAAGTTTTTTTTTCTGTAATTTTCTGTGTTTGATGCCTTGCTTCCTTTCATAGCTTTCCTCTCAAAGCTATCATTAACTTTCCTTTAGTCTAGTTGTTGTGAAGCTTCCCAGATGGCTTTCAGTAACATATATCCATTTTATTCAGCAGAAGAACAGCCTATAACATATGACAAAGCAGCAGAAGAAGAGAAAGAACAGGGCCACCGACAAGAGGTTCCTGGTGGTGAGAAATCATTTCAGCCCTCAGGAGCAGAGAAGGGTCCCCCCCAGGCTCCTTGGGGAGCCCACCCCAAGCCCCTGCAGGGAAAGGAGCCCTGCCTGCCTGCCCCAGCCAGCCTCCTCATGCAGCCAGACTAGAAAAAGCTTGGGCTGAGCAGGAATAGGAGGAAGGATGAAATCAGTGGAAAATGGGAACTTGCAAAACACTGAAGAAACCCTCATTTTTTTCTTCAAGCTGTGCACTAGAAAAAGAAAAGAAAACAAAAAAACACCAAACAGAGTAGAGAAGATCTGGCCACTCCTTGCCTGCCATCTCTGCTTGGAAGAATTGCTGTGAGCAATGCATTAACCACCACTACTCTACAAGTATCACTTGTAGACTTGTAGGTCAACACTGCGAATTTCATTAACTGGCAGCTAAAAGGACACTGAGGGAAAACAGGCCAGTGGGTGGTTTGTTAGAGATAAACGTTTTCTAAAGGAGTTTATTGCAAGTGATAGTCTTTACACATGGATGGAGTCCGAAAAACTGCCCATAAAGTGGGTCATAAGGGACAACTGCATAGAAACCAGAATGGAAGACGATGCAGGAAAACAAATTCAAATGAATCTTTTTGTTAAAATACTGTTCGTGGGCCCTATAAGCCTCTCCCCAGCACTTCTGTCAGGCTAGTGTAACATCTGGGACTTCAATGGGGGTGTTCTTGTAACTGAAGTTCTTCTGTAACCAAGCACCAGATATGGGCCTGTGTTTCTCGGGTTTGGTGGGCTGGAGGATTGTTTGTAAGCTCATGGTATTAACGATGGTCCCACCTATAGTGATTTAGGTGATTCTTCCATTCTTCCACTCTACACCATTTCTTCGGGGGATCATGTGATTGTTGCTGGACAGGGACAGCAGGCCTCAAGTCTGCTTTCAGCCCTGCAAGGGAGTATGTGCTGGAGTTTTCTTTGCCTCGCAGAATTGTGGCTGGCAGCAAAATCTGTTTCACTATACAGGACTTAGTGTGGCAGAAGAAGTCCAGCCAGTTCCTGTTCCAAAAGAACGTGAGAAGTGGGACAAACAAACAAAATGCCTCCTCAGTTTGGACTGACATCCACGTCACTGATTTGTGCCTCCTCAAAATCCATGGAATCGACTGGAAAACAACTCCCATTTTTCTTGAAACTGACTTTCTAACTGCTACAGTGCCCTTCCAGTTATTTGTTGAGAAAAACTAACTTGCTTATAAAGCTCTGTCATATACAGAGTTGTAGCTTAGTTGTTTATCATATCAACTTATTTTCACCACTGGTCTTGAACTTCTGAGGCTGTTTTCAGAATGTTTTGGAATATATCTGGAAATCAGCTATGTTACTAATAATGTTTTCATTGTAGGGGATCTGCTCTGTCTACTGCTATAACTATTTGACACCTCCTCTAAGCTCCACTACAGCGCCCACTACTAGCGCTCCTCATAATTTATTAGCTGGATAATAGTCGTTAATGTTATTCATTTGTGTGTTTACCATCCTGCTGTTTGTTTTTGGAGTTCCACCAGAAAGGTGTGATGTGTTGTAGGTTGGTTACCAGCTCTGTATGTCAGTGATGGAAAAGAGTATTAAAAGGCTCTTACCTCTTGTCCAAAATAGTTGCATGCTTGAGTAATTTTGTGGAGTTAAATCTTGTAATCATAGAATGATAGAATGGTTTGGGTAGGAAGGGACCTGTAAAGGCCACCTAATTCCAACGCCCCTGCCATGGGCAGAGACACCTTCCACTAGACCACGTTGCTCAGAGACCCATCCAGCCTGGGCTTGAAAACTTCCAGGGATGATTTCTGATTTATGCTGGTGAAAGCAATAAAAACACTGAGCCTGAGGTGTCTGAATTACAGAAATTGTAAGGCCTTGATTTGTAGATAGGATAACAATTAAAGATAGTTGTTTATCCTTCTAAAACGATCTTTTTTGTGGGTAGTTTTGAATTAGTAAGTCTGTTCTGAATTCAGATTGAACTTCTAAAACAGGCATTTCCAAAGGGTGGTTGGAGTTAGCAGTAGACACATGCCCTTATGTGAATGGAGAATGTCCATGAAAAGTGAAGTGATTTGAGGAGAGTTAGCCTCCTAGATTGTGCTCAGAAGAGGGCAACCACTGGGCTGGAACATTAGTATTTAGTAGACTGCATTTTGAGTTAAGCGTAGTTTCATTTCGTTAACATTGTTAAAAGAATCTAGGTTGGGTTCCCTGGTCTTCCACAGTCCATCAGGGATCTTCTGCATGTTGGTGGGAAGAGAGTCCATCTATAAAGGCCCAGATTCAGTAAATCAGTTTATTTTCATGAGAGCTAGACAGTAAAATTATTTTTATCCCTGCACTTTGATTATCTCTGGTGAAATATGTTTCTGTGCTTAAAATCAAAGTGTCGTGTTGAATGACAGTCAACATTTAGTTGGATGTTTCCCTGATCAAATAAAATAAAGATTTGTAACTTTGACTCTTGTCTAAACAAAGATGTTTCAGACTCCTTACAAATTAGGTTTATATTCTGCCCCTTGTTTTGTTTACTTTGCTTTCTTTCACTCTAAGGATCAAATTTTAAATTTGATAGTGTTCTTTAGAGAATGAGATAAGAAAATCAAGATGACATGTTTTAATAATTAGGGTATTATGAGTTTTAAATGTTTCCTATTTAGTGTTTCAGCACTAAACTCAAAATAATCTTTAATGTTAAAGCCTTGAGATGGTATTTCAACATAAATATATTTGGTTTATTTGTATGTTTATAAAACTGTTGAATTATAAAAATAATAATAAAGAAAGATGCTTGGTGTCCCTCTTGTTTTAAAAGAAGTGTGTACAAAATGCCTCAGTTAAACCATGTCATGCTTGTCAATAGCTCCACTAGTTTCATCCAGCCACAGTGTCATGTGTTGGTACAGCACATGCAGGTATCATTTTTTTCCTTCACCACTTAAAGGATCTTTACAAATGAGGATTATCTTCTGCAGCTCAGAGTTAGATCCCTGCTTGAATATGGTAAGTTTTTGCTTATGACTTTAGTTATACTACTCCCATAAACCAGTAGAAGCCATATATTCATTTTGTGTGCATTTAAATGGCTCTCTTGTGAATGTTGCTACTTGTTTGTCTAGAAATATTACTGGTGGTTTCACAATATGTTTTCAAACTGGCCTCCAAGGTGTAATTCTCAGGTTTTACATGGAAGTCAGATGAAATCAAATGGTAGAATGCTAGAGGTACCTTTTTTGGTTAAACTTTTTGTTTGTTCGTTTTTTAAGGTCATCTCAAAAACTTTTAAATTATTAGACTTTCTGGGTGTGCAGCAAACTTAGTATTGACCTCAAATTCTATTGGTATACTCTGACTTTTAAAAATGAAATTAATGTGTGTTATAATAAGCTGCAAAAGAGGAATTCAGAAACAGTGGAAAAAACCTTGACAAACCTAAAGTGAGAAAACTATTAGGCAATTCTGGAGGGCAGGGTAAAAAATGAGTTTGTTTAGTTTAGTAAATCCTAACTTTATTGAACTTGACATTTCAATTTTCCAAAGCCAGATTTTCATCATAAATGAATGAGGAATGATTCATGTTCATTCATAATGGGCAAAGGCAACGTGATGGTTCCCAGTCATGGGAATGTATGACACATCTCATTTTAAGTCCTTATTTGCAGTCACTCGCAACTTGCAGAATTTTATCTGTTCAGGCAAAATTTTTCCACCCTGGTAGTCTATTTCAGGATGGAAGTATTTCAGAAAAATTCTATTAAAAAAGTACGTAAGAGTTCAGAATGGGATTAAGGAAAACCTCTGCCTTGCTAATATATTTTGTGGTTTTGTCTTATTGGGAGTAGTTTTATCTCATGTTATTTTGGGGTGATGCCTACACTGTTCAGTTAGTCTTCAGGACACACTTGGTGTTATTGCTTTGCTGCCTGATAACTTGCCATCTTTATCTCTGTGCTTGTGAAAAGAAAAGAGGTTAGTGGCATTAGAAGCCTCCCCCAGAGCCCCAGGAATGCACCCCAAACACAATCTGGAAGGATGATAGCCTAAGTTGGCTCATGTTCCTCTGATCTTTTATTGAGACTGCTGTTTAATGCTAGTTTTGATGTGGACCAGGAACAGCCAACTTTTTGAATACCATTCATCATGGGATTAACTTTCAGGCACTCCTCAGTACTGAGGTGGACTAGATTCAGGCCAGTGAAAAGCCTTACTCACTTCTGCCAGCCTTAGGGGCCCTCAACATCCTGCAATTTCAAGGCTTTGGACCTTTACTTTTGAGGCAACTGTTGCAGTAATAATCTTAAAAGATGCAAAAACACTTTTATACTGGGGCTCTGGCTGCTATCACAGTTTTCTCCTCAAGCCTAGATGTTACAACCAAAATGTCTTCTGCCTATTCTATTTTAGGAGGGGATGGTTCTGACTCTTTTGTTCTACTACATATAAACAGGAGCTAAAACAAAGACTAGGAAGAATTCCTGTGCTTCCATAGATCAGGACCCTGAAGTCTGGTAGCAGCTTTTCTACCAGGTAAGAAGATGAAATAAGTCTGAGGTGAATCTTAAGAACACCTGAGTCCCAGATCCTTGTCTGTGCTTGTACCAACTGCCACGTGCCACTGATAATTTTCCAGGCATCCAACTTCAAACTACATGCCTACATGCTTTGGTTTGTAGATGGTCTTGTCCATGTTACCGCTAATCTGGCTGTCAGTCTGGCCCTCACCATATGCCTGATATGGGTTATGGGATCCTGTGTACCAGCCAGTTCTCAGTCCATGTAGCTGTATTGGCCTCACACCCATGGCCTTTATCCAAACCAGTTTTTAATGGTTTTAAAGAGAGTCAAAGATACCACACAAAGGAATTTCTTACTTTTATGTTAGCAGCTACTGGAAACAGAGCAGCTGGAGTCCTGGACTAGTCCCCTAGGTATTAATGTGATGCAAACAGTGAAAAGAAGACTTAATAATTTATAAAAGAATGAGCTACTCATGCCCATTTAGAGAAGAGACTTATTTAAAAAAACAAAACAAAACAAAAACAACAAAAATAACAGATTAATAGCTTCATAGTTTCATGACCTAGCAATTTTTGTGCAGCTCTGGGCTTTTTCGTGATTAAAGCCAACAAATTTTATGTGCTGTGTTGATCCTCCATAACTTTGTGCACATTTTAATGGACATGATCTTTGTTAATATTGATTGCGCAAAATAATATGTTTGAGAGTGCTATAACAAAGGGAGAGAATGCACAGTTGATATTTCATTAGTCTATTAACAGTAGTTAGTCATTATGTAAGAGTACTGAAAGGGTGCTAGATATAATTTTTTTTTTTTTCTACTGCTCAGGAAAGAAATAGTGAATGAATTAATATTGCTCTGATCCTCTATAGACATTTGCAGGTGGTAATCAGGGATGCTTCTTAGGAAGTGTGGCCTAAAATAATCTTGTTGCAGTGCAACTCAATTAAAACTATTTAGACTAAGATTTTACAAAAATGTTGCTGTTTGTTTCTTGTTTGCAAAAGGAATTTGGGCCCATTTCTGTGCAGCCTTTGTGCACTGTGTGCCTGTAAATAGTAAAAGTTAAGAAGAAACATGTATTTTAAATGGCTCTCGAAAACTAACCATTTAAGAAAGCAATCAATAAACTAAATATAGCCAGCTGCTGAACATCTCACTGGAGACTGAAAACACTAATAGTTATGGGAGATTCAAGGATCCCTACAGTATTTGTATGAAATAATAATAGAGTTCAAACTTATTTCCGCTGACCTTAGTGTTGCTCATTAAAGGTTTTAGCAGAGACCTGGATACAGTCGCATTCGAGCAAGGTGTTTGGAATTAAAATACAGATAAAAGGAAAAAGGTTAATCCAGGTCAAGGGAACAGACCAAAACTGGGATTGCATAAGATTATAGTATCTTTCCTCATTTCTCCAATGGTCAACATCAGTTGTTTTAAGTAACACTCTTCTCTGCAAAATCTCCTAAATGGGAGCCTAAACATAGTATTAACTGTCCATTCTTTGGCTTTGTCAGTATCCTTAATTGTTACACAATCATTTTTGACCTTTAAGAGAACTTTGCTTGCCTGAACCCAGAAATATGCTAAACGCCACCTCCAGGGGACTCAGATATGTAACAAGGCAGCCACTGCTGCTTATTTTGTGCTTTAATCCTAATAGTTCTTTTCTCCTTTCTCAAACTTGATAATGTTCATCGCTTGTAGGAAGTGAGTATATCAAAACGCTATGAGCTCATTTTTGCAATAGTAAATGAACCGTGACCCCAGAACTGAGCACCACCAACTGCTGAGGAAATTGGAACTGGATCTGATCTGCCTTGTGGCTGGATGTAATAATAAAACAAAACTAAGCTCTTCAGCCAGTGGCTCCCTACCCTTCTGCATCCCATGTAACATTTCCTCAAAATGTAAATTCAGAGCTTTGTGGCTGAGGATGCTGCTGCATTAAAGAGCAGCAGTGAGTAATCAGGAGCACGTGGTTCCCTTCCTCACTTCACTGATCATGGGGGAGCATCAGAAAAAAACACTCAACATGTCTTGCTACTTGGAGAAGGAACAAAAAAAGAGAGACCAAAAGAGAGACAGAGAAAGGAACATAAAAAATCTTACCTATACCCTATTAGTTCTTACTGGTTTGGGCATGGTTTTTCATCTCTGGAAGAGACTCCCATAGAAGGGCTATTCTTATAAACAAATCTAACATTGAATTAGCGGGTTTGGAATCAAGCCAACTGAGATTTACGTTTCTTGCTGCTTCAGAACCAAATTAAGACCTAGCTCAAGTGGGCATTGCTTTAACATTGTTAACGTTGACTCATTTTATATCTGAATCTATCCCCCCTGTCACATTACTACTATACACACAGGGTGGCTACTGTGCATCCTAACTCACTCCGTGTTTTATTTGAATTATATTAACTAATCTTGGTAAAAAACAGCCCTTTGTCTCGAGCCTGTTCACTGTAGTTTCCAACTCAAACCCTAAACCAGTGAAACAGTGCTAACCTTTTGTGCAGAGGTGAATTCACCCTCTCTTTATGTGTGTAATGCTAAGCAGATCCAGATACAAGATTTTAGAAATGCTTTACAGAGCAGAAGTACTGAAGCTCTACATCAGGAGGCTTCAACAAGCAAAACACAGGTATGTTTGCCTCAGTGTATATTTTAGGATAAGGAGAGCATTAGAAGCATTCAAATGTATCAGTGCAAGGTCTTCTGATCCACAATAACACAAAGCATGCAGTGTGATGTCTGGTTTGAGAGTCTGTTCAGTTACAGTTTTGAAGCAGACCTGTAGCGTGTGAGCTGGGTTATGCGAATGTGTTGTATGCCACCCAGCTTGCTACGAGCAAAGGAGGCAAGGGTGCCTGGTTCTTTAAACAGTTAGATCTAACAAATGACACATTTGGAAGTTTTAGGAAAGAATGTGTGCTAGAGTGCGCTAATACTGGCAAACAACAGAGGAGAAATGGATACGGCCAAAAGTTGGCAGATCTTCCCTTGGAATGTACAGGGGAAAAAAAAAAAAGGCAAAGAATAAAAAGTCTAGGTGCTATTCTTTCCACATGTGTTTATAGAAAAGGGATAGATTTCATGTTTCACCTTTTTCCAGTTTAAAATTTTTTTGTTTGTTTGTTTGTTTTTTGCTACTTCCCTCACCATCCATTGTTCTATTACAGGTCATTCAGCCTTATGTCTGATGGCTTTGTGACCTAAGCCGCTGCTTCCCATCTGCAAAATGAAAGGGTCATATTTAGTCTGCTACTAAGCATTCACATTTATCCAGCATGCTGTGCATAGATAAGAAGCATCCACAGTCTGCTTCTTCAAAAAACAATAAAGCCAAAGAAATGCCTGGAAGGACAAGAAACATCCTAAATGAGAATGGCTGGCAGGTTTCAAATCTGCTCATCATAAAAATAGGAATGGAATAGGGAGTTTATTTATTCTGCAAAGGCTCTAGAAGAGGGAAACAAGAAACAATGGTTAAAGGCATTGGTTCATTATAACAGGACTTCCTGAAGACAAATCAAAATCATCTCTCATATGATATAAAGTCTTGTAAGCTCTTCTTTATAGACCTCTCTATCATTTCCATATGGGAAAATACCACTGGCCAATGGATACATCAGAGGAATATCACAAGGTTGACTCTGGAGTTCAGAGGAGCTCAGCTCTTTCCAAGGGTACAGTGTTTCACTCTTACCTCAGACTGTGGATGAATGTATCCCAAGCTGCATCTTTGGATTCAACCCAGTAACTCTTGATTAGGGGATCAAGCCACCTGTATTCACCTTGGATTGTGCTTAACACATGCACCCACTGTTGCACTCAAGCTAATAGATAATGTAGACCAAATATCAACACTGTTCCACAGGCTGCCTATCTGAACTGGATCTCCTTACCATATACTGTCTTACTGAGTGACTACGTAGCCCCATTGAACCACACAGGTTTACACAGGAAGACCAGTTGCCTTCATCACTATGGCTAAGGAGCAATGACAATTGATAATTTGATTTTGATTTCTCAAATAGGAACTTTAGATATTCCCAGAAATATAAAACATAATTTATTATTTTTTTCTTCCTATCAGGTGAAATCCCATCAGGATGCAGCACTGAATCCCTTCAGTATTTCAGATGCTAGATGAAAGTGGCATCCATTTACTGGTAGTCATGTCTGTGGTACATTTTTCTTTAAATGTAAGAGGCAAATATTATTTTGTGGATAAATATTTTGTCAATTATTTTGTAAATAAAAATTGTTATAATTGGTCTTCCTGGCTGCTGGATAGAGAAGTGACAGTAAATCTGCAGCAGCATCTCTGTCCTGCCAGATGTATCAACGCTGCAAAAACTGGGAGGCCTGGTGCAGATCCTGGGGGTTTGGCCAAGCTTCAGTGAGTCACGCGTCTATGCAGCATCTTAGCTGAAAGGAGCTTGTTAAGGGTCCCTTAATTGCTCCTGGAGCCCACGGTTGTGTAGCGCTCTCCAATTGTTTTTAGGCTTTAAGAATTTGCATTCATTTGAAGCTTTCTGTCCTTTCAGAAAGTTTTAAAACTTTCCTGTACTTTCAAATTCCATTTTTTGAAAATCAAATTTTTGGCTAAGGGCAAGCATCAGCTCTGGGGCAGAGCGAAAAAAAAAAAGACCAGATTGAAATGAATAGTGAATGCTAGATTTACATTAGAACACTTACAAAAACCCTCAAAGGAAATCCATTTATTTACTAGCAAAGTTGATCAATTGGAAATTACTAAATGTGGTATTCAAAACTGCCTGTCCAACATGAATTGAAACCCCATTTTTATATGCATTACATTCACTTATTTTTTTTTTCCCCTCTGGATTTTTACTTCACTCATGAACGAAATTATTAAAAATAGATTTACACTAGAAAAATGATTTTGGTGCTCAATCCTGCCTGCATTCTACCAGAAAAATCTCTACTGTGGTTTTAAAGAAAGGAAATGTAAAATAATTGAAATGGAATCTTAAAAATCATTAACCTATTTTCAGGTAGAACTTGGATTTGAGCATCGAGGTGCTTTACAAAACAAATAACACCGTTTTGTAGACTGTTAGCAATGATGTGTCATTTAGTTTCTTGTACTTCATTATTACCATTATTAGTGCTCAAGCTGCTTCAGCAGGAAGCCTCAAAATGTGGGATTGCCCCCAGAGCATCACCTAACTCCAAACCTGTGGGCCTGTTGTGCACAGACTTCAGCTGAGGGCAATGAGGTTTGTGTCTTTATGAAGACTGCAGAACCTGCTCCCATGTGAGTTGCAGAATTAAGAGCAGTGGATTTAGGGAAGGATGGAGTTCCAGCTCGAACTGTGAATTTCCTGACTGCTGATCAAAACCAGATGCTTGGTACTGTTATAAATCGGAGTTTTATGGGTGAATACAGCAATATTTTATTTCATAAATGTGTGTTTTACAACAAATCTAATGGGAATTGTAAAGTAGTACCTGACAATACCAATGTTTAAATGTCCCAGCATAGCATATTAAAACAATAGCAATTCTTTGCTCATGACACAGCCGAGGCGAAAATCCATATGCTGATACCCTCTGCAAAACGTTGTCAGGTGGAGGACAGAAACAGTCTCTCAGGAGAATATTTCAAGGCCAAACACAGTCTCTTTTACAGATCAATTTCTTAGGGCTATGAAAAATGAATGTAAACATTATTGCAAAAGTCTGTCCGCATTTATGGCTTTGCATTATGTATCACCTCTGTCCATTTAAGGCAGAAACAAATGCCACAGTGTGTCATATGGACTGGATGCTGCCTCTGTGTTTCAACGGGATTTCAAAGAAAATCTTGTCCAGTTCTTTCCAAGAAACATTCCGTTTCCTTCTCCAAGGGGAAAATCCCACATGAAGCACTTTTGCCCCCTTCTCCCTTTCCCCCTTCCCCTTTCCTGCCCACCTCCCCTTTTGCTCCTTCTGCTTTCATTGATGTTTCCCCAAAGCTGGTAAGAAGACAGGGGTAAGAAGGCAGGTTTCACACCCATAAGTGGGATGCCATGTAGGCAGCAGATTTAATACACACAGTGTTTACTCATGTGGACTCTGGTGTCCTGTAGCAGAGCTGAACACAGGCTACAACCTTCTGCATAAAGCTGCACTTTTTTTGGCTCCCTCACTCCTCTCCCTAGCTGCCTATTTTAAGGAAAAAATAAAAATAAAAATTAAGATCATCATATATTCGAGCTCTCCATCTCTGGCACAGCTACTCAAAACTGACCCACAGGTACAAAAGCAAGAGATGGAGAACGCTGACACAAACTGTCCAGCACCAATTTTCTTCAGAACAAGCCACCACCATGAAGTGTCTTCATTTCAGAGTTACATCAGTCACAGTTCTGCAGGTTTTCACCTGTAAAGCTCAGTTCCTAAACTGGGCATTATGCTTTTGTTGCACTTCACAGCTGATACAGCTGAAGTGGAGCATGTTGGAAGGGGTTAGTGCCTACAGCCTGCATCCTGGTTTCTGTGCCAGGGGGTCCACACTTCTACAGGGAGTGAAAATGAAGGCATTGTGGGGATGAAAGTCTGGATCATCCTGGGCAAGGTCCATCACTGTTACCTTTTAATCTATAGGGAAAAAAAAAAAAAGTCCTATTACATTAGATCTATTTGGTGTTTGCAAAGACATATGGAGTGAGAATACTGGAAACCACATGCCCGCATTTATCTGAAGGTTGGGGATTACCTTCCTGACGGGTGAGAAAGAAGTTGTCTCAAATCTCATTCAAATGTTTCCTTTGTTTTGGTAATTCTTGGAAGAGAGACAAATTATAGCAAATAAATAATTTTGACATGAAAAGCAGTCCAAAAGAGCCCACAATAAAACCACAAATTCCCTTCAGCTAGGCATGGAGATTAAGTGTGGCTCTCTTGAAAATGATCCGCATGTTGAAATTCCAAAGGTTGGTCTTGCTCTCTTTTTCTTTTTATTACTTGAAAAAAAAAAAAATCTCTCCTCAAAATGGGTTAAAGCAACCCTTTAAAATTGTTTCAAACATAGACCCATGTCAGCTTGTTGAAGGTCTTGCTACCAAGTGTCAAGTCGCAGGTGGTAGTAAGAGCAGACCTCACCGAAGGCATCCTCATGTGCTCTCAAACTCTTTCTGACTTTAACAGACATGGCCTAAGGGACTTCATGCAACAATGCAGTCCAGCAACTTTCTCTTCTGGTCCCAATTTCACCATGTAACTGCTCTTTGATGTTGGATGATGTGGTAAAATGCCCTAGCTGTTCCAGAGAATTATCCACACATGGTAATAATGAAAATAAAATGTACAGTGTTGCTGCAGGATGCAGCACTAGCAACTAGCTAGAAAATAGCCTATCATTTTTTGTTCACTTGACCTCCACTGATGATGACAGGCGTGTCCTTGGTGGGGAAAAAATTGTATCACTGAAATAGCTATGAAAATTACCAAACTAAATGATCATTTGCACCAGCTCATTAGTCCTGCTGAATGTTCTAATGTTAAACGTTAATACATTTCAGTGAGAATCAGTTGTCCATATATTTTTAATATTACATGCACTGTTACATCACCGCTCTTAACACTAGAAGGTGGCAACAGACTGAGAAACACAGAAACCTGCTGTTGTTTCATCGTCCTCTCCTTTCACAGTGAAGGTCCCATCCTTTTACGTGGTACCTTTCAAACTGGAGAGCAGAATTTTGCCTCTTGTCTTGCTGTGTTGATTTTTTTTAAAAGCAGATGTAGACAAAAAGGGCACTGGCAATGGGCTTTCTGATCACAGCAGCAGCACCAGAGCAACTCAGTGTCATTACTTTACTTGTGTTTTCTAGTTCTTCATCATCATCTCTTAGAACGTGCTGGGGAAAGTAAACTGAAACCAACCCTAAAGTTCCTGTGTAAGCAAAATAGGATGTTAGGTTAAACAGTCTACCAGGACTGACTGAAAGCTCTGCATTAGCAGGCATGCTGCCTGTCGAATGGGTTGGAAATGGTGCGAAGAAGAATCTGCAAAGCACATCAGTACTTCTGTGAGCTCTGTGCAGGCCTCGGGAGGAAGGGAGGGAGACTCTCTCTTTTATTATCTGATGAACATCAGTCCCTTTGGTCAGACTGCTAGGCGCCTCCTGGAGCTTAACCTCAGATTAACATCTGCTTCATTTCAGTGTCTGTCTGATAGCGATATCAATAAACATCATCATCTTACAGTAAAAACTGATAATTAAATCTGTGCCTGCTGACTTATTATCTATTGTGCCCAGGGGAATAATTGCAGATAGAAAAGTTTTAATAGAAATATTTTATATTTCACTGAATAATGAGTATGAAGCCCTTGTAAGCATGATTAGGGATTAGCCATGTATAATGTGTGTCTATAGATCACTGAAGTGCAGAGGGAGACGGGCTGAGTGTCCTTATGTTGGTTTAGACCTTCTGTCGGTGGATGCGCCCTGTTGGACTGGGCAGATTTAGACCCTTGCACCAGGATGGTACTGGCTGGCCTGGTCCCTGCCGCCCTGCTGCTCTGCAAGGTCTGTGGCTACTGCAAAAGAGAGGTTGGAGGGAAATCCCAAGTCAGTACAGAGTCACGTTGCGTGTGTGCCTGTAACTAAGAGCTCTTGCATGGTTTAGTAGGCAAATCCACTGTCAGGCTTTAGTTGGACAGAACTGCTTTTGAGCTACAAAAATACGCTTTTTATTACTTCCCTCTAGACTGCCCAATGGTGTCTGGTAAACAGTCTTTTGAGCTGCTGGGAGTGCACCTCCTGCCAGTGATGAGGAGCAAGAAGCCTCCCAAAGGAAAGCATTAGGCAAAAAAATGCTTTGAGCAAGGCACTTTCTAGTCTTACATGTGAGGCCCTGCTAGGAAGCACACTTGCCTCTCAGCAGGGAGCCTTCGGCAGCTCACCTCAGGCTGGCAGAAATGGCAGTCCTGCCCTCCACGTGGTAGTGGCTGAGCACTGTGCTGAAATCAAATGGTGTGGGCCACTGTTCTTTGCTCTCACCTCTCTTCAGTCCCTACAATGTTGAGCACAGAAGACCACAAGCCTTGGAAAGGTTTATGTTGGCATTTAGCATAGTGCACTGCCAGAACTTTCTTGGATGGCTCTGCAGGCTTGAGCTGAGGGCTTTGGGTTGTTTTGTTGGGAAGACAGAAGGGGGAAAAGACAGATAAAGAAAAAAAATCGTGTATTTAATTTTGCTTTTTAAGCAGCCAGCCTACATTTGTGCTTTCAGAAAATGTCACTGTCAGAAAATATAAATGCAAATGGTGAACCAGAACAAGAGTACAATGATGTAGCTCTGCCATAAGCTAGAGAAAATGAGGTTTCTTTTTTAAAAAAAATATATTAAATTCTGTCCTGCTGGTTTGGGAAAAAAGACACAGTAAGGATGTTAAACTGGTTTGCATAAGCACTGATTTTAAATAAGTGTAAGAAAAGATTAAAATAATTTGATCATGTGCACATTCATCTTCTTCAGTCAACCTGTTCAAGAGGAGTTTGTGCAATTCAACTAATGTCATCAGTTTTGGAGAGGGACTGAGGGAAATGATCGATCCTTGTGCAACTCGGGCACCATGTCACTGAACCTGCTTGAGAGTTGGGACTCACCTCTGGCATGGTGTGTG
This sequence comes from Heteronetta atricapilla, assembly GCA_011075105.1. NCBI lineage: Eukaryota > Metazoa > Chordata > Aves > Anseriformes > Anatidae > Heteronetta > Heteronetta atricapilla. The sequence goes on along the minus strand of CM021734.1, from coordinate 24,194,987 downwards.
AGGGGCATTTGGGGTGCTGCTTCCAAGTCAAGTACCTCTGGGTTTGGAATCTACTTTGCAGCCCAGGTTGTGGAGCTGGTGCTGTAACTCCAAATGTCCCTGAAATCTGTCAGGCTTTAATCTGAAGGCCTGAATTTAGTGCAGTCCGAGTTGTTTATGATTGAGGATATTTCAATGCCTTTGTTAGACATTCCTAAATGATTGCGCTACAGTTTATTTAGGTTTAATTAGAAATCCTAAACACTACTTCCCTGCCCAAAACGCCACAGTTCTGCACTACCACTGACTCTCATGAGATTAAAGCAGATGTAGGTGCAATGGGGCAGTGATCTAATGTGAGACACCCACAAAAGACAGATCCGAGGACTCATATTGAAGGAACCTTTAGAGATCTGAGACAAGTACTTCCTACCTTAGCTAATCGCTATCATTAAAACATGTGAGTTTATTGTGGATTGATATATACCACATGAAAACCCGATTGGTGGTTAAAATCAAAGGTAATCGGGCCTTTGATCTTAATGGGCTATCATTTCAGTTATTTAAATAATTTCTACCTTTAAAAAAAAGAACTGTTTGTAGCTCTGAATATATTCAACACAGAGAGTCAACCAGAGATCAATAATGTACCGACATTTTGCATAGTGCTTCAGAATGAGGCCCAGCCGGCAGTGAAATGGGGGTGTGAGGAGAGATAATAGGGCACATTAGTCAAAGTCTTCATTGACAGGACAAATCTCCTTTGCTGAGGTTTAGGCTAAAAGCTTTTGCTTCACTTTTCCCATGTGGATATTCCCGGTGGTTCAGCCACTTGCATTAACCCATTTAGCTGCCCAAACAGGTCTGTTTGTTGAGAGAAGGGAGAAAACCTCACTCTTACTCCTATCCCCAGAGGAGAAGAGGGGACACTTGAGCTTTGTTTGGTTTAACCTGTTTATAATTGTATTTTGCATTAGGTAAAGAAACTTCATGTTTAGGGATAGGTAAGAGTGGCAAAGCTTTGGGGAGAATGTGTGTGGTCTCAGAGGCCTGGATTTCAAGTCGTGCTTCGTTGATAATTCGGTGGTCTTCAGTGATGCACAGAAATGTATGGAGGCAACCAGGGAATTGTCCACCACAGTGCTTGGAGCTTGTGTGGGCACCCTGCTCTTTCAGCTCTTGGAGAAGAGCTTCTGCACCTGTAACTGGGTACAAAGATGTGGGGGGAATGCTGCATGAATCACAACCCCATCCCTCCCTACTTGCTGAATCTGAGGCTCAGAAAAGGCTTTGTCCTCCCTCTGGGGCCACACTGTGTGGGCTTGTGATGCTGTGCCATGGCCTTCTCCCTGCTCCAGGGCCCAGTTGACCCTGTGAGAGTATTTAGCAGTTCCTGCAAGCTGCTGTCCAGCTTTGCCCAGCACACAAGGGCTGGAGGCAGCTGGCCAATGCAAGGTCGTGCCACCCATCGTCTCCTCACATGGGGTACTGGCCATGCAGCAGGCACAGAGCTGGCTGGTGTGACGGGGCAGGAGAAACCCTAGCAGCTTGGATTAATTGGGTAATTTGTGCATGTTGCTTTGAACATATAAAGAGCCATAAAATGCCAATTAATGTTATGAGGTGCCTAACAGTCCTTTTTAATTTAGTGTTGCTGTTGTTTTTTTTTTTTTTTTTTGTGTGTGTATGTGTGTGTGTGTGTGTGTGTGCATTTGTAAAGAGCTTCTGGCAAAAGAGACTGTTATTGTTAACATTCAGAAAGGAAAATTTTGGGTTACATGTCCAGTGCTGTCTGGACAAGTTATATCTGATAACTTGCCTGATTAAAGTGAGACCAAAATTAATGGAGCAGGGCTTACATTAATGGACCAGAGCCAGCTCTCAGCCTTTGCTCTCTGAGCCCTTTCGAAATTTCTAGAAGTGTATAGATCCCCCAGAAACCTTTCTACTTCCCTAAGTGTATTTCAGATACATTTCTTAAAGGAATGGTAGCTCAGTGTGCAATATTATTGGCCTATATTTTTATTTATAGAGAAAACATTTCCATCTGAACCCTTAAGTGCTTCACTGATGTTAATGAATCCTGGCTGGAGAGAAACATTATTTGTATTTATGAATAGGACACCTGAGGCAGAGAGAGAGAGAGAGAGCTATTTTGTGGAGTTAATGCATTAGGTCTGTTGTGTATCCCCCAACAGGAGCCAGCAGGCCGCTGCGAGGAGGCCTCACCCGGCGCCGATGCCTCTCCCTGGGCCTCACACAATGCCGCAGCCTCTACGCGGTGGGGCCCCGCGGGCTCCCCAGCTCGTGTGGGTGAAGGGAAGGAGCTGCAGCCAGGCCCCGCATGCAGCACCTAGCCCACGCTTTTCCTCTCCCCCATGGCAAAGCTTGGTTCTCTTGCCACGCCAGCCTCCGGCCTGCGTAGTGTGCTCGCCTTTGTGGCTGCGTGGGCTGCATTTGATTCCATGAGGGGCAACAGCACCCTCTGGGGTTGCATCGGCTTTAACCCTGCTCTATCCCAGTACCCAATGCTCTCACGCCTAAAATACAAATGACAAGCTCTTCCAGTCATCTAGCTTCTCTGCACATTTCCTGGTATGTTTTCATTGCTTTCTGGTTGGGCTACAGCTTCCACAAACAGGCGTGGTGGACAAAACATCACTCCTGATACCAGGAGTGGTGCCTAAACCAGGTGCCCCCCGAGGCTTGACTTGGCCAAGTTTGCTGCCATCTCTCAGCGAAGCAGGCACACATCCACACTGCTGGCAGCCTTTGGTTGCCAGAAAAAAGTGCAGAGGAGAGAGAGGAGCTGTGGCAGCCCCCGTGTGGATCACCAAGGCAGAACCACTCCAGGCCCTATGAGCCAGAGAACGTGTGTGCAGTCAGGCAGTTGTTCAGCAGCAACATCCTGAAGATGAGTGTGCTCTCCAAGCCTTTTTTTTTTTTTTCTTTTTCTTTCTTTTCTTTTTTTTTTTTTTTAACTTCTTCTTCTTGAAATGTATTTGAGGGAGTTGGAGCATGTGTCTGATGTGTCAGGAGCGTGTCAGGATCACAGCCAGTGAGTGACTGCTCAGCAAGGCAACAGCACAGGTTCTCTTCCAACAGGGGCTTTCAGTGAGCTGATGCATCAGAAGGCAATGCATTTTTATATCTCTGCTTTTGAGGAAGTATCTATTTCTTTTCGAGGTCCTGTCTCTGGTTCCTGGATTACCACTGCAACTTTTGCATCTGAAGCTTAGCCCGAGTACCAGAAAGACTGCACAGAGGCAGCAAAAGGATCACTATGAAGGTGGAGACCTCATGCTACAGTTTCCTCTCTTGTTTTCTCCTACATTTTTCCCAAGTGATAAACAAGTCTGTTATTGACACCTAGCAAGTCAAAATGCACAAATTCAGGTTGCAAAACTAGGTGATGGACTTCTGTGAAGCTGCATAATAAGGTACTATTAAAAACCTCAGCCTGAAGTGCTGCCAGACAGTGTCATTAAACAAAGAGCTGTGAACTAATTCACGTAACTTAAAAACAGTGTTTTTCCTAAAGCTCATATTAAACCTTTTGGGAAGAATTATGAGAATTTGGCAATTTGGTGCATCCTTGAGAATATGCATACCAACAGCTTTGATATGCTTGGGAATTTGTGCTGAATTGCTTCTTTCTTTTTTCTTTCTTTCTTTCTTTCTTTTTTTTTTTTTTTTTTTTGAAAAGGAGATATCTACAGCTTTTTTTTGTTTGTTTGTTTTGTTTTCATACAAAATTCCCAGTGTGCCAGAAGATACTGGAAAGGTGTGAAAACTAAGTAAGGAGTACATATTCTCCCCAAACCATCAGTTGTGAAAGAATTTAATGAAATGTGCACAAGAGGAATAGGGAATAGAGCAATTGTTTGAATGTGACAGATATAAAGGTGAAGCGAGAAAAAGCTTATTTAATTTCCACACTGAAATATGTGACTTGAGAAAAGAAATGAGGATTTAGAGGGCTTAGTTTAGAAATAAGTTCTTTTTCTTACAATAAAATTTGATTATTCATATTTTAAAAAAGTGTTTTCCCCAGCTATTTCTTAATCTTACAGATTAGTAGGAAATAATTTGGGTAATGTGAAAACAGATAATATAGTCTATATAAACTGGGCTATCCACAAGCCATGTGCACTCACCTTTGAAAACCTAGTCAAGAGATTTTGGAAGGTATCAATAGCATCTATAAACCACAAGAGGTTGGTTTGGCAGCTGGGGCTATTCTTCAGACTTCTATTCAAAAGTAAGTACATTAAAGGAAAAAAAAATGTAGCATTTAAATAAAGGATAGCAACAAGCATATATCCAAGGGCTGTGGCAACTCAGATAAGTAAAAAGGCAAGTCTAGCAGAGTGCCAGCATGGATAGCTGGTTTCTTCATGTGTTAGTTTTGCCCAATGCTTGATATTATCAGGAATCCAGATGTTTAACCTGAGCCAGTAGAATAAAAGATATATTGGATTATAATGCTGATACGTGTTCGGGATCTTGTATCCCCAAATATATTGGGAAACAGTGACACCAATCAGCAGGTAACGGTAAACCCAGATCTATTTGCCATGTTCCAATAGCATATATATTCAGTGATAACATATATGTCAGGATAGCTGGGTTAATCTTTTCACCTGGATTTATGAACCTGTTAACAAGCCTTCCTACTCTCTTTGAAAGAGGTTGGTAAAAACACCAGAATTTAATTGTACAGATTAAGGCCTTAGCACTATCAATGAGAGGCTTTGGGGCTTGGCTAAGGGTGTAGACCATGTCCTTGAAAGTGGGTATTGCAAAAATATGTATGCCATGAATTAAAAGTTGAGTGAGTTCGGTGAGCTAGTTTGTCTGCTCTCTGGTAACAAACTCTATAGGGACAAATATTTGTAAAGAGTTAAAGTCAAACTCTGACGCAAAAGAAACATATATTTACGAAACAGAAACATCTATTTGCTACACAACTATTTTTGCTCTCCCAGCCAAGGGCTGGAAGCAGTCCCAAGCATGACCCATCGTAGCTAAGTCTCAGTCTGGAAAATAAGTATTTGTTTACAAACTGGCTTGGTAGATAATTATACATGTACTTATTGAAATAATTGGCAAATTAAACATTTGTGTGGATGTTTGCAGGATGGTGCTTACAACTACAATTTAAAGAGCAAAATAATTCTTACTGGAATGGTAGAAGAAGAAATATGTTTGAGGAAGTTGCAATTGGTCTCAGATATCCTGCAAATTAAAAGAGACTGGATGCATCCATCACTGGATGCATTACTCATTGAGAATGAGTTGTTCCAGCTCCAAGTGTGGATGAAAGACTGAATTTAAACTGATGGAAAATTACACAGAGCCGTAACTGTGAGGTTTAAAATTCAAGTAGGTGAAAGCTCAGAAAATGAAAGAAAGAAAGAAAGAAAGAAAAAAGTTATTTCCACATGGCTGAATTGAGATAACAGCCCAGGATGAGTTCACTTTGACACAGCCTTGGTCTGAGCAGGTAATTGCTTGGAGGGAATGAAAAAGCCAAATTTTCAGAGTGCACAGGAAGAAGGAGGAGGCAAAAGGATAAAGTTAGCAGCACAGTTTCAGACCTGAGCAAATATTTTGGAGTTCAGGGAGCTGAGTTGTGGTTGAAGCTTTGGGCAAGGCCTCTTCTGCCTGATTTTTTGTTAGTTTTCCATTTCCAGGAATTTAAAGACAGAAGTCAGGAAATGGGATGTTAAGTAACATACATAACCAGAGCTTGTGAGTTTTTGTTGTTGTTTTGTTTGACAAAAAGTTAGTGAGCTTTAAAAGTACACCTCAAAGAAGATTTTACTAACTTGTGTGTTTTCCACTGGGATCCTGAAATCAGACTGACAGGGAGAGATGGTATCTGCAGCAGTACAGCAGGAAACAGTACCTGCTCTTGCCCATGTGGAACACACATCCCAGAAAAGAAGCCGTTTCAGGGTTCAGATTTGTATACATATTTACAATGTCCACCTCATCTCTTTCTAAGTCTCCAACCCTATAATGTTCTTCACTGAAACTGTGCCACCTCTTCTACATTGATCACTCCCTATTACAACTTGATGCCTCCCTGTCAGTTTTACCTGCGCTAAAGACGTCAAATTCCTTCCTCTGCTAATGAGTCTGTATGCAAAGCTATTTATAGGTGTAAGGCTTTCCTTGAGTACCTTTGCCTCACATTCTTTTCACTTAAACCCTTACAAAATTACAGAGCTCCTTCCTCCTCAGTCATATGTTTCACCTACTTTTTATTCGTGCTTTCAGGAAGCTTGGATCCCTTCCTCTCTAGTTCATCATGTTGCTCACCAGGTATGCTTTACTGTCTGTGTGAGATGACATCACACCGCTCGAGCAAGCCGTATTTAGGAGAGATTTATTGCAAACTAACCATAGCCTCTATGTTTATTTAAGTTGCTGTTGTGTTTGGTCTCCATCAAGTCAGAGCGAGTGGCTGCTTTACTGCTTTTCACTTACATGCTCGTGTAAAACGTCGTTTTGAGTACGTGTTGTAAAACATTGCATGGTGAAGGTAATCCATTTGGTTAGTTCAGAAACCAGAGGTTCGTCTCCCTGGCCATGAGGAAGACTCTCACACAGGCTGTGTGAATGACTGCTATGGTCAGGCCAGGTGCTCAACCTGTGGTTTTGTACCCTAGTTAAGTTCCTGACAGGGAAGTTCACGCTGACACTACAGCGTAACTCTGTTTACTGTGGAGTCCGGTGGTAATGCCATCAATTTTTGTCCAGCCATCACTCACAGGTCTTCCATTTCTTGCACGTTAGAAGCTACCCTGCTGCAGGCAGCCACTTATTGATAAGAGCTGTATAAACCTGATGCATTACGGAGCACCTGGATCGGCGCCACCCCTGGGGGCAGCTTTGATAACGGGGTATGGGTCCCCTGCATAGACCAGGGGCTATTGGGAACCTTTCCTTGGAGTGAGGATGCAGCTGGAGGACGGCAACCCCTTCCCCTACTTGTCCATTTTTGGGGCAGGGGAGGGAGGGATGGTGCTGTAGGTTTATGAATCACTTACATGTCCGGCTGGTCCAGCAGAGGGTGCTTTGACACAGAGGAGTAGAGGCCCCACGTGTGCTGTTCCTGGCACCCAGGTGCAAGTGCTCCTGCATCAGAGAACAGCAGTCTGACCAGAATTCACTTGCAGCAGTTAGTAAGTAAACACGGTGATGGGTTTATTAGATCAAATTTGTGATGCTTTTGGCATTTCTTGTTTGTGTCTGGACGAGGCATCTCAAGGCAGCAGATGCAGAATTATGTCTGATAACAAAATGTTCCCTCTTTGCCTCTCCACCGTCCCAGTCATAGGATGCTTCAGTAAGTGCTAAAAAATGTGCTCACGCTGAAGTACAGTGCCAAGGATATGATCTTGGAGGAATTATTAATCTAAAACTTCAAAAGGTTTTAGAATTGTATTTACAAGACACCTGGAACTGACCCTCTGTAACACAGAATAAGCTTTATTTATTACTTTGAAATGTCTTGTTTGATTTTTAAACTAGTGGTCTGCATATAGAAAATTAAAGCTCTATGAAATTAAATTTGGTCACTTGTGCAAACAGGGCCATGGTGATGAAAAGAAGCTTAGGACCGTGCTTTTGACGGCTCCAACTCCACTCCTTGCAGCCAGTCCCTCTGTGTGTGCATGTTGCCTTTTCAGGTTCCATTTTGTCCTGGTTTCAGTTAGGACAGAGTTATTTTTCCTCCCTGTAGCTGGTAGGGTGCTATGTTTTGGATTTAGGATGAGACTAATGTTGATAACATGCTGATGTTTTAATTGCTGCAGAGCAGTGCTTACACCAAGCCAAGGACTTTTCAGCTCCTCGCTCTGTCCTGCCAGCGGGCAGGCTGGGGGTGCAGCAAGAGCTGGGAGGGGACAGACCCAGGACAGCTGACCCAAACTGGCCAAAGGGGTATTCCATACCATCTGGGGTCATGCTGAACAATATATAGGGGTGGCTAGCCGGGGTGGGGGGCCGGCTGCTCGGAGTTGGGCTGGGCATCGGTCAGCGGGTGGTGAGCAATTGCATTGTGCATCACTTGTTTCGTACACATTATTATTAGTAGTACTATTATTATTATTTTCCTATCTTAATAAACTGTCTTTATCTCAACCCACAGGCTTCACTTTCCCGTTTCTCTCCCCCATCCCAGAGAAGGAGGGAGGAGGGTGAGCGAGCGGCTGTGTTTTAACCTGCCATCCAGGTTAAAACACAACACATTTATACGTCCCAAAAACATGTGTCAGACTTGTAAATGTTGAAGTGTGCACTCTAGAACAATTCCTTGCTCTTCCCCTGCTCAGCCTGCCTCTGGGCAGAGCCGTGGGCAAGCTCTCCCCGATCATGACCAGGCTTTAGAAAATAGCCAATTAAAAATAAATAAATAAATAAATAAAAGCCAAGCTGTTTTATTTCATGCAGAGGTAGATCTGAATCATGACCAAAAATATCTATTCTCAGATATTACTAACATGACTGATGGTTACGTGCAGGCCATTCTAGAAGCAGAGTGGGAAATGATGGCTAATTTGAGATGGGTTCTGTGGCAGGGAGACTCTGGTTATTGAACTCCAGATAGGATTCCCACTGGCTTTGCATGCCTCTGTGCAATGCGTATTTTAATCTCCTGCTGCTTGCAAACCATTCATTTGCTATGATTTTTATATACCGCTGCATATACAATTGTAAGTATTCTAGGCAGACTCAGCTTAACATCCTAATTGTGCTAATATTTTTGTACTTTTTCTTGTCTGAGGTACTTGTTTTTCCTTGCTATTGATGCTTTTTCATTTGAACTCTTTTGCAACCTGCATATTTCTTTGTTCTGCCTCCTCAGATAGCGTGAAATAGCATTCAACAAGGGGTAACAGTAAAGCATGCCATTCATGCCACTCTGCAGACACTTGCACTGGTCCTTGCTTGGGAGGGAAGGATCCAGGATTGCTCCCTCATTCAGAAAAAAAAAAATTACTCAATCTTGATAAAATTCCTTCTATCATTTACATCATTGTTTTAAACGTGCTGCAAAAAGAGAGGAATCACTTTCAGTGAAGCCACTGGGTCAGTCCCAGGACTGCATTACCCAGCATTAGCTCTGGGTTAAGTCTCTTTTTCTGGGCAATTGCTCTATTGCTCTCTTTCTTCTTCCTTTTTTTTGGAATTTTATTTTTTATTTTCATTAATCACGTACAGTCACATCACTTCTTGCTTACCACATTTTATGTTAGCGTAGTAATTTACTTTCTCAGTGACCTTAACTCCTGAATCAATTTAACTAAGTCCCGTGATGGGAGTTTTGTCCTCCTGTGCTGTAACTCAAATTAAAAGAAAAAAAGATCATTCACAGACAGCACGGGTATTGCATCAGCTCGTTTCACTTCTCTCTTTGGCAGAATTGAAAAACTTACAAATTCATTAGCCTGGAATAGAGAAGTGATGTTCAAAAGGATTGGCAAGCAGCACAGTTTCACAGAGTCAAGGTCCCATAGCACTTCCGCAAACTAATTTATCCCGAGAGATTCTCCTTCTCAAACACATTTACATCTATTTTTGTTTTTATTTTATTATAAATAACATAAAATAAATAAAGATTCCCCACACACACCTCCTGGGAGCCCTGCTGGCAATTTTCCATTGCTTCAGAAGGAGAAGGGAAGAGAATCTCATGCTCGCTCAAGGGCCAGTTCTGGGCAAGGCCTCGGGTGCCTCCTCACACAGCTCTCCCCCGTTCACTCCAGTCTGCACGCATCTTTCCTGATCCCGGGGGACCAGGTTCCCTCAGGATTAGCCCCATTTCCTAAGGGCTGCTCTGCCCCTTGGGGCTGCTGGCTTGCTGCACAGTTTCTTCAAAGACAAAGTTTCGCAGCAGCGTGCGATGTTAATCTATGAAAATATCAAGACGTTTTGCTTGAATGTTAAAAACTTCTCAGGGGAAGCGTCTCCAGGCATTTAATCCCAGTTTGCGCTTGTTTGCACTTTGTAGGTGTTGAGGACTAACCCACAAGCACGGGCGACGTTTGGGACCTGACGTGTTGGTTTGTGCATCAGGTGGAAGAAGAACCACTAGGCTGGCTCACCTGCCACACGTCCAATCTCCTCCTGGTCGGCCTGCCCGGGACAACAGATGGGAGGAGTGAGAAGGGAGCGAGGATGTAAAGGTACAACAGGTGGGAGCAAGGACGTGCTCCCAAGGTGCACAGTCTTGGTTAGGTCTTGGAGAGAGACCTAAACCTGACGTACCCGAATACCACCCAAGGATGTTTCCACCTGAACTAGTACAAGTGTATCTATCTCCTATGCACTTTTTAACAGGGAGAGGTGCTGGCAGGATGTTGTAGGAGGGCTTCCCATGGCCAGGGCCCAGCTGTGAGGGCCCAGCTGCTCAGGAGCACTCCCTGAAGCTCCTGCCAGCCTGCTCCAGCCGCCAGAAGCAGCGCTGGGTGTGGGCAGGCAGGACGGGAGCTGGGCTGAGGTGTCACGGCCGGCTGGCAGGGCTTTTCTAGGGATGTGGGAAGCGCTACTGTGCTTGATTCACGTCAGACTTGGTAAAATAGGAGTTACTCATTGATCCGACAGACCTCCAGGCTAGCAGCTGAAGACAAAGGGAGCAGAAGTGGCTTTCTTGCCCGCTGCAGTCCTTCCCTCTTACGTACCCAGTGCACCTACAGGAGCAGGAACTCCAGCTGTGGTCATCTACAGAGGAAAAGCTGATCCAGCAAGCCACTGCGGGAGCTGCTCCATTGCAAACTCTCTCTGCTCCACAGAGTGATGATTTTACCTATCCATCAGGAAGCAGCCAATTAAAGAAAAGGTTGGAACAGAAAAGTGCTGGTGGAAGGCGTGGGGCAGGCGGTGCTCGGCCAGTGTTTGCTCAGCTCCCTGTCCCTGAATCCGTCATGTTTAGTGCCTGTAACGTTGTCCTGCTGCGTGAGGATTTGACGAGGAAAATCGATTTAGTTAACACTTTTTCCAGCAGAATTTCTTAGAAGGCCAGTTAGCAGACTCAGGAGTTTTCCTCTCACTCCTGCAAGAGGTCAATGGGGCAGCTCTCACGTCGAAGGCCCACGTTGCTTTCAGCAGGTTCTCCACCCTCTGGCGCGTGTCCTACAGAGCACCCAAACCGCTGCTGAGATTTCTTTGGTATTTCACCACGTTTACACAGGACAGCCTCACTGGGCAGGCCCCTCGCTGTTCGGCTCAGGTTTGGGTCACATTTCTGCAGCTGCGTTGCGGCAGCACCATGCGCCTCACACTTACCACCAGGGGTAGGTTGGGAAGCATCACGTAGGTTTTTACATACAGCAGTGCACTCTTGAAGCACGGTGCTCTTCCCAAGGCTGCCCGCTTCATGCTGCCCCGCAGGCAGCCTAAGGGAGGAGTGCAGCATTGCACCATAGGGCATCCACTGCTTTTCAATATTAGCTTCTGCAGCAAGATGAAACTAGCATTCCTCCCATCTCAAAGTGCCTGCTGTCCTCCTCTTTAGGGCTACGTACCTGGGTGATTAAAGAAAGCCACAGAGACATTCGCGTTCTTCTGATGGTTGTACCTGTGTCTCTCTCATGTCCTCATTTGCAGTCACTGCCTAGCTCCCACCTGATCTTAGCTCTTGTCTAGAGAGCAGGAATCTGGGGGACTGGGAGGGTTTTCCCCTTCTTAGCATGTCTGAAAGGGTTGTCAGGCAGGTGTTTTTCCTCTGGCAGCTCTGCAGATTTTGGCAGCCAGGCACTCTCCCAGGCATTTTCTCCTCTTTCTCCCAGGCATTTTTTCTCCCACTTTGCCCATTCCCTTGTTGAGCACTCGGCTCACAGACTGCAGCATACCATGCTGCCCTGTGGAAAAACACTCCAAATTACACCTCATCCATGCCCTCCACACTGCAGGTTCATTGCAACATGGTGCTCCTGCTGGAAACCTGCTTTTTTATATACATATTATTATTATTCCTTCAAATTCTGTCCAGAAAACCTCAGTTAGGGTTATCTGTTCATGCCATCTGATCTCAGAGTAAAAGCTAAGTGTCTCCAGCGAGCCCGTGGGTCACATGTCCTGCATCAGCAAGGGTTGTTTATTTTGATTTCTGTGCTCAGAAAGGAAAACCAGTACTTATCACTGAGAATCTCATGCAGGAAAGAGTCTCTTTCCCATGGCTTCTCCAAAAAAAAAAAATTATCATTTAATTCAGAGGGGTTTTTTGTGTGTGTGTGTGTTAGATGCTAGGCCTCGCAGGAACTGTTTAGGGCATCTCAGCACCTCATCTCCTCCCATACAGAAAGGAAGGAAGAAAAGGAACACAAGAGGAATCCTTTGCTTCCTCCCCACTGAGTATCTGCACGCCTCCTTCCATCAGTGCTCACCTTCCATGAACACCCCTTTCCATACTTGCAAGTGTTTCTTCTGTGACTGTGATGAGACAGAATATGAAATGACAGCAGGGCAGGCAAATTACAAACCCTTTGATACCTGCTTCAGAGGTCTGTGCCCTGCTTTTCTTGGTCTCTTGCAGGATGGCCTGGGCAAGGTATTCATTTCCCCGGCAGTAGCAGCCCCGGCCCTCCTGGATCCTCCAAAATGACCACCTTGGGAGAGCGTGCCTGCAGCACTGACATCCTTGCCTTGCAAGCTGTGATAGCAAAACCCTGGGCAGGTTCGGAATGGTGTTTGCTTTCCATTATTTTATAAACAAATATCCTTTTTTAAAAAATTGCTTTCTTTAAATCCTGATGTCTGAGGAGTGGGAAAAGAGTAAAAGAACAAAGCAAAGCTTCCATTAAAGTTCAAGCCCAGAAAGTTGAAAACACGGTAACTTGGGATCTCAATTTGGGATGAAAGCTGTGATCTTGTTTTCTTTTCCTTAAATGTCAGATTCCAGAAAGTTTTTAGTTTTTTGTTTGTTTGTTTGTTTGTTTTTTGGTGGTTTCCAGGTCTAGCAGGGAGAAGGAAGCTAAATAACCCCTCATTCAGTGAAGCACCATGCCTGGAGTGAAGGAGCGTGTGTAGAGCAGCATCCACGGGTCGGCCAGGTGCAATTCAGACGCAGGCTCACAGGACACTGCGGAGCCCTCTCCCCCTTCTGAACGTGCAGACAGCAGCATCCCAAGAGCCTTCACCTCTCACATCCCCTTTCTGGGAGGATTGGCAGCAACCGAGAAAGGCAGGTCAGCAAAAAGCCTTGAACATGGGCTGAGCATCCATGGGCATTTTGTGCTGCAGAGCGGAGGCCGGCAATGCCAGCACGGTCTCCCACCATCCAGGAGCGATTCTTCGAGGCATCTCTTGTGCGTGTCTGCTGGGTGACCTCCACATGGAGCGAGGACAGCCGCCTTCAAGTGAAACCTGAGCGAGGTAATGAGCAGCAGGAGCTTTGCGAGAAGAGGGGTTGTGCTTGGGGGATGAGATCACACAAGCCCAGTAATTATGTACTACCCTCTAATTAGGACATCAAGATTTGCATGTTGTGGCTTTGAAAACACATTTAAGAAGTGCTGAAGTAGTAGTTACTCCAAAGTTTAGGATTGATAAAGTGGTCTTGCTGGTGAAATTTATATGTACATATGGAACAGATTGTCTCTCATTTAACCATTTACATGACCGAGGAAGAGATCAGCTTTAGTTAAAACACCAGAACATTTTCATTTGGGTCTTCGTATTGGCTTCAGAAGTTTTCCTGGTTGGTAATAACTATAACAATATCTGACTCACACGGCAACTGAGGAAGATGCTTAAAGAAAAAAACTGATGAGTCACTCTCTAATGAATGCTACTCCTTAAAGTTTTATAATTTAACTTGACTTCATCATTTTAATTATTCCTCCCTCTACAGAGTTATAATCGTTGTAAGGTATACATTACTTAACAGTGTAAACAGTCTGCGTGAATTCAACGAAGACTCTTTGTACTACTCTTGTGCAATTTATGACTACTGCCACGGACATGAATAGATACAGGCAAGTGTGACCTGCAATAGCTCAACCAAGCAGCAACTGGACTGGAAGTTTCATACTCGAAGCCCTTGTAAAGAGTTATGGAAGTCAGTGAATAATACCACTGTGCAGTTTTGAACAAGTGAAGGCTTGTTCTACATCTAAATGGAGAATGCCAACAAAAAAGAGTAACAGATGATGAATTAAAGGGATAGCTAGCAGATATTTGAGCAGAATTTTGCAGGAAATGTTAAATAAATTAATGTTAAATGAATACTTCAAGCTCTGGAGATCCATAAAACTACTACCACACTGCCTTGCCCAGAAGGTGTCTGTCTTATGTAGGCAATTTCAGTAAAACCAAGACAGCCTGAAAATTTCAGTGTGTTTACTTCAGACAGATGGTGAGGACAGAGATAACTGGGTTTGGTTCTGATGTAAAAGGGGCCATCGGTGTTGAGAGCTCATCAGTAACTGCACTTCAGCCCACTGTTATCAGGAGGGGGACATACAAATATTATCCTGTGGCTAACAGCAGGCTCACAACTGACCAGCTACAAGCACTTACACATATCTCACCACGAAGATGGGCTTTTTCTATCCTATGTTCAGAGTTTGGGAAATGAACTGGTCTGACACATTGCAATGCTACACTCTCTCTGCTCTGGTGGCTTCTGCACGTGCTAAGTCTTTGCTAGTTATTACCCTGAGCACTTTCCTTTCTTTGATGTGTTTGCAAAGGAAGGTCTACGTAAGTGCAGTGCAGCTCTTAAAACTACAGAGCCTGCCATCCCGTGGCATTAAGCTTATCAGTAGGGCTGAAGGACAGTTTACTTTAAACAATGGTCTGGACTTTTTCTTTTCAACCGATGTTATTGTTTCACTCATTCAAAAAGTAAGTGACACCTGCGTAAAAGCAAGTTGTTCATGTCTGGTGAGCACCCATCATGCTGCAGGCTGTGAGTTTTTCACTGCTGAGTTATTTTCAGCACATTCACAGAGCAGTGGCAAGTGCATGCTGCATGCTGGCTTGTGCAAGGCCTTTTGAAGGTAGCATCCTGAAGAAAGTCACGTTTTGTAAACTTAATTTATACTTTGGTTGCAATTTCACAGCTCTGCTTGCAACACAAATTCAAAGTCTGCACTAGATACTTGCAATCAGTGAACAGTAACTCTAAGAAGTGCCAGTTCCCTTAAAAGCCTTCTGATTTTAAGGGCAAACTCAGGTGCTACCTTTTAGGAAAATAATTCCAAAAACTTTTGGACACCAAATATTCACCTGGGAACTTTGTAATTAATATATTTTGGTGTTTCCGTGCATAAATGCACACATACTTTTGATAGGTTTTATTGATCTCTACAGAATCTGAACATTAGTCAGTGCCAAACCTTGCCTGAGGCACTGCATGGGTTGGTTCTTCCAGGGTGTGATAGAGACTTTGGGTCAGATTATTTGTTATTTTGTTGTTGTTGTTTTCTCTTCAGAGCTCTGTAACCTGTAACTTTCTGACTGCCAGGGATCGCTCTCTGATCTGGGCACTTGGAGCAGGGCAGGTGTTCCCAGCCTCTGCACGCAAATCCATACATCCCACCACAACTATGAGCTGACTGCAATGATCCTGGCACGCTGCCACCTCTTATTTTAGGTATTCTTCTCCTGCTTGGAGGAACAGGTTCTGCCTGATTGAAGTCAGACAAGCCCAAGATCAAGCAGAGAATTTATCGGCTCAAAGGTGTCCGCTTGGAGAGAGAGATACCGCAACGGGAGCAGATATTCTGGAAGTTTGTTCTGTGAGTACAGTCATAATTACCAATGTTTAGCTTGCACAGATTTGTGCCCTGCCCCACCAGACATGTCACACCCCTCCTGGATGGGTTTTCCTTATGCCTGCACGATGCTGGGACCAGCACATCTCCTGCTCCTCTGGGGCTCTAGTTTACATCATTGCCAGATGTGGGGTAAACGAGGGGATGCTTACCTGGGCCTTCAGCAATGTTGCGTCCTTCCAGCCTAAATCTCAGAGGGCAGGAGGAGCTGTGGGATCAAGTCAGACACAGCACAGGGTTACGTTCATCCCCGCAAGAGACAACAGGCCTGAAGTGCTTTTATCTCCCTAGACCTGGCCTTGATTGCACAACAGGAAAAGTGTTCCCACGTAAACAGTGCTCCCCCCAAAATCTGTCACCTTACGCATCTTACAGACATGCTCTGAATGTTCATCAGCCGACGTGTGCTTTTTATCTTCTGTAGATAAAGCCACGTTGAAGGAAAAACTCAAGTGAGACAGCAGAAGAGGTGAAGAGCAAAGCCTTTGCTAAAGCTGTATTTAGCGATCTGTCTGAAGAGCACTTGGGAGAAAGGGTTTAAATGCCTCCAGCAGTTTCTGTGCCACCATCAGGGTCTAAATGCCAGCACTGTGCATCTCCCCAGCCACCCCAAACACAGGGCTGAACCAAACCTAGGATTCCCAGTACTTTTTGTAAAACCCCAAAGGAGAAAAATATCACACCCCCCCTCCAACCCCCCCCCCCCCCCCAAATCCTTTATCTGGGACCTTTGAAGCGTTTTTTTTAGCAGTAATAGATTACTCTATATAACATACTCCCAAATCAGTATTTTCTGTTAGTTTCCTTTATTTCCTTTACCCACTACCATTTTGAAGGCTAGGTGAGTTAGATGTAAAACACACAAGAAGCCATGGGGCTTGTTTTTAACAGGAGTGGCTACATTTCTGTATCATTTGAGGCTGGAGCTGGTGCAGTTAAGTGTTAGTGTTTCATCTTTTTATCTTTTTTTTTTTTTTTAGGGAAATGCAGTATCTCTGTGAATGGTGTATTATAACAGCGTGATCTGAACAGGCAACACCATGGTCTGCAATTTCACTCTTACCAGAGGCTCCAGATGCCTTCATCCAGGTAGGACGCAGGGAACCTGAGTGCAATTTTCTTCATCATCTGCCCCTTGGCTTGCTGGAGGTGCAGGCGGTGCTGGGTACCGTGGCTGAGGTTGTGTGGCAGGAAGGATTTAAGCAATGATTTCTTCATCTCACAGCCCCACATGTGCCCATCGTGGGCTCCCCCCGTGCTTTGCCCTCCTGCCTCCACCTCCAGCTCACAGTGCCTTTGCTCAGGAGCCTGCAGTGGGGCTGGGAGCGTTTTGGCAGGATGCTCTTCCCAGGGGAGAACATCCATGGGCAGCGGGAAGGGACCACGAAGGCCAGGAAGAGTGCTGGGTCTGGTAACGTGCCTGGGTAAAAGTGACGCTCACGCATTAAGGGACATGTGAGGGATCAGATTTTGTTTCTTATGGGAGATGCAGAGATTAGGATTTCTGAAGTGTAAGTGCAAATCAACAGGACATTCAAGCACTGACTGAGCTACACTCGGATCATACAGATTCACAGACACACACACACACAAAGAAAAAGCAGGTAATACTTCTGCTTGGCATGTGAAAACATGAACTGTGCAGAGGTTTGCTGGGAAGCGACAGGCAGAGTAGCCACAATGCAGTCCCATAACCAGGGAACTCTTCCTCAACAGCCGGACTTGATGGCAGCACGGAGACCTGAATGGGCGCTACAGATGAATAAAACACAGAGAGGTATTTTGTTTTGAACCAAAAGTTAAAATTTTATTTTGAATATCAATATACCAAAAAAATAAAAATAAAAACTTCCTTTTATGTAGTGAAATAGCCATTTGAAAATGGTAAAATAAAGATATTTCTCATACTATTCTCTTCTAGCTATTGTACATGTATTTTTTTTTTTTTTTTTTCTGAACAGAAATCTAGCTTGAGCTTTAAGGCTCCTTAAAGCCTAAAGCATGTAGTGGCTCTTTTGAGAAAGCAGATAAGTCAAGCAAAGCTGTGTTTCTTGAGCAGACAGCCTGTCTGAAGCTCTCCAGAGCTGGACAGATGTGAGACTTCTCAGGAAGCTGCTGTTTCAGGGGAATATCATTTTTTACCCATTGGGAAATACTCTCTAATCCCACTTCATGCAGCATTTTATCAAGCTTTATGATGCACTGGGGAAGCCCCCGGTCCCCCTTAGCTGTAGTGCTCTTGTGCAGAGCTGATCCTACTCGTGTTTAATTTAAGAAATCATTGTACTCTGTGGTGGTTGCTCTGCTAGAAAATAAAGTCTGCAACAAGGCACTGATCCTGCCCTTGCCCCTGTAAGCAGAAGGTTCTGTGCCTGTATGTGGCTGCACTGACCACAGTGGTAGCAGGACAGGTAGTTGTCCTTTAGCTTGCTTTTAATCAAATGGAATGGCAAACGTATTAAGGTAAAAGCAGG
The DNA here is from genome assembly GCA_011075105.1 of Heteronetta atricapilla. Classification (NCBI taxonomy): domain Eukaryota; kingdom Metazoa; phylum Chordata; class Aves; order Anseriformes; family Anatidae; genus Heteronetta; species Heteronetta atricapilla. Next base: position 24,176,743 of record CM021734.1, on the reverse strand, counting down.
GAAACACACCAACAATGAGTTGTAATTCTTTTCTTTTAGAGGACTCGTGGATGTGAGGCTGGAAAATACGACTAAGGACTGACATCAGGGCCTGAGTGATGCCCCGAGTGATTCGTGTCACCATTAAACAAACTCAGGGGCATTTAGGTCTGGCAACGCCCCTGCCACTGGGCTGTGATGGGCCAAAGCAGAGCTCTCTGAAACCACTGGGCATCTCACCAACAACCTCATTTTCAGGAGGTATTCGGCCACGTCCTGAGCTAACGTGGTATGAGCTGCAATCTGCTGAGCTTTCTTCCTTGACCGAAGCCATTTTTGTAACTCAGAGGGTATCTGCGCTTGTGATTTGTTTATAAAGGCTTCTGTTATTTGTTCTGAAGCACAGCACGGAGTGCGGATAGTGGAGATAGGATTGCACGCATGTGCTATATCTGGCACGTGCTTACAAGGCTGCTGTTTCACGGTCACAGTAATTGGTGCCTTACACTGCCCGAGACCTGAAACCTGACAGTGATCCCTGAGGTGTCGTCATTCCCAGCTAACCCATTCTCCCAAGCTTTTCCTTAAGGGAGGGAAAACCACCACGCACTCAGGCCTCTGCTCCCCCAAACCTGCCGCAGCTTTAGGGTCAGGAGCGAGGTCTCGCACCACAGGAGGGTCCCTCTGCCTCCAGCCTCCTCCCAGCACAACCCTGCCTCCACTTGGCCCAGCCTCGCCGCAGGAGGAGCGGTCGGTGTGAGCCTGAAAAAGCTTCCTCAGGGGTACCGAACAGCTACCCTCTGCGCTCTCCTGCGGCCTGAGCTCCCCAAGGAATGGACCTTTATCCCTGCCGCTCCGCTGGGTTTTTCTGAGTGATTCCTCCTGCATGCTCACGCCCTTATCTGGTGAGTAAATGCTTTTATTTGTTTCCTGTGAAGTCTGGTGAGAGATGTCTTTGGGAAGCAGCCACTCTTGTGTTATCAGTGATCCCACACATCACTGTTGTGACTCTGAGTCAAGGTTTGTCAGCGTGAGTGCTTTCCTTCTCATCACGGGCACAGCTTGAGGAGGCTTCCGAATTACCCAACTCCGTGTTGTTTCCCTAACTAGCTGAAAATACTTTCTTTAAACGTTCACTGCACAGAAGCATTGCTCAAGAAGAACCAGATATTGCTCACAACTGCCTAAGCACAAACCTGTACCAACTGCACTGTTCTTATTTCAGTGCGCTGGATTGATGTCTCCGAACACAAAACATAGCCCCTGGCCTTGGCAGACTGACCTTGCAATCACTGTGACCTTCCTGACTTCAGCAGTGCACCCCTTAACAGCACTTCCAGCATTTGTGCTCCTTGCCACAGGCCCCGTAACATTTGGTATGCTGTGAGAAGTTTGCATCATCCCCCAAGGTGTGTGTGAATGCAGCACAACTGCAGCTTTTCTGCAAATCATTAGGGGAAAAAAAAAAAAGAAAAGAGTCCTGCCAGGGGACAGAAAAGTGTGAAATTGTTACCCCCTCCTCCCCCCAAGGCTCGAGCCAGGGGAAGTAAGGAAGACCCAATTAGCCGTGTTTAGTTTGGAACAACTGGACTATGACGGAGGTGCCACTGCCTTGGTTGGCTGCCTTGCTGTTCAAGTACATGTGAGCGGGTTAGATGTGACGTCTAAAGATCATGCATGCACTTTTTCAGGGAAAAAAAAAAAAGGAAAGGAAACCAGTACGTGTTGGCTTTGGTCTTATCCTCAACTTCCATAATGCCAGCTGCCACATCTGACACCAGTGGAAAAAAACACTGGAGGAAGATCCCTATGGTATGGGATGGCAAGGGCACGGAGCTCTGGGTGCTGGGATGCCAGCTCCTGAAGCCAATGGCGGTGTGACACCCCATTTCTAGTGTGATGGGAGACGAACCCGAATTTGTCCCTTACGTGTCTGATCTTGCTGCCCCTTCCCTATATGTGTGCTCGCCTGCAGACTTGTCCTCCCCTTGGACTCCCACTGAATTCAGCATTGGCTTCCCCTGCACATCTGGAACACATCTGTACTGCATCTGGAGGGGGCCTGGTGGGCCGGTCCCTGCCCTGGAGCCGCTGCCCAGGCAGTAAGGAAGGGCCGTGGCCCTTGGCATGGCTGGGGACACCTCCAAGCCCCCCAGAAGGCTCGCGGGGAGGTGGGCAGGTTGGGAGCAACCACTACAGAGGCACCCCACAAGGGCTTTTGGAGAACGGGCTAATGGAGGGTGAAACGCCTGCTCTGCTGAAGTCAGTGTCGGCATTGCCAGCGTTTCCATCAGGTACGCACAGGATGCTTTTTGTCTGCTTGTGTTTTTTTTCTTCTTCTTTTTTTTTCTTATTTAATTATGCAAAAGGGTGTATGAAGCACGGTGGGTTGTTTGCGTACTCAGTAGCAACCCACCCTGTTTTCTGCCTGCTCAGCTTTGGCTGCAGCTCTTTACCTAGCTACAAGTTGCTTCGTACTTGTAAAGTTTATTGTTTTTTTAAGCTGCTAACTGCAAGCCTCCAGTTACCAGGGGCTGTCTGCAGCTCTGTAGCGGGGCCTCTACCAACGCTTCCAACACTAAAGGTAGGTGACTCTTAATTTTGCCTTTTCCCACTGTTACTCAGTCTTCGTAACCCGCTTCTTAGCCAGGGCAAAATTAAGTGTGAGGAAAAAGGCTTATTCAGCATTATAATTATCTACTCCCAAGCTGTAAAACAAAATGGTTTACACATTTAATTGGCGTTGTCTAATATTTCCATGTATACAGTAGTCCTATTAATGAATATCATAGCTTCATTACGGAATATCACATTTTGCTATTTGCTGTGTACCATAAAATAACGTCAGCACATCAATAACTTAAATAACACAAATGTAAACTTATTTTCTGCTTGCTGTAATTATGATTTCAGCCTACGGAGGCTTGTTGATTTGTAAGACCATTCACATAACATGGAATGTAACTTTATTTGTTTTTCTTTTGTATATAATGAGACACCAAAAGCCCTTGTCATCTCTTAACAAGATACTAAAGCAGCTCTGTTTCATGAATGACAGCACAATTAAAGCTAGAAATCATAATTAAAAAAAAAAAAAAAAAGAAAAAACCTTTGCACTGTACAATCTCAAATTAAAGCAAGGAAGATAATGACAATCTTTTGCATTAGCCAGGAAACGTGATTCTCTGCCACTGGGCTTTTTTTCTTGTTGACAATTCACAGAATGTGTATATGGGTGTAGTTATAGGTGTGCATATCCTACGCAGAACAGCAGTCCCTATTTTGTTGATCTAGTTCTTCTAATTGTTTAGTTAAGCTACCTAACTGATACAATTTAGAGTACTACATTAACACATTTAACATCAAGTTTACATACTTGCGTCTTTGAAATACTAGGAACTTTTACACATTTTATTTGGCTTCGTAAGGACTGGAATATCACAGATAATGCAATCTACTCGTCTTTGAGAGAATATGGCTGTTATCAACTAGCTCTCTAAGGTTCAGAGTGAAACACGTTTCTCCTTATTTCTGTAGCTGACTTCAGAGAAGAAAAGTGTCTTCTTAAGTGGTCAGTCTGATGTTACAGTACAGACTCTGCAGAGAGAGAGATACATGTTTAGTGAAGGACGATTCCCTCTGGACATTAGAGCTAAGCCATTGCAGCAAAATCACTCCATTCAGACTGATTTCTTCTACAAATCTCAAGAAAAACCTATTCCGAGCATCTTTTGTAGTAATATCTCCATGTGACCAGAGGAGGGCTCTTGGCACATCTTCGCCCAGCCTGGCAGGTCGCCTTGCCTCTTCCCAGATCCAGAAAAGCACACGGCGAGCATCCCTCGTACCGCAGGCTCTGCCCTGAAATCGGTGGGTAGAGACGACTCTCGCTGCTCGCCAGCTAGGCTGGCTTCTCATTTCCCCCATTCGATTCCATGTCGCTGTGGGTTAATTTGAGATTAGTGGATAATTCTTAAAAATCATGGTCGGGGAGTCGCCGCTCCCTCCTTCCTGAACATTCATCTGCTATTAGCCCCTGGTAATTAAGCAAATATTGATTGATTTAACCCTCTATGACTTATCCTGCTGCAGAAATTCCTTGCCTTTAGCTGAAAAATGCACTTGGAAAATGCACTCGCTGAGATATGTATTGCAACAGTGCATCTTTTCACATTAAGCTCTCGTATGAATACTGCTCCTTCCTGCCACCCAAGCGAGGTGACTGCCATCCAGATCTGCTCCCCTGGCACAGTACAAAGTGGAGAAATCAATCTCGTTTCGCTTCCGTTCACAACCACGATGACATTCAACCGCTTCTACACAGGTGTACATGACATCCTTTTGGGTTTTCTTTTGGTTAAAGGTATTGACCTGTTTTGGAAAAAGATTTTAATTTTGCAATCCTACTGGTATCGTAGATAGATCTTTTTGTCACCTCTCTGCTTTGTTTTGTTCAAGTGTAACACTGAAAAACTATTAGAAAGGATTTAGAAACTTGATTTTCATAATAAAAGTCTCTCTTCCACCCTGGGGAAGCTTGCTTAATGTACTTTTTCCCCCTCAACATTATTCATTTTTCTCTTTTTTTTTCTTTCCTCGTTTTTCAATTTTCATTTTTTCTGTTTCTCCTTTTCTCCTTTCTTTTCGAGAGCAGACAGGTACAAGAAGGAAGAAGTCTTTCATCAGCAGTCCTTTGAGATAGAGTAGATTTCAGTGAGTCCTCACCATGGTAGGATCATAAACTTACTGGGTTAAACCAAGCTAACTTTCCCTAAGCTGCCACGTTTGATCTGCACCATACATATATGCGTATCCTTGTGCCATTTTCTTTTCTTATAATTTTGTTTTTCTTGATGACCCTGAGCTATGGCTTCTGTCTCGTTTCTACCGCTAGTCAACCTTCCTTGCTTTTGTCGTTTTGCCGATATAGGCCTCAAAGAAAAAATGGCAGAAGAGCACAAAGTAGCTGAGGTACATGAGCGAGGACCAGATGATGTTCTGCACGTGGGAATGGCACTGGCCGTGCTGCATCCAGGAGAAGACCAGGTAATTGATTACACAACCAACCAGCATCTGGGTGATCTGCGATAAGGTGATGAACATGGCAAACTTGCGTGAGACTCTGAAGCCAGCAGCCCGCAAGGCATAGTAAGAGTACATAACGGCGTGCACTCCATAGTTCATGGTCATAAACCAGCCACCGCCAGCCACCATGTCCTTGTAGGAATACCAAGAATAAAGTAACACAGTAATGTGATGGTACCAGTGTAAGAAGATGAGCTTCTGTTTCCTAAGAATAATGAATATTGTATCTCCTGTAACAAAAAAGAAAAAAAAAAAGAAAGAAAAAAAAGGGAGGGGAGGAAATGAGAAACATATTGAACAATTCCACAGTTTCTGAATTCTGCAAGGCTCTCTTCCCACTGCTCTTGCTGGAGTATACATTTCTGGAGCATGAAAAAACCTCAGCTGCTTACCTCAGAGCTTGTCTGATTTGACAGCATACTCGGGTCTTATCTCTCTGCAATTTATGCCAAACCAGAGTATCCCCATTTTGCTGTGTGGACAGCCCCTGTCTGAAGACTCCACAGGTCTTTGCTGTAAACATAGCCTGTGAAAGCCTGGAGTGATGCAGGTGGATGTACGTGCATCACCTCAGGCTGTCAGAGTGTCCATCACACACCGTGACGAGAAGAGAAAAACAGAGAGCAGGAAACCCAAGGAGGAAGCAGCAGTGTCCTGCCATCCAAGTGCCTACCTGCGTACCAATCCTAACTAAATTTAGCAGCGTCTTTTGAGTCGCTATGCAAAAAGCTATTGCACATTCAACCCGTGCGATCGAAAGGTATGCAATTGCCAGAAAAAATGCTTTTAGAAAGAAATTTGTTCACGTTGAAATGCATATCCTTCTCTGCAAATTTGTGTTACTATTGTAGAAAAGGAGATTTTATTTCAAATTCCTGCCTTTTTCTTTCTTCTGCTTCTTGTGATTGCACTGAACATCCCAGTTAGACACAATATATATGTATGCTATTTGTTTGTTGTTGTACAGTGATTCCAAAAAGATCCCTAAGCTTTGAATCAGGGGCCTTATTTCTACATATACATATCCCTGAAAATCCAAATTATGAATAATAGTGATGGTTGGAACTGAAACTGCACTGTCTGCACTAGGTCTGCAGTAAGCCATAATGCTTCTGTTTACCTCATTAGCTGCAAGATGTTGATTCACATTTTAATAAGTAATCACATGATCAATTTATTGTTGATGTGCAGTTCTAGCTGACGTTTTGTAGTTTCAACCAAACTCAGTTTCAGTGGTTTTGCAGTACTTTAAGCAGCAGGAAAAAAAAAGGGTTCTGAAATAGCAAAATGCCTGGTGTCTGTCCCCTCACTGTGTTTATGCTGATGAATTGCCGTGCTGTAATTTGCTGAACCAAATTCTCTGCTGAAAGGTAAAGACTTATTTTGCCGTGCATCTGGACACGGTGAGTTCTGCAGCCCTTTGAGGTTTCATACGGGTGTCCTCTGAAAGGAAAGCTGGAGGGCTGCTAAATCACTCCTTCCGCCTTCCCATTAAAACACTAATAAGCTGTGGGATGAGAACACCTGCAGACAGGGTATGAAGTTGGCTTTGGCAAGTCTATGGCAAGTATCATTCCAAATAAATCGCTGGAGAAACGGCAGTTTATAAAAATCCACATCACACTGGAATGGGGATTGGAACAGCCAGAGATGTTGTGGGGAACTGGTTTCTGTTTGGAGACAGCCACAGCTTTCAATGTTTAGGGAGGAAGCATGTTACTGTTCATAATTGTACGCCCACACGTATATTTAAGGATGAATGTTGCAGAACGGAGGTAGGATCTGACTCAAAGCCACTTGATGACACAGCTGCTCTAGCCCAGCTCTCACTTCAATATCCATGGGGTGAGTGGCTGCTGCTGCTGCTATTCAGATTTGTCTGTAATCACTGATGGCTTCAGAAGCAATCGGCCAGGCCTGGTAATGCTGAGGGAAATGCCAACTTATCCTTTGCTGTGGGATCAGGACATGTCCTCACACAAGTTTCATGGGGAGCAAAAGGGATGTGATGTTTTCTCATCAACTGCATCATGATCATAACGTTGACAAGTCCCTCAGGCCTGAGCCTGGACCTACAAAGCTCATGGCTGAACTTGCAAAGCATGAGAGCCCAGCTCAGGGCATTACTGGACTTGTGTCTCCTGCTACCGACAAACACAAAAACACAAAGCATATGAAGCGTGCTTGACTGGCAGGCTCAGATCTAAAAAGGATGGTGGTGAATTCCTGGCAAACCGTTGTGGACTTGAAAAAAAATCTCTGGAATTCAAACTACAACTTCAACTACGGTTTCTTGATGGAGACTTACTAGCTTTTCCTGGTTTTCATTCTTCCCACAGCTCTTACTGTTTAGGGATGCCAAATACCTTGAGCCATGGCCACTTGCAGATGAAGAAAATGTGTACCAGCCGGGGCTCTGGGGAGGAATGGGAAAGCCTTTTGCCACTTAGAGGATGCCTTGCTGCTGTGTATCAATGGCTGATGTCCCGTTGCTGTTACAGACAGATAAAATCTACTGCTGGCAGGTGGGCTACATAAATTAATTGACAGGTTGGTGACAAGGCAGACCCCAGTCCTTGAAATACACTGGAGCTTAGTGAACTTCACGTCTGAGGACGTGGACCTACATGTTTTTGTTACCTGAACCATCATCGTAAGTATGCTGACAAAGGCCAGGAGAAAACTCAGAAAGTTGAGCTGTAATTTCAGCTTTGAAGGTTTGTACAAATGAGTCATACTGTGGAGACTTGGAGCAACCTAGATTATATATGTAAGTACCTGAGCCTGCCCTGTATTGCTAGGGCAACCAACTGAGGGGCTTTGCACTTTGCCACATGAATTGTAAACGGGCAGTGTCAAAACCGTGGCAAAGACCCAGCTATTTTCCAGGAGGACTGGCAGAGGCAGAGGAGAAAGAATCGTGTTGAGCTTGATGGCATCTAGAGAATGCTCTCTTCGTTCTGCTCTACATAGGCATAGAGAGAAACAGGGAGAGAGGTTACTCACCTAGTTCGGGTGCTTTGCTTAGCACAAATGCATATGCCCAGAATTTGCTGACAGGTCCAATGTAAAAACTCTGGTCACACACTGACTGCTTCAGGCCTTTGGTCATCAAAATGTACAGCATGAAAGGAGCAGTTCGAACAGCACCAAGTATACTTGAAAAAAAAAAAAAAAAAGAGAAAATGAAGAAAGTTGAGTAGATACTTGACATCTATATGCCATCACTTCAAGTCATTATGAGAAAAAAAAAAAAAAGTCATAAATGTGCTAAAATAATAAGCTTAACAGCCTTAAAGTTGGAGTAACTCTGCCGGCTTCTAGGAAGTTATTCTGAACTCGTATTAACAAAGTGAATCGCAGTAATAAAGTATTCCCTGCTGAAAGTCTGGAACAGTAACATCAATGGTTTTTATTTCATTACTGCAGGAACAAGCCTTCAGTTTTCAGGAACAGTCAGAGACCCCTAGCTGCAAACAATGTGCAGAGTTTTGATGCTGGTGGCTGGAAGACTACAAGAAATGAGTTAATAAAGAGCTGTCATCAGCATAACCAGGACCAATTCCCTCCTCTGCTTTCCTGAGTTTTCTCTCGTCTCTCCTCATGCATATTGCACCCACATGAACAACGAAAAGCCCAGGCAGGATGCACTGACTGTGGTAGGGTGCTGTGGTCAGGGCTAGTGTTTTGGTGCATGTGCTGGCTTCATCTCTTAAGGAGTCATTGCTAACAGAAGAGCTGTCTGGTTGAATGGTTGTAAACAGCACAGATTCACCTCATCAAAGTGAGATGCAAGGTAACAGTGTTTTGTAAATGAGGAACATTATGAGATTTGCAATGATACTAATTGGTGCAATTACAGAGGGGATAGGTTCAGATAACAAAAGACATCCAGCTGACATAAGGAGCTTCTGTCTCAGCAGTGAGGCGCTCTGCAGAAGTAATTGCCTTGCTGTTCTACAGCAAGAACATGCTTGCCCATTATTTAACACTGCGGTTTGGTTGGCCTTCAAAAATCACGATGAATACTGGGTGAAACAAGAAACTTTCAGAAAACTGGAGCAAAGAAAGGCCCAAGCTCCTCTGGGGCTGAGTATATCTTTATGCCCATATCATACATCCCTCTGCTTCTACTCAGCTCCATCTTATCTCCCCTCTAACTTCTCTGTGGCCCTGTCCTACTCATGAGTTCTCTGATTCCTGCTCTGCCTCAGTGTCTTTTGTGACTATAGCATGGCAGCAGGCCAACCAAGCCACCTGAAACTGATGTGTGCTGACACATATGGATAATGCAAGCTATCAAATACACAAAGTAGGTGAAAAAAGAACACCTCATCTGAAGCTGCAGGTTCTCTATCACTTGTCCTTGTCTTGTGAAGCCAGTAGTCTTTAAAAAATGGTTTTTAAAATCATCAAGGCAGCCCCAGATGCATGGTCTACGGCAATTCTTACTTGGTCGGAGTAAGTGGTCCAAGTACAGCTGCTGAGCATAAAAACTATTGATCAAAGTTTTTATTTTATTTGCAGAAAGTATTTAGATTTCCAAATCTGCATTATTAATAGAACCGGTCTAGCCTGACTGTTGTTAGCAGAAGCATTGCCCTTTGCTTGCTCCTGTTCACCGCACGTACTCTGCCAGCGAGTGGAGCACCATGCTAGGAGGCTCTACAGCCAAGTCGTGCATGGGGAGAAGTGTTATATCCTGGCTCCTGCACTACATTTTGTTGTACCAGGTCTGACTGCACCATCAAGAAATTCAGACAACAGTCAACATTGCTCAGTTCTCCCAAGAAGCTACTATTATTAGCTGCTGTTTGTATGGTGGTATTTGCCTGTGGGCCCTACTGCCAGCCAAGTCCTCCTCTGCTATGTGTAAATAGTAATAATAATAATAAAAAAAAAACCATCCTGCTGTGGTACAGGTTTACTGAAATTCAGGTAAGTCTGGGTTTCCCAATAGCACTGCCCAAAGTTATGCATATATTATGCTTAGTTATGCTTAGGCAAGACAGCAGCTGCAGTCTCTCACATACAGATTTTGGATTAATCCAGCCCTGAAGAGAGAAGAGAAAGTGAAGAATTCTGAGCATCTACGCAGCCTGTAGTGCATCTTTTCCACGGAGGGTTGTTCCCTCCCAGAAATGCTGTCTGTGCATGCTTTTCTCATGTCTTTCTGGCATCAGTCCTTTTCACTGCGCAGAATGCCCAAGCCTGCTGTAGGAGTTTTGAAACCGGGTGCAACTTGTTCTGTGTGTTCCCTTTAGCATTCATGCTATGTTTTCCCAGGAGCTGCATTTCTCGTTCCCAAGAAGACAGGAGATCGTCACAGAGATGTGATCTGATCACTTCCCGAGGCAGTGAACTCCTCAACTTGGGCAGGGCAGGCTGCTGCTTGCTCTTGCGTTTTGGGTGGTGGCAAAACTGGGTGGAGGAAGATTGGGCATAATAGCTAAAGATACACAGCTGGTAACCTAGTTCTCCCACTAGCAAATACTTCGGTGCTGGGGAAAAAAAAATAGGCAATTTTAAATTAGTATATCAAATAGCTGCAAGTAATGGGCCTTCACTTGCACAGAAACCATACTGCAGTTCTAAAATACCGTATATTTTTGAAGTTTTAAAGCCAAAGAGAATTCTGTGCCATGAGCACATGCTCAGATAAGAAGAGCACTGGTTCAATCAACAGGCAGACATTGTCTTAACTGCAGGTAACTCAGTGTGGATGGCCATGGACTTAATCTGGACTGATAAGAGAGCAGAAGAGTATTTGCCTTGTGAGGATGGCACAGTCTCACTCTGCTGTCCTTGGGACTGCAAGGATGTAACTCTTCCTGTCTTTCTGTTTAGCAACAACTGCAGAGCTCTCCTTGGAGTGTACACACACACACACACACACTTTTCTAAATGCAGCAGGAGTAATTTCACGGCATGGTGGCATCTTCTAGGTCCTTGACTCCAGAAGAAGTGGCTCTGGCTACTTCTCTACATGGTGTGAGTCAATCTGGTCTGAAATTTTTATCAGTAAAGAAGAAGTTAGGTTTTAGCATAATTCACAAGACTGGCAGACTGGAAGCAACCGATTCAACTACCTAAATACATGCCATGGGAAAATAGCTGTTTATGTGATGTGCTGCACACCAAAACACCGGCTTGGCAACAAGCACACGCCCCTGGAGAGGGGAAAAGATTGAACACAAGTCTGCAAACATGCCTTGGACACATAGAGACATTGCTGCCTGTTATGCCTCTGCCACTTAGCCTTGTTTGCTCTGTAAGGTAAGATCAACCAACAAATTTCTATCTTGCAAAGACATGATGTGCAGCAGAGTGATGACACTGCTTGCTCAGTAAATCACTTCTGCTTCATTTTGTCCTCACCCTGCTCTGAGCTGTAGCTTTTGTGAGGTATTGAAATGAACTGCTTACCAAAGCAGTCTGTCTCGCACGAATCATCCGCAGGGATTTTAGAAATAAGGTAGCAGTGAATTACTGTACAATTACAGCCTTTTGCAACAAGAGAGACTGATCAGAAACAAACTGCCCTGGCTAATGCAGCTTTCTCATCTATTCACTCAAAATGTCCTACATTCGCTTCCCTCCAGGCAGTGACTGCTCTGGTAGACTGATGAACACCCAGCTGATATTTTACTGTCTATAATGTGATCAAAATATAGCCGTGAGAAAAAGAAAATCTGAAGATTTTTCTTTGCAAACTCAGTTTCAAATGAGGGCCTCAAAACCCATTGTACATATGGGTTAGGACAGCAGTTATAAAGGAGGGAGACAGAGAGTCGGGAGCTATCTGATGTTACAGAGGACAAAGCAGGCACTCGCAGCTGAAGGCTATCCACTACTCCAAGCTGCTGTCATAAGGGAGTGCAGCACGTGTTTGTCAAAAGCCTAAGAAGGTGGCCGGTAGTTCAAGTCCTCTGTCCAAACCTGGCTGTCACCGTGGCAGGCTTGGCCATGCTCCTCTTCATGCAGGTACATTCCTGCACTTGGCTACTGGCACCCCAGCCCAGGATCAATACGGCAGCAATGAGCAGGGAATGTGACTGCAACTTTAAAAAAAAATATTCAAAGAAAACTAAAGAAATGCAGGCTCCCATTTATCCCACAGCAATGGCATTATTGCGTTCTGTAATGTCCTACCCAGATTTCCTATTCATTTTGATATTTTGCTTTCACATCTAGAAACAAGCCCACGCCCGCATTTTTCAGCACATAGATGTGGACAAGTTCAAGTTCAGCACAGAATACAGAAACATTTTCTGAAAGCACTTTAGTGCTGTGACAACCACACAGCGGAAGCCTTTTGCTCAGGTTTGTGTCTGAGAAAAGCCAAATAAGCTGACCAAATGCTCTGTGCGAACCAGCCTCGTCTCTGCAGACCCAGGCAAAGCCTGGTGTCAATAGTGGAATGTCTTTTGGTTTCCAAAGTGTGCCCTCCCGTGCTGTAATCTGTCATGTGGCACCACCAGCAGAGAGCAGCAGGGAGCCCACGGCAAGCTAGACCATGCCATGCTGCCCAAAATTAGGGAATTTGAACGCGGACTCCCAAGCAAGGCCCTCCTGATCCCCACTGCTGCACAAGGCCGTGCTAGCCCGGCACCCAGAGCTGCAACGCCTTGCTGTGGGAAGGCCAAAATCTGGATTTGTGTCTGCCTGCTCCTGTGGTACCTCACAGGGGGTGGCTGAGAGCATGTGGCCCTTGTGACAATTGAAGTGAGGCCTAGCAGTGCAGGCCTAGCAGTGCAGGCCTAGCAGTGCAGGCCTAGCAGTGCAGGCCTTCCTCACCGGCATCACCGGTGTTCCAGCCCTTCTTTGGCACAGTGTGGCAGTGAGAACAAAAAAGGAGGCCACTTTTTTATTTTCTTTCTTGTTTTAGCACGCAAAATATTTACAGAGGAAGTATTCTGTGTTAAAAAGAGATGTTCAAAGGTCAGCACTGCTGAAGAACGTGGTGCTTTCTAACCCTTCTTTGTGATAAATCACAAAGCTGTGTTCAGCTTTCAGTCCTGTTCAGCAAGAGTACTTTGCTGGACGTATCGAGTTCCCCTTCTGCTGCTAAGGAGCTGGTCTCTTAACAAAATCAAATGGCCTTTCCGTGCCCTGCTGGCTGAAAACCTGCCATCCGTACACAACAGTAACCCGCTGTGGTGCTGGCGGTGTGGTGGAGTCCCCTCAGGTGGGCACCTCAGGGCGGCCTGAAAACACACCTAGAGGAGTCAGTTACTGTACTAGACAACAAAAGATATTTTCTGTGCTTAGCAAAGCACCTGAAAACACATACAATGTAAACAGATACAGGAAAAACAGAGAAAGCGCCTACAAGAGAAGCAACCTGCTGAACTAAGTTTATTGAAATGAAACACAGCTGAAGCCACCTTCATTAGACGAGCTCTTAACTCCCCAGCTGGACAGCTGCCCCTGAATCTGAACCAGACAAGAATCTCAGGACCCCCTGGTATTAACAAGCAGCATGTGCCCAGGTGGCTGCTTCTCCAGGTGGAGGAAAGAAAGGCTCACATCTTTCAGCCCTGTTTGTTTCTTGTGCTCTTTGATTAGGTCCTAAAAATAAGTTTGTGAGAAAGCAATTTTGCAGCATCACCGGGATGTTTTTTTTTAATAGTTGAGAGTATTTATAGAGCTTTCTTCTCCACTTGGTAAGGGTGAGATTCTTTCAAATCACTCTTACCTGCTGTAGTCTCAAGAAACATGGTCCCAGCATAATAGGCGATCAGTGATACCCACCAAGCAGATGACACAGCAGGGAAGGGGTTGGGTGACGGCTTTCTTTAAAACTAAACGCTTACGTTGCCTGAGATTAAATTGCTTGGAGATTTCCCATGAAAACCTGATTTGGCCATGCGAAAAGGAACAGTAGCTTTGGCTGACCCAAAAGACACTGCGGTGCCTCATGAGGATGCAGCAAATGTTGAAGGGGCCACTCGTCTTGCAAAGCAGCAGAAGGAAAGGTTTTTTTTCCAAGCCTACCACAAAGTTATTTTTTTTTTTTTACATTAGCTACTTTTTATATGTTGGCTTCAGGTCCCGCAGGAGCAGAGTGTTCTGGGAAATTGTTAGTCTTTGTGTCAAAGAGGAGAAAACCCTCAAACAAAATTTTACTAGTTAAATCAGGAGGTTTATAGGGGCCTGCCCTCCATCTGTGAAAAAAAAAAAAAAAAGAATAGTTTTTTCTTCATCTGGCTGCAGTGAGGGTAATTTATTGTTAAAGCTGAGACGAAATAAAAGGGAATTTCCGTGTTAAAGCAGTTACCTGAGTGGTGCGAAACAGGGAAAGGATCTGGGACTGAGCCTACTGATTTTTATTGGTGACTGGGCGCCCATTTGAAGCCTATTGTTCCCCAATCCTTTGTGGGTAAACATACTAGACAGTTTCAAGGCTGGGGGAAGAATAAAAAACATGACGATAACCTTTCAAGAGTCTGCCTGACAGAAATGGCACTCGTTCCCATGCCGGGAGGAGACCAATGAGACCTGCTGAGAAATACCACCCTTCTGAAATACGTGAGCAAAGGCCGAGCAAAAAATACATTTCCTGACTAACTGCCCTTAAACTTCAGTGGATGACTGCAGGAATGTATTCTTGTATTTAAACAGGTGTAGATGCTATCAGGCTGCTTTAGGCCTATCTGTGATTGTAAAATCCTAGTATTTTTACAGTAGAGTGAGCAACCATCCGGTAAGAAATCTATCAATAATTACAAATGAAACGTGGGCAATGACAGAGAGATCTTCTGGCTGCTGTTCAGTAGCCTGTGCGGAATTAATGGATCTTATTTGGATCTCAAAGAGCTAGTGAGAGTCATGGCTAAGTCAGCACAATAGGACAGGACATGCTCTCTCATCTCACAGAGAAGAAGCCTAGAAAAGGATCTGGCACCCAATATCCTAAATGGTCCACATGGCACAAGGACAGCATCTATGAAATCTTTGTAATTTATTTCAATACATTAATAACTGACTAGGAGAACCAGCTTTGTATGTCTGTTACTTACTGCCCTACCCAGAAGACCAGGTAAGAGCAATCAATACATGTCTGCAATAGACTCAGTCATACTCCTGCTTTCCCTGTGTTTTCTCTTGGCATACTAGGCAAATACAAGTGTGGATTTCATCTGATGCAGCTGGACACAAAGAACATGAGCCTATGGAATGAGTTCTAAGAGCATCCCTACTTCTATCTCACCGTCACTGTCTTGCCCCCCAACCTGATGTAAGACCAGGCCCCAGCAGCCTGCCCTGTGGTAGGAGAAAATATTTGGATTCTTTTCCCTTGTGGAATTTCTGCCATTGTTCCAATTATTGTGATTGTTTTGCATTAATGCTCCTTGCTGATTCCTTTACTTGCACCAGTGAACTCCAAAAGAAAATCAGGCATTTAAAACCACTCCCCTGCTGTGGATCCCAAGCCATGCCCAACTCTTTGTGACAGGGGCAGGTACAAAAAACACACTAGTGGGGTGTTGATGTTCTTAAAAATTCATGTTTTCCTTTGCTAATGACCTCAGTTGATAAAACTACAAAAATGCAGATATTTAATCCCATACAACAGCAACTGATTCTGTGGGACTCTCATTTCTAAATGCTTCTATCCAGGCCTAGGAAGAAGAAGCTTGAAGACGTAATTGAGCCAACCACAGGTGCAGCAACCTGCATGGATGAGAAACTCTCACTGTAAAAGGAAAATGTCTTTATTTTAAAGTCAGTCTGGGGATTTTGCAGAAGACTGCAATGCTGGTTTTTTGTACGTTTAGGATTTAGAACTATCATGATGTTACCGTGCACCCAAGCTGAACTTGTTTCTGATCTATGTTGTTTGCATTTCACTGAAAAAAAAATAAATACACCAGCTATAATTTCGCCATATATTATTTTAACTAAACTAACTTTGGGCACAGATAGGAGAATGTCACCAACTCTTCCCTGGTGCTGATAAACCATGGTAACAATTTATGCGCTTATTCTGTCTATAGCGGTTTTCGTGTAAAACTAAATTTTAGTGTAGAACTGTGCCATCAGAGAGGAGGTTTCTGCTGCCATAATTTACTACTTTGCAACTGTGTTCAGATGTCCTTGTGCTCGGTTACCACTATTATGTTGTCCACAGATAATTTTGAGCACAGTAACTCCCTTGTGCACCTGTGTTCTCCAGGGCCTAGCCTATTGACAAAATTATTTGGGACCATTCATTATTATCTTGCAATTGGCAGGAACAACAAAAAATAAATAAATGGTCCCATGGTGTCCCTTTTTCCTATGGCATCTGAACACCTTACAAAGCATGTTTTCAAAGATTACAAAACCTTCCTTTGATGAACAATTGTGTTAATCTCATACTTTAAGAAGAACATAGAACTCATTTCCTTTAGCCGACATATCTGAAAGGCCATAAGGTACCTGTAGTCCTCTCACGAAGCCCCACTGATGAAACCTTCTTTCTAAGGTCCTACTTTCCTGCTGCTCCTCTCTGCCTCTCCCATGTCCCGACTGGGATGGAGAGCAGGTGGGTCTCACAGCTTACCCACAGAGTCTCTCACCCGTCTTAAAGTTGATGGAGTCCCATTCAGGGTGGGATCCATCCAGAGTATTGTTAAAAAAAAAAATAAGAAAAAGAGGAGGTGATGAGTAACATATGCTTGTCTCAGCATGGCACTCACCCTAAAACCTAGCGGTCAGACATACTGAAAGTGCATTAAAGTGGGGTACTCTAGCTCTCGGTACCACATGTGTGAGCAGAAGTTTTGCTGATCTTTGCAGTTTTTCTCCCGGGTTTTGGCAGAAGAATTTTCTTTGCATAAGTTCACGCATACTTTGAGGTTTGGGCTCGGTCCTATCAAAATCCCAAAGCAAAATTTGAGAGACTTCCATCTTTGCCCCCCCAGCACTGAACCGAACATACAGACCTTGCATTTCAGACCCTTCTAACTGTATCTGATCCAGATGTCTCTCCAGCAAGCTTTTCAATGCAAATCATCTGAGTTTTCAGTGGGGACCAAAACCTGAAGCCACGCCAGCTCGGAGTGATTTTAAAATTGTGCAAATATTTTACATGGCTGTAAGAAATAATATATCATTTGTGCAAGTTTATATACCCATAAGCATATGCATATAGGCCTGGGCGGTTTTCACTTTCCCATGTGATAAATTACTGGGAGGGAATGGAGGAACTGGAGGTATGTT
The DNA here is from genome assembly GCA_011075105.1 of Heteronetta atricapilla. Classification (NCBI taxonomy): domain Eukaryota; kingdom Metazoa; phylum Chordata; class Aves; order Anseriformes; family Anatidae; genus Heteronetta; species Heteronetta atricapilla. The sequence continues at coordinate 24,159,472 of CM021734.1, read as the reverse complement.
AAAGTGACAGCTTACTCCACGGTTTCAAGTGAGGGCAGATACTGTGCTCCTTGCATCAGTCTCTTTCTCTCCCCTGCAATAAATCCTTCTGTGTGGGGCCACTCCCTTCAACCGTTCCCTCTCATCATCACATTTCCTAGTCACATCTCACCTGGTTCCTAAAACCATCTCTTTGTCCTTTTGATTGACAAAATTAGGAAGGAAAACAAACAAACAAACAAACAAACAAGCAAGCAAAAAACCAAACCAAACCAAACCAAACCAAAAAAAAACCCAACAGGCTAATTTCCTCCCCTCTCCAGGGACCTCATTAGGCATCTCAAACAGTGACATCTCTGCAGGGCTCCTGATCAATGGACACTGTCATCTGGAGATTTTAATCACGTTAACACCACAGCAGAGTAAAATCCATCTGATTCTCCCTTGCTAAAGTGCCAAGCTCAACAGCTCTGCCAATTGCTGCAACTACTACTCAGCAGGCTGATTTATGTGTGGATAAAAATCAATCAGCCACAGCTACTGTCTCCCAGTCCCTCCTCACCAAACCCGAATTCCCCCTCCAGGAAATGCAGTTTGATCCCCCCGGCCCTGCCTTCTTTATGACTGGGATTAGCTATATTCAGGCAACCCCGAGGAGCAGAGCATGGAAACAATGCAGCCACACTTTGTGAGCAGAAAAACAAGCGCCAGGACCAGACTCTTGCAAGTGGTCTTTACAGCAGCTGACATTAAAAAAAATGGTGGAGAGTCTTACACAGAGCACTCAGCGGCTATGCAAGGCCCGTTGGGCTTTGCTAAAGAGATAAAGAAGGAGCTGTGGTCAGGCTGAGGGGCACTGGTACTCAATCATCACCCCCAAAGCATGAGAGAATAGCCAAATGTGCTCACAGGGACACCAGTGAAACCATACACTGCTGAAAAACACGTAACTGTTTTCTTGCAGCGAATGAAGAACAATTTTTCAGCTCTACCTACACATCCCTGCATTTCTCCTGACTTCCAAAGAGTTGGTTACAACCTAATCAATAGGAATTAGCCACCGTTCATTCTTGTGCTCCTGGATGTGCTGTTACCTGATGCTAGTCCCTGATTATCTGGCACATGGAGGGTAGGAACTTGCAGGAACAATATTTCTTGACGAAAGCTATCTTTTCTCAAGCAATAACTCACTCTTCCATTGCTAAATAATAACTGGACTCTTGGAGCTGAAGACCCCCAGCATCCTTTGAAGGCTGTATACTTGGGCAGGAACATTTCCTAGGTCTTAGATACTTATTTCAGCAAGTTTGGACTGTGGCTAAACTGCTAAAAAGAAAAAAAAATAATCAATTTTCATCTTAAGCCCTGTGTTTGGTGCAAAATCTCGTAAGAATTAAGGAATTCATCTAAGGATTTCTAAAGTAGCCCATGAGGATTCATAGGCACAGTGTAACTCTTAAGTGATGTTTAATGAATGCTTCAGGGGCATCTGCACTTGCTCCTGTGTCATTATCAAAATTATTGTCAGCATCAAACATTATCTCAAGAAAATTCCAGAATAACTGCAAAATTACAGTGATTTAAATGATAATCCAAAAAAAGTGACGTATCTATTTCTGCAGGATAATTCAAAGATACTTACAGGATCAAATGTATCAAGATGGTAGAGTAACCATCATGTATAGCATTGAAATGTATGTACTCAGGAGTTTGAAATTATCCTGGGCAAATAAAGCCAAAATGTAATAAAGTGAAAGATTCAGTGGAGAATCAAGCCAACCAATGGAGCTAGCAATCACTAAAGCTGTAAAACAGGCAGATAACAAATGAAACTCAATCTAAGTTACAGATAAAGACTAGCGTTTGACAGAATAAAGAAGGCTTAAAGAAGCTAAAAGTTATAATATGGCTGTAATGAGCTGCTCAGATCCATAAATTAAATGGCAGTCACGGGCCTGGAGTCACTCATCTTCTTTTGTCGCTCCTTCCTCCCTGCAGCTGTGCTCCTGTGAGCACCCAGAGAAGCCGAGATCTCTGGGTGCCCGCAGCTGGTAAATTGTAAAGACATTTGCTTAGGGAAACAGCTGAATTTGTTGGATGGTGGCGACTTTGGGAAACCACGGGCTGACATCTGTGTGCGGCTCTGCCGGCGCAGGCCCCGTTTGTTAACACACCTGGCCATGGCTCAAGTGCTGGATTTGCTAGGCCGGGCGAGTTCCCACCTCTCAGCACTTCATTCCCGCTGTATCCAACAGGCATAAGCTGTCGGGGACTCACTCAGAAGACATCCCATGGAGATTTCTGTCCCCCAGTGATTTCTCCTCTTCCCCACCTGCAGCAGGGAGGATGTGAGCCAGGCACCGAGGATACTTTCTCCCTAGTACAGTTCCCTCCTTAACCTAAAACTGAGAGGAGAAGTCCGCTTCCAGGGGGGCGAGCTTTGAGCAGGACACTCCTGTGGTCTGGAGCAGGAAGATTTCACACCAAAAATATCATTTAAGGTGACAAACAGACCGATAGATCTCTCACCGATGGAGAGAGCGGACAGAATAAGGCCAAGCAAGTGCAGCAGCTGGTTTCCAAACAATGCACTGCATTTGTTTTGCTGAGGCCTTCAGTTTTCCAGCAGCAACAACAACAAAAATCCCCAGGAAAGCAAATAGACAAAAAATAAAGGAGAACTTTTTGAAGAAAGGCTGTCCAGCTTTGCACTGAAAAAAAGAGATTTCCACAGGAATTGTCTAGCCAATGCTATCCGTACCTCCTTTAAACTAGCATCAGCCAGGTCTCACAGTGAATCCCTGATTTACTTTTAATCATGACTGATAAGGTAAAAACAGTCAAAACTTTTTATATTCAAAGTAACTTTGACAGACATAGGCCACCGTTGTAACAGCAGACTGAACGAAAAGATGAGGTTTCAGAAAAGGATAAGCACATCTTTTCGTCACATGGCATCAAGCACAATTCTGGGAATAAAGATATTTGTCACGGGATGCTCTTCTTACTTAGAATAAATAAGGTACATATTGGACATATGTCTTCTTGACAGTACTTTATTGCTCTTAGTCCATACATTTTTATCACCCCTACACCGTATTTTTAATGCCAGCTAGCATTTCTTTGCCATTTATAAATCCACCCTACATAGCACTGTTTGTATTTCCCTACTGGGATTACAGTTTAGCTTACAGAAAATATCTTTTTTTTTCTTAAACTGTTATGTATCATCCAAGGGATTTTTTTCTCTCTCCAACCATTCTGAACTGCTGTTCACCCAACTTTCAACTTTTGCTCCAAAATGGTTATTAAAAAGATGTATCCAATATTGGTCGCATAAAAAAATCGGGCAAGCTTGTAGCAGTGAACATGGCCCAACCGAAATAAATTGTTAGGTATGTATTAAGCACTGAACCATGTCTTGTTGAAAATATGCATCAGCGCTTTGAAAATACGGTGAATACTTCCTATGGCATTCTCTTGCTTTTAACTGTGTGAGAGAGAAGATAATTCACCTCAAATGCCGCTTATTAATCTTAATGCTATTTTGCAAATACTGCTCTTTCATTAGTTTGTTTTCTCTGTGAATGTACTTTCAGGACCCATGTAAAATTTCAGAATATTTTAAGATTTTGCGGGCTTGCTCAGCAACATACGAAATTAAGTTGCGTTTTAATCTCCGTGGCCAGGCTCTGTGAATGGCAGGCCTTGAGACAGGACAAAAATTTGAATCACTGTTCATCACTTTTCTTATGGATAAGGCATGCTAACTAGAATGTATTTCGGAGTCACAAATCCAAGCAATTGAACTCCTGTTCACAAACTTATGTTCGGTCTTCTCCTTCTTTTCTGTTTTCTCTTCTTTTCCTTTCCTTTCCTTTCCTTTCCTTTCCTTTCCTTTCCTTTCCTTTCCTTTCCTTTCCTTCTTCTCTTCTCTTCTCTTCTCTTCTCTTCTCTTCTCTTCTCTTCTCTTCTCTTCTCTTCTCTTCTCTTCTCTTCTCTTCTCTTCTCTTCTCTTTTTTCTCTTTTCTTTTCTTTTCTTTTCTTTTCTTTTCTTTTCTTTTCTTTTCTTTTCTTTTCTTTTCTTTTCTTTTCTTTTCTTTTCTTTTCTTTTCTCAGGAGCTCTCTGCAGAACAAGTGCACACCTTTCCACAAAATGCTGCTGTGCTTGCAGAAACAAACCCAGTACAGCAGTCTCATGACAGAAAAGTGAGTCATCTGCTTCCACTGAGACTTTCTGGTTTTCTCTTTCAAACACAAGAAATGTTGCTGCTGAGATACTTAACTTCTGAGGCTTTGTGGCAAGCAGCTAGTGGCCATTGATACCACTCCTACTACTTTGAGACGAAGTATTTCCAAGAAGAAAGATATCTGCAAACCCTGTGCTGACATGAATTGATTTTCACCGTGGCTACAAAGTATAGCTGCAGCTGGGTTGGAATCTGTATGATCTCAGATGATGATAGCAATATTATGAGTGTGTGGTTTGGCTTGACAAAGACAAATCACACCTGTCAAGGCACCAGTCATGGTCAGGTCTAGCTTCTCCCTACATACAACAGCATCACGTTGGATGCTTTAGCTTCCTTCTCTCCTCTTATCGACGTGATCATGTTCCTTAGGGAAAACAACATTTTGCTATTATTAGTTAGTGCCCTGACCCCGATTCCTCTGTTGGCAGCCCTTTAATGATGGAGAGTGCGTGAGAACAGCGCCATGCTGTTGTCTTGTGTGAAGGAGCTCCCCTGAGTGAGCTCCTCGGTGGCAATGTTACCCACACACAGACTCCAAGGCCCATTAAAGGAGCTACACAAATCCAGCTGAGATGCAATGAAAACATGTGTTAATGACTTTGTATTCTCCTGTGAGAGTCCCGGTTGCAGCTCTGCTGATTCCTAGAGATGCCAGCATGACACTTTTGATATGCTCTGACTAAGAAATTCTTTGGTGTCAATGAATGACCCTAACTTTTTGTTCAAAGTGGCACGTACACAGAACCAGCAATTCAAATTCGTTATGTTTTTGCAGTTTTTTAACTGCTGGAAATATTCAGAAGTACAGAGCTGACAGTCACTTTGATGTGTAGGTGGATCAGCAACAGTTTCCTTGGGGTCTTACCAGTCTGAGAAAGGAACATTTGTGTCGGCTCCCTAACAAGGGGCTCCCATTGCCATGGAACAGCACAGAGCTGGTCCAGCAGAACCTCCGTGCACAACAGGATGGCTGCAAACAACTTAATTAAAGTGTATAAAATGGAAAAACAAAAACACAGCCACGTCATGTCACACAACAAATCTTCAGTGCCTGAAACAGCTCAACAAACCTGCCAGCAGGAAAAAGAACAACCCCCCCCAGAATATCCCAAACTAATTTCTCAACAAAAGCCTTAACAGATCGTGTTTTTACAGTGATTTCAAAGCAAAAAGCAAGCTTTAGTGTTGCTGCCTTTACAGAGGTATTCATGGAACAGCAGTAACCTTATCCCAGAGACAAAATGTTCGAAACTAGCTGATAGCTTCCAAAGGGAAATAAAGCTGCTTTTCTGTCTCACAAATCCTGCTGGCTGCCAGTGTTGACACAAAACTCACTCTGAATGCTCAGCAAGCTCGGTAGGGTGGTGTAGTTGTTTTGTTTGTGGACAGGCGTGGCAAGTTTCCTACCAGAGCTGCTAGCTGCTACCACATTTAAAAATGATCTTGGCAAAAGCAAGGCGGGCAGGATGCATTGTGAAGGAGGGCCAGGTCATTGCCTGGCAGGCAATTTCCTTTTTTTTTTTTAAGTCCAGAGCACATTTTTCCAGCCTCTGCTAAATGTTACTATTTCTGATGATTTCTGAAGTAGGTAAAATGGTACGAGTGTTAGAAGAGAGATAAACAAGGACTCTGAAAAAAAGGCTCACTCTGACCTTGAGACAGAACACTGAGGGCTCTCCAGGCAGGTTTTTCTTCCTCATTACAACCATTCATGGCAGACACAATACTTACAATTTCTGAAAGGTATTGTAAAAGTCACAGAATTTCAAATGCTAGCAGGGAAGACTTAAAACTGAGGAGTATTTTCCTGGATATATAGTGAGTCTGCAGGTGGAACAAGAGCATATAAATCTATCCAAGAGGACCTTCTAAGGAAGCAGAAATGTCTTTCAGACTAAGTATATGTAAATGAAAGACCTAGTCATGTGAGGAGCCAGAAAAAAAAAAAGGTTATTTGGAAAGTAACACCCAAGTTACACGGAAAGCTGACGGCATTCAAAGTCTAGTAGAGCTGGCTAACAGAGTCTGTAAGGCTGGGAGTGACTGCTGGCCCTAGCAAGGACAGCCATGGTGAAATGCCAGGAGACAGATGTTACAATTAACACTTCTTATAGCAACTTTCCACATCAGGTTTTAATGAAAATTCTCTTTGAATTCTCTCTGAAAATTTAATGGAAGTGCATTTCCTCTTTTTTTCCAGTTAAGATGTGAAGGGGTCTTGTGTTCAGGTTGGTTTTGTATGGGATTGCATGTAACTGCAGAAGCTAAGGAGATTTCATGCTCTGCCTTGCTGTAAACATCATGCCTTCAGAAGGGCAAAATGTTATAGGTGCAGGTGCACTATTTTTATGATCCACTGGTCCCCAAAAGCAAATCCAGCAGCTTAAATGCTCCATGAAGCCTGAATGTCTCACACTTAGGGTTCCTCCATCTCCGTTCCACCCCCGCCATCTCATTTTCTGATGTGCAGAAGGAAGGGTGAAAGCTCTGCAGTGCTCAGGGACATCCCTGGAGCAGTACGACTTGAGTTGATGGAGGAAGCAAATACCACAGGGGTGAATCTCTCCCAGGCTGCACCCTCCTGGTAAGTGCTTCTCACCTGCAGAAGTAGAGCTCAGCACAAGTGCCTGTACTGCCAGGAGAAGGTGGTCTCTGTGGTCGGTTCATGCTGGCAGCTTGCAGCTTCAAAAAGATGATGTCCATGTTTTAGATCTTAGTCAGACTCCCTCAGCAGCTGCTGCGGGCCGTGTGATGGATATTTCATTTGGCTATGATGGGAAACTCCAGTTTGCAAGTAATGAACGTGTTGATTTCAGTCTGAATGTTTTCAGCCCACCTACGCAGCACTTTCACAATGTATTGTATATTGCTGCTGTTGATGAGCGCATTGCTTTGACTTTGGTAGGTAGCTAATTAGTGAAATTGCTTAAAAGCCCCATGCTGTGCAGAGCCACCCCAAAGCAGTGTGGTTTTAAAAATCCTGCTAGTGACCCTCTGCAAAGGACAGTTCTGAAATCATGCTTCCTGCCTGCAGATCGTGAATTAAACTACAACTGCTTTGCAGACGTCAGCGGCTTTCTAGTGGCTACGCTCAATAGGAAAGCATAATTGGAATATATCCTTTGGAATCCAGCTGGCTACAAACCCCTCTGCAAAGTGATACACAAATGACATGCCACCTGGGAAGCAACTCAATACTTGGTGAAATTCAGCGTAAGATGGCAACAGTGTACAGAACGCTAAAAGCAGAACTATGCTAGACACAAAGCCAGAAGCACAGCACCGAATGCCACTAAAGAGAAATTATTAGAATTTGCTCTCAAAGTTATCCAGAATGCTCAAAGTTTTGTCAGCACTATTAAATATATATATATTTAGAAATCTATGAACTATTAAAATCAAGCCAACATAGTCTAAAATTCTACTTTAGACTTTTTATTTTCTCTTGTTCGAGTTTTAGGAAGAGCCAGGGTGACAGAACAATTTTGGACATGAAAGGGAATAAATACAAGAAGGCAAAGGAAACAAACTTCTCCATTCCTCATTTTGCTCGGTAGCAACTGTCAGCTCAAACTACTCCCTTCATGCAAAAACTCATTCAACATTCACAGCTGCTCAGTAAGCAAATCTGCATTACGCACCTGTGAACTAATATAGTCGGTAATTATTATAAAGGTATTAGAAAATGATCTGGGTATCAGTGTTTGATAATGGTTTCCAAACGGTTTCTATACTGTAGAGTGAACTATAACTTACATGCCCAACAGGCATTGAAAGGAATGATAATCTTCAGGTCTTGCATGTACTGTAAATTTTCTCAATTGTTTGTGTGTTTGTAAAGGTTATTTTTAAAAGTGTTTGTTCATTTGTTTGTTGATATTCTGTTTTATTAAAAAAAATAATATATTAAGCAGATAAAGTGGAATTTGGGTTGGTTGGTTTCATTCCTGGCTGTAGGAACTATGAAGAATGCAAACCTGATGGTACAGGGGCAACACAGAACTAGAGAGATGTGCAGCAATAAAACACATCCTTTTTTCCCTGTTGAGCCACCCTTTTGCTATATTCATAAGCTCTTTGCTTCTGATGGAATACCCAGAAGCCAGATTTTGATCTCAGTCAAGGAGGTCTAGGTTTACCTCATTGTAATGGAGATCAGAGTCTTGACTAAATATTCCATAAATACACCCATATAAACGAATATCAACTAGCACGTGAGAACAAGACTAGCATCTTAATGCGTTTATTTCCATTCATAGTTTGCGTGGTAAATTTACTGCAATGTTATAAGCTTTTTCTCCTGTCCTTTTTTTTTTTCCCTAACTTTATTCTTCAAGAACATTATTGATTTCTCTCTTCTCTAATGCTGTATGATCCAGCAAGCCAAAGAGGACCATTTCAATGGTGAGGAGTGCATCAGGACATAGCCCTGGACAGCAGAACTAAAAAAAAAGTCCATTTCTGGGTGAGCTTGTTGCCTTACTAGCACTACTGTTGCATCTGAAGAAACCAAAACTCTTTTCAGGGCCTACTGTCAAAAGCAGGGGGTGTGAAGAGATGCCTACCTGAAGACGGCAAGGCTCAGGGACCAGAGCACTAGTGGTTTCCTCAGTTCAAATTTTGCCCGCTTGTTCATTAGGTGCCGACCACCAAATATAAAGGCAGCGTAGAGTGCTGAAAATAGGAATGATTTCTTCCTGCAAAACAAAAACAAAAAAAACACCTGTCAAGTGTTGCATTAGTACCAGACAGATACAGGATAACTGCCACATGCCCATGCATTTCTGTGAAAGGAAACTCTATTGAGGACGTTACTGCAGCCCGGTAGAGACTCCTGTTACTGCACCAACCTATGTGCCTCACGTAGGTCTAGGTATTACTGCAAGCAAAGCTGTAATTCTCCTGGAAAAGGAGAGCCAAATTTGGTTCCTTATCTCTCCCAGTTTGTGTAGACTGTTCTGTGAAGGTTATAGACAGCATAGCCCACGCGGGTCCTTTGCCCAGACACACCTCCACAAACACAACACAGTCAATACTTGTACCAACTGACTGGTTTTTTGTGGCTCATTCACTGTTGTCACATCATATTTTGTGCTACCTGGCAAGCTTCTTTCCCATTGTTTCCTCCAAGAAGACACTTAAAGACCTTGAGCATCGCAACCCAATAAGAAGAGACCCACGAGAAGCGTAGCACCACTAGCAAGAGGTCAACAGCCCCATGAAGCTGTGACAACGCCGAGTGGAGTTGCCCTCTTGCAATGGTCAGTTCAGGAAATCCAGTGAATATGCTGAAAGATCAAGCAGGGCTCTGCAGAGGAACTTCAGTGATGCTGGTAAAATTGCAAGCCTGATTTTTAAAACTGCCTGCTGGTAGCCCAGCTCAGCAATAATCAGCAAGCATTCGAACTCTGGTGCTGTAACTCATTGCAGATCAACCATTAGAGGTCAAAAATAGATTCAGTCTGGGATTCCTTCCCACACATCACTATATTACACTTAATACACCATTAATGTACAGCTCTAAGGCAGGTGGCCTGCCCTGACTGGGTGGCTGTATGTTTAGGAACACATTTTTCTCTGCAAAGGCTGTAATTGCATACACAAATATCAGCAGACCATGGCTTTGCACCAGCAGGTGCTGGTTCTTTCTGCATCCCCAAAAGAAAGACACAAACACTCTCAAGAACTGATTACTCTGATAGCACAACTGCAGTTCAGTGTGGCTGGAGGTGAGTAAATGTTTGCTGACCAGGTTGGGTAGCGATGAACCGCTCCAAACTTGCTCGTGCCCAGCTGCTAAGGACAAAACCTAAGGGCTACGGGACAGGAGGAGACTCCCAGCATTCAGTCAGTTGAATGAGGTGAACAGCCACACAGCTACAACAGCTCCAGCCCATTTAATTAGACCAGATGAACTTGAGGTCACTTTGACCAGCTTTCGAACAAGTTCAGCACCGTTGGCAGCGGTGGTAGAAGGCAATTCCCCCAGCAAACAGCGCTGTGCTGCTGGTGCCGGCCACGAGGTTCGGCCACAGGTGGGAAGCGGGCTGCACCGTAACGTGTCATTACTGCCGTCCGCAGTTACTACATCACTACAGCTTAGAGAAGCTAAACAGAGCAGAACATCAGCAAAAAAAAATAAACCTTGAAACTTCAAGGAAAAAAAAAAATCCCCAAAGTAACTCAGTGGCAGACTCGCATCCAGTAGCTTCAACGCTAACACATTCATGTGTTTGTCGTCAACGCTGTGCTGCAGGGTAGACATAAAGACAAGGCTGCCAAATCCTCCACATTTTCCTGGCATTTCTGTTTCTCACAGTTGTCTCCCACCTTCCTACATTTTCAGACTTCGGGGATTAAGTACTATCTATACTGAATACAACTCCTTGTTTTGCCGTTAAAGGTGCCAGCTTGTTCCCCCAAATGGGGGGCAGGGGAATTTTCTCGAGAAGCTGTAGGATGCTCTGCCCGGCCTGGGGACCACAGCAAAAAGGGGAACGCGGATTTTGGAGCTACAGGCTGAAAATGTGAGGGATGCTTCTTGCACCCAGGGGCACACTGACGGAGGACCTGGGCTGCCCATACCACGCAGAGTTTCGGTCACGTCTTCCAAAAATCCCACAGCAGGGACAGGCAGTATTGTCATCACCAGGGCCGCAGGCCACCGCCTCTGGTTCTCCCTTTACACAGTGAACACTGAAGAGAGGTTTTGTGTTTTATTACATTCTGACTGATGGAGGTTTATGCACCGATGTGTTTTTTTAGAAGCTCAAATCCTTCACTAGAGGGGCAACGGAGACAAGAAAGAAGAAAAGGAAAACAAACCTAATTGAGAAGAGGGAGGCAGAAGAAGATGATTTATGAAATACCCTAAGTATTAAAAATACCACAGCATTCATAAATGACAGACCGAGGCCTTGCGGTAAGCCTTGTGCCCAGCAGCACGAGCCATGCTGGTACCTCTGATACAAAGTGAGATAGCCTTGAATATTGCCGTGCCTCTGACAAGGGGCCGCAGCCCAGCTGCACTGTTGTCATTTATTTATCCTGAAAATAGCAGCCTGAGTCATTATTGTAGCGTTCTCTGATGCTAACGAGCAAACTGACATCGATATACACTACAAAATACAGTATTTCCAAAGCATTTTCTTTAATGGTTAAGGGAAAACCTTGTAAGAACACTCAAAGGACAACCTTTGCTGATCTTTTAACTATCGTCTATAACATACCACAGCATTATCCCGGTAACAGCATTCGGCAGGCGCACAGTAAAGTGAAGCAGTTATATCCACCACCATTTACCTTCTATAGGTTTTTAGAAATGTTTTTTTTTATCAAGACATACGTACTTTGCACCGGCAGAGCTCATTCTTAAATTCATTACCACTTCTGCACAGGCTGTTAACGGGAGCACAACAGGTAAAAAAAAACAACACTGCAGTTGCCAGAGCAGAGTGCTTCTGCCAAGGAAACAGGCAATTTCAGGCTTCTGATGTTTTTCTTTTGACATTCTTCCTCAGCATTTCATTTGCGTTTGCAAAATGATAGATTTTACTAAAAAAAAAATAGGATAAGAAAAATGCAGGATGCTTTGTAAGATATCAGACAGGACGCTTTCCTTACCTGTTTCTCACAGCTTTCAACAAGAAACAATAACAACCGATTGTGTTTATTACTGGAACTCCAAACTTGAGAGCCTCATCACAGTGCTTCATCCAAAACCAGTGTAAATCACACAACGCATCCACGTCTGCAGGCCACCAGCAGTGCCTGGTAGCATTGGCAAAGCTGCTTTCTCTCTGATGCTTGTTTAAATATCACACCTTCTGTATGTACAAAAAATGGGTGCGAAAACGCTTCACGGTCTCTCGGGGTGTCTACTTCAGAAACGCTGTCAAAGCAAACCTTTCGCTCCCTCTTCCTAAATTCAGCTCTGACAGAACAGCACCCAGAGATGCAGCGTGGGGATGTGTCAGATCTGCATACAGAAACACAACCCGTGCTCCTAGGCTTGATTTGCACTCCTGCCCTCGCTTCCTGTTGACCACGCCAGCCCTCAGAAGTGGGAAATGTAGAAGTGGAGGACCACTCCGATAGGCACACGCCAAGGCGGTTTTGGTTTACTCCCACAGCTCAACATCCTTTGGCGTTTATATTTAGAGCAGCACAGACGACAGTCAGACACGCAGGTAGGTGACTCACCGATGATGCTCCTTGACATAACAGGCTTTGAGAGAGTGAACGGGGACGCATCTCAATGTGATCAGCTGGTCCCCTGATCTCCAAAACCATGGGTTTCTCCAGGCTTTGCTTGGGCTTTCAGGCAATTGCTGAAGCGATGGCAGAGAGCAGGGACACTAATGTAGGTCACAGGCACTGCAGCTCTGATGAAAAGCTACAGTACTTTCACTCCTAATTTCATCAATGCAATTTTGAACCTCTGGCCTCTACAGCAAAAACCTGGAGCTAGTAAACAAACTCAACTACAAGTGAACTCGGGGTCTACTAACCTATATCTCTCCCAGTTGAAGCCACGCCGTACACAGGTCTCACCTGGAAGCAGTTAAGGATGATGCACGTGGAGGTATGTCACAGAGACACAGCCTGAAAGTAACGAGATTTCCGTGTCACCTTACTCATTTGATCTTTTTATCTGATCAAATGAATCAATGGCTATGTCATTTAATACATTTACACACCAAGTAGTAGTACATCAACGTAAGGCCTTCAGATGCAGGAAGACCCCTTAAGGAAGTCGTGAAGGTTATTTGTATAGGCAAGTGCTGCTTGAATCACCGCTCTGGGGACAGATATTTATTTATTTAACAGGACCCAGCACAACACTGGAAATATCGCATCCGCAAGAACACTTTACTAACGCTACCTTTGCCCCCTGTATCCGCAGGAATGCCTGTGCACCGCAGTGGGTCAGGTCTCGCTACCTTTGCAAATGCAATAGTTGTGGAAATAGTAACTGTTGGGTCTCAAAAGATATTGAAGTGGGAAAAAAAAAAAGAAAAAAGTAGTTCGAAATGGAACAGGAAAAATGAAGCGATTGCAAGCAAGCAGTGTGTTGTTTTTCTGTCTGTCCTAAAAGACATTCCAGCAAATGTTGCTCCCTTCCAGCCTTCTACAACACTACCTCAAAATGATGTTGCTACAACTGCCAGTGGATTGCACAACACAAACAAACAAAAAACATTTTGGTTTTCCTGAGAGGGTTCCCAGCCAGAAGAGATGTGCAAGATCCTCCTCTGGAGCAGAGTGTAACTGTGGAAGCAGGGCAGCCACGAGTCCTTACAAATAAGCCCTTATACCTCTGGCTCGATGACCACCTTTGGACAGGATCTTTCAGTGCTGGCAAAATTTAAATTGTCCTTGAGGAAGCCAAACTGCAGGGATGCCTGAAAAGCACAGAAAATTAGAATATACACTCTCCAGCCTCCTCCTCCCCATCTGAAGACCTAGACTCAGAGAGAGGGATCTGAGCAAGCCAGAGACGCCATTTTGTGGCCTAGGTCTGATGAAAAGGAGATACTGGTACATCCCAACAATGGAGCTGCGGAGTAAAATGTCTCGCTTTCAAACCTTGTAAATACTTATTGATCCGCGGGGGAGGCGGGAGAGAATGAGGCTCACCAAAAAAAAAGTACATTTTGGGCTGAGAAAGAAATGAAGGAATATTTTCCATTATCTATCGGTGAAGAAAAATCAGGTCATCTAGAGAACAGCTCTGAGCAGTCCTGCAGTACCTTTTGATGAATGATGTCAAGGACTGCTTGACGTATCTAATAAAATCTCCTGATATCTGACCTTTGTCTGCCGCTGAGAGATCAAGGATAAAGGACACCGACGGAGAAGGTGCAGGCCTAACTCTTGACTGACAGGAAACTAGCAAAGACCAGAAAAAAACATGGTGTAATCTTGCCAAAATCTTTTCAGCCACCTCTCTAAAACACAGAACGCTTCCTAATAGTTATTCCTCCTCTTCACCAACTCAGTAGCAGGTCAGAGAAAACGTAAGGGTGTTTCAGCAGGGCTCAAAACTTGCAACAGAGAGGTTCAGAGTAGCCACGAAGCAGGTTTACATGGCACTGCCTCCTTACAACACCACGGGCTGCCACTGGTGCCACACATGCACCAGCAGGGAACACGTTACTGGGCTAAGTAATCATGACTGAGTGACATTTTTATGAACTGAACTCCACTGCTACTTATGTAGGAATTTCACGCTTTTTATTCCCAGTGGAGGCTTCCGTCCCTGGAGTAACACATTAACAAATTTCCTAGTACTTTCGGTCCATCACCATTCCCGTGTCATTGGCCGTGACCTGTAGCTTCCTCGTTAAATCCAGAATCGGCCTACTTGAGATCAGTAAAATTGGTACCTTTAAAAGAGGCTGTTGAAAAGATAAAGGAAGAGGCAAGCTGGTCCGAACCCAGATAAGCTTAGTTGAGAAGTATATGTAAAACACCCTGACAAATACTGCCCATGAAAAACCAGAAGTAATTTCCTCGTTACGGTCACAGCTCTCAGGCCCCAATTTAGATGAAAGGCAAGTGTCAGGATGACATTGTTAAAATCTGTGGTGGAAATGGCGATGGGGCAGGGACACGGCAAACATCATGCGATCCCCGGGCACCCCTTCCTCAATTAACCCCACAGCCAGGCTGTTTTCCAGGCTTTTACTGCAAACATCCTACCTGCAGTCCCGAGCCAGCCTGCAACGACAGGCGTAAAGCAGCAGGAGTGGCACAAGGCAGTACAAAGTACACGGTGTTAACGTGGCTTATCTATATCCTGTCAGCAATATGGTTATGACGGCTTGTTCAGGCTTTCCACCCCGGCCTAAAACTTCACGCTTGGTGCAGGCACCTCATTAGAGGCGATGGGACTTGCCAGCTCTGCCCAGCCAAAGAGTCTGGGTCTTTCCTTTTGCTTCCACCCTCAAGGGCTCGGCTGTTCCCTGCCCTTAGTCACCGCCTCACCTAATTAGACGGGATGCTAAACTGCTTAGCAGTATTTCACTTTCCATCGCAGCATAAAGAACCCAGGTTACTAGAGGATTAGCAAGCGTAACGTTAAAGCGTTATGTACACACGGCAAGGCGTGCATCCTGGTCAGAGAAGACCTGGTAAAACGGGATGTGCCCAAAGGGGAGAACACGTGGATGTGAACCCGGGCTAGGATGGATGTGGCTGCACACGCGATACTGCAAAGGGAAAACGGACCTGGCCAGGAGGGAGCAGTAATTGACATTCAGCTCCTCAGGGCATACGGAGAAATGGACCAAAGGGAGGAAATAAAACTGTTTTTTAAACAATTTAAACATAACAGTCAGAATTTAATGATCATGGTCACAGAGGCAAAAAAAAAAACAACAACACAACAATTACTGTAAATGATAGAAAAACCTGTTAGCATGTCAGTGATACCCACTTCAGATTTTTTAAAACAAATAGTGGTCTCCCAAGAAGGCAGGGAAATTAAATAAATGATCTGACCTTTGTGTTTTCCCAAAGGTCACATAACCAAGATTTGCTTTACATCTCCAGACATACTCTTTTTGCAATCCCTTTTGTTAATCGGATAGCCCACCACCGATTCCCTCTGTAAATGTTGCGTTTTTCTCAAACTTCCCTCCGAGGCAGGTTTGCTAACTTATGGCTGGTCTTTAAAGAAGTAAAAAAAATAAAAATAATAAAAAAATCTGTTCTAGTAAAGAGCCAGGGTGCTCCTAAATTAATGTTTATGTCACAAAGAGGGTATAGCACAAGGCCCTTTTGTTCTCATCGTAGCCTTACCCCATTCTTTCACATGGCTTTTACAAGAGCACCAGCAAACCGGTGCCTCTTGCCTCCAGAGGCCGGGCTCACCGGTTCTGTGCCCGTGTGCTCCGTACACGTTAACAGCAGCGTGCTTTTCAAGTTTCTCTCCTTGGGAAAGGCAAATGCTGTCTCTGAGGGTGGCAATGATCAATGCAACTGCATGCCTGCCACAAGCGCCCAGAGAAAAATGTGCAGCAATGTGTATTGAACAAGTTTTTCCACTTCCCTGACACCCTAGAGCAGTTTGCTAATGCTTACTGCTTTCCTTTCTCTTTCTTTCCCTTCACCTATAGCCCGCTTTGAGATTAACAGATCTAAGAGCAGGATAAATGCAGAGCAGAGAGTTTCACAACTACTCTATGTTCGCACCAAGATTTCACTACAGCGTGTTTTCTGAAAGGCAGCCAGTCTCAAACCCAAACAGCCAAGGGGAAAGGTTTTATTCCCACCCTAAAACCCTGTGACGGTGACCACCTTTCTTCCCCATCACAGTTTTCATTTGCCCATTTACTTTAATTTGCCTGGCTTCTGGATCCACAACAACTGGCAAACACAGATGGGCGTCCCTGCACCTCACAGCCAACCCTGGAAATGCAAGAGCTGCTTCTCGCTAGCTGGCATCACCCATGTGGCTGGCCGTACAGAGGGAGGTGTGGAAGAGAAAGGTCTCGTAGCACAAAACGTTCAGGTGGCTGAGCTTCTCCTCCTTGCTTCTGAAGAGTACCGGGCACACGCTGCGGCCTCCGCTCCCCATCCCGCCCCTCCCCGGTAGCTTTTGCCCTACATAAGCCAAGGGCGTAACGTGGCCACCAGCCAGGCAATGGATGACTCCAGTCGCAGCCGTACCGGCTCTTACTACTTAAACTGGTGTTTCCTTCTCCTCTGGAGGTGTATTTACACAGAGTGCTGGTATACGCCATCGCTCCCCACAGCGCTGTGACAGGCTGCTGACTCCTCCACAGTGCTCTTGTTTGCTTGGGTGGCAGGAAGGATAAGTCCCACTGCATCTTCCCACTCGCTCCTGTTAAACACTACCTGTAGCATTGATAGTAACCAAATAATACTGATAATAATACGACCAGTAACGCACCAAGCGTTCCTCTTAAATAATAAAGAAAATTGATTCACTAAGCAAATAGGTGAGCATGCTACAATCTGTCCCTAGGCAGTAGATTCAACCGACAGCACTGCTAACTTTGCATTCAAAAGGAAGACTAAACTTCTGGTTTTTTTTTGGCTTGTTTTGTTTTTTGAGTAAAACTATATTCAAATGATTTGGCTAAATTTGGAGCTCACACGGTGGGCTAGGCTTACACCCTTCTGAGAAGGCTCAAGAGTCATTTCTGTCAGCCCTGCTAAAATCTGCAGGTGACAGGAGGTGTCAGTCAGTGAGAGCTGGGAGCTCCCAGGGACCAAGGAATTTCTACCTTAATTAATAACAAAAACAGCCAGCGATGATGGGCCTATCTGAATTTAGTGACTGTAATTATCCAATGGAGAAAATATTCCCAGGCAGCTGCTTCTCTTTCCCACCACGGTGTACAGAAACATTTCAAACCATTCTAGGGGTGGCATACATCTCGCAGCCAAAATTAGAATGTCCCAGTACGAAACTTAATCATCCTGCAGCTAACATAACTGAAAGGTGCCAGAACACAGGCTTGATGTCCCGAGAGATGCTGTCATAACTTATCCAAATCTGGCATAACTTATCCTTGTACGCTGGCCCATTCTGGGCAGCGTGAACTCTCCTGGAAACTCTCCTCTGTCCAGGGCTCTCCAGACCCAAGGGGACTGCACTGGAGACAGCCCTAGGAAACACACGCACGGTGTCAGGGCTGTGAGTCAGGTCAGCCAGCTACAGAGCAAAGGCAGGGCCTTTTCTTCTCTCTCTCGTCAATGCCAGACTTGTTTAACCAGGCTCTCCTTGGCGAATTTGCTTTTACAATTAACAAATGAAAAGGAAACATGCTTCCCTGCATTTAAAAAAAAAAAAAAAAGACAAAACCGCAGCTGCGTTACACAAGTAATTTCCATTTCTAAGGCTGGAAAAAGGCTTTGCGGCCTCTGCTTACATACGGTGTTACTTTTCAGCCTTGGTTAAATTGGAAGGGAGAGGGGGAACGAGTGAATGTTTTACGTGATTGAGGATTTTTGCGTTCATATTAAACGATAAACTAACAAAGCAGCAGCGAGACAGCCTCTAGCACACAGGCTGGCACAAAGCTATCGCGACAAACACGACGGGTGGCTGATCCCAAGGGCCCCCCTGACCCTCAACATGCCTGAACTGCATAGGCCTTAAATGCAAATAAATAAATAAATAAGGATCCCTCGATGCCTTAGGTAGGCTCTCGCAACACGTCCCTGCAACATGGCTATTAGCAACGCCTGGCAGGTTGAGCTCGCTCCTGTGCGAGGGGGAAGGTGAGGAAGGCGAGGAAAAGTGTGCACTCCCTGGCACCAGCACAGACCCGCAGACGCCAGCCAGGACTGCCTGTAGGCTGGAAGGTGATTCCCAGTCATAGGGACACCCAAGCTCCACAAGACGCTGCTTTCTAAGTGCAAAAGCGTTTGCCTGCAGCAAAGATGGGTCTTGGGAAGCGTGTGAGAAAGGTTATGGACCAGCCACGGGGCTGCGGGACCCTGCAGGTCACTTACCCAGTGCTGCTGGTCCAGGGCCAGGGCCTGGGCCTGCAAGTGAGTCTCACGTCACAGAATCACAGAATCACAGAATTTCTAGGTTGGAAGAGACCTCAAGATCATCGAGTCCAACCTCTAACCTAACACTAACAGTCCCCACTAAACCATATCCCTAAGCTCTACATCTACGTCCAGGATGACTGTGGTGAAAGCGGTCTCAGGGAGAGCAGACCAGGAGAGGAAAGGCTCCCTGGTGCATGGGGCGGCAGTGAAGTTTCACCTCTCTCCTGTCACAGGCCCAAAGCACACAACCCTGTCAGCTTTACTTTTGCTAATGCTTCTCCTTCTGGCAGTTCCTTCACTGCCAAGCGAGCTGTGCCAATGCACCCCCCGCCCTCCCAGGCCTCCCCCAGGCTGCAGGGCTGGGACTTGCTGAGCAAGATCACAGCACCACAGAGCCATCGAGGCTGGAAAAGGCCCTGCAGATCACCCAGTCCAACCATCAGCCTGACCTACTGAGACCCGTCACTAAACCGCATCCCATAGCACCACGTCCACACGTTTCTCAGACACCTCCAGTGATGGGGTATGCCATTTCCCTGGGCAGCCCGCTCCAGTGCTTGACCATCCTCCCCATGAAGAAATCCTTCCCGATATCCACTCTAAACCCCTCCTGGTGCAACCTGAGACAATTTCCTCTCCTTCTATCACTCGTCACCCGAGAGAAGAGCCTGACACCAAACTCAGTTCGGCCTGCCGCCAGCCAGGGGTCCGCACAGATAAATACAGCCAAACACAAATAAAGTTAGAGCCACGTTCTTCTGGGCCCGACTCATCAAAGCAGCATGTTCTTCCTGCAGGACTGCGCCTCCCTCTCCCCGCTGGTTCGTGTCCCTTGGTGGCACCATGAAGCACCGGGGTTTGCCCGGGAGCAGCCTCCCCGCGCCGCCCTGAGCTAAGGGCGACTTTGCTCAGTGCTCCGCGTAAGCTTAGTTGCACAAAGGCAGTGTTGAAACGCCTCGCTTGGGAAACCTGAGCTGTGCCCGTGCCTGGATTCCTGGATTCGGCTTTTCTTTTCTTTCATGGAAACGCTTTGCTGCATCAGTGCACTGATTTGGCTGACAACACTGTGTTTCTGGTAGTGAAATAATAAACTATTTGCTAGCCCGCTGCAAACAAATGTGTCATTTGTAATTAGAGCAGGTTTTTTATTTGTATTTTTTTTTGGCTCGGTTTGCATCAGAGTTTATGCACTGCCACAGAACGTGGCCAGAGCAAAGAGTTCAGGGTTTGGTGCTAGGTTGTGTGTGCAGAGCAGAGCAAGAAGGGGGAGCCTGGCTATTACGGACATTACCAACATCCATCTTGAACAGCCTGAGCTAGGTGGGAAGTATTGGTGACCACAAGTTTTCAGCACTCGATGCCGACAAGTCTTTGGCCGTCTCGCTTCCCAAGGGACCTCACAGAGGACAGCACTGCCCTGATGGCACACGGCAACCTTGGTCACCTCCACAGTGGCCACCAAGAGGAGCAGAGGGGATAAAGCGGTGTTGCTCCGTCACTCTGGGTTGGGTCGGCCCAGGTCAGCGCCGAGATGCTGAGGAGAAACCTGTGCTGCCCAGGCGGTGGGGCTGCCAAGCCGTTGTCCGTCCCCATAAATTCACATGTAGAAAAAGCACAGTCAGTGCTTTTGCAGAGTCCTCCATCTGTGGCAGTAAATACATCGAGAAAAAACAGCAGTAGCATAGGTTGCTGCAACTTACTGGGTGGGGAAAGTGGGAACAACCCTTGCTCAGGGCGTAAGCATCTATTTCTACAGCTGCGAAATACAACTCGGCAGCTCCAAGCCAAACCTAAATGCTGCAGGCAAAGCAGCTCTGCTGCCTATCAAATAACAAACAAACGTGTATCCAGTCTTCTTTATCTGCATAGGCCAAGTGGGAAATAACAAAGTGAGGAGACCAAAGGCTGCCAAAATACATGGTGAAACTGCGGAGAAGCTGGGAGTTCGCACCCTTCTCCCATTGCCAGAGAAGTGCTTAGGTCTGGTCCAGCACTCAGCGGCATGAACGGAAAATTCCCTTCCAGTTCAGAGCACTTCAGGAAAGCTGCGTGTTAGCTCATGGATGTTGCTTTTGTCATTTGCCACACCTAACTCAGACAGCAAAACTCGATAGCTCTAACAATGTGACTTGATTTCCTGCTCCCCCAGGTCCCTCTCCCATTACCTCTCCTTGATTAAACAGCCCTTCCTAAGAGATCAACTTGCAGTGATCTCCCCTTCTCTGTGACCTCTTCATGGGCAGACATCAGCTGAAAACATCTGTTCCCCTTCCCTGAGGTTCCTTGAGATCTATCTTTGTATGTTCAATATTGTCACTTCTCGTGACAAGTCCACAAGTCCTGCTACAGCTCCAGATGAGCTGAGGAGACCCAAGGCTGCTAAGAAAGGTCCCAAGTGAAGCAGGAATAAGGTGCTCTCTACTAAGGAAAACCAAACAACAACAACAACAACAAAATTGTCTCTTTCTATTCATTTTTGGCCTGTCCAATCCAGCTGAACCTGTTACAGTGTGTTTCACTGGCAGTGGTACAAGACCACATTTGTGCTGGTGCCAGGTTGCCGGTGTTGTGAATATGCATTGGGCAACTCCTTCATCATTACAGTTACTCTAGCACAGGTTTATCTTGCAACAAGACTCTAGAGGATGTCTGAAGACGCAGAACTTACTAGGAGCAAAGGTGACAGAGATTCATCTTTGGTTTCCAACAACAGCTCACTGGATATAGTATGCATGTTACATATGTATGTATCACCTCATTAACTTCATTGTAGGTCTCCTGAAGTATCTCAGTTGAGTTGCCCAGATGTACAACACATACATGATGAGACTTTCAACATCTGTCTAGTCTTCTTAAACTCAGGAGACATAGTCCCCTGCAACATGTCTGTAACAAAAACGTGTTCGGCTAGAGCCTGTTGACAACAAGAAAACAGCAGACAGCAAAGCCAAGGGGGAAATCTGCTTTTTCCCCTAACTTCTCACACCCGTGCAGAGAACTCTAAGCCAGCATCATAAAACACATGAAGACATTTAAATACGGACAGATTTACAGTCATAACTAGCAGTTACTTTTACTGTATACACATACTGTACACTCATATGGAGTACTTTTCCTAACAACACTGGGTTGTTTGCAAATGCAGCTGACTTCATGCCATAATTACTTTACAAACTGGTTCATCTACCTTAAATACCTGTGTAACCTTGTTACTGCTCACACTTTTTAATATTTTTTGCCTATCTGCAGAAAGGACAGTGCATTTGGAGAGACAGGAGACAGTGATACATAGAGCTGGCCACATTCCCATCTTTGCTTTTGAGTTCTTTCTGTGGGAGAATGCTGTCCAGTGGCAAGAATTAGCAGAAACTGATTTATGGCTTCTTCCCCCTTCTCTCTGTCATCTTTTACTTGCTTACTCAGGAAACAGATAAACATAACTGACTCGATCTGTAAAGCAAATAATTTTTCACAGGGTCTAGGATCATAAATGCAGTGACCTCTGATGATCCTTAGCTAAGAACTGTTTCTTTGGGGTAAATTCAGCTAAACCTCAGCCTCTAAGTGCAAGGGAACAGCTTAACGGCTTGGAATTGTCTTCGTATCGCTTTCACCCTCCACTTAGACCTGGGCCTCACATGGAGCTGCTCTCCCAACTGCCTGCACACACACATAGAGGGACAGGCCATCTCCCTGATCCCATTGAACACTTCTTGGACCGTAACTAACCACACAAGGCAGATGAGTGTTTTCCATTCTTACAGGCAGCTGGTACCTCCATGTGTGTGCCTACACCACTGCCCATGGAGTGCATGCAGGTTCAGGAAGATACAGAAAAGGAAGAGACCTTGCATAACATAATGACAGCAACAGTGAACAGCGGTCCTTGTGATGGCACTGGGACCAGACCTGATCTGACATGCTATACTGGATATGGGAGTGATGTGGCGGACACATTCACATGCTCTCAGCAAGCTGGAGTTACCACAGCGTTGGGCTGTGGGATTAGCACTCAAGGAACTTGAGCTGCTCCATCGCAAGCTTCCTGTGATCTTGAGCAAAGAAAATCTAACCATGTCTTCAGACATAATCTGGTGTCATAATCTCATGGAAGTAACTTGAATTAATATCTGTTGGGCTTTGGTCAGATCTCTGCAATATATCAATGTCTCATTTCTACATATCCAGACTAGTTCTGGTGCTGGATTGAGTTTGATTTTATCCAGGTCAATGACAACCCTGTCTCTCAGCCTTTTTTATCTTGCTGACTTTCCAGTGTCTGAGGTAGGAGATAAGGCACAAACTATCACCCAAGACCCTCCTCCCGTACTCAGCCACACTTCTGATTATTTCTTTCAGTAATGGATTGCATTAAGGAACTTCAGCATCAAGCACATCACAGTTAGGACACATCTGCATTCTCCCTTTTAATACCTCTTCATGATTTGCAATGTATTTCTCTCATTTAGAGGCAGAATAACATTTCCTAATGCAGACTGAATTTATTCAGAAGCACAGAAGTCAGTTGCCTTTACTACTGACAGATGCACTTCAATGTAATTAGTTTCATGACTATTAATGAAATAACTCATTTGAACTTTTGCCACTAAAATGTTAATGAGTAAGACCAGAGAGAGGTTTTGTAATGGGATATAGATCCTTTCACCTCCACAGCTTGTTAGTTCAGATCTGGCCCAGGTCCACAGTGACCAAAGGTCGTTATTACCTGAAGACTATTTGATAATCTGTATGAGACGAGTTGGTAGCATTAAGCCCATGTTCAGCCAGGAACAGTCCTACAATTTGCTCTCAGCAGAAAAGCAAAACAGAGAAAGGTCACTGTAGCATGCTACTTTTATAGAGCTGTGGTCAGAAAAAATTCAGTCCTTAAGACTGTTTACCCAGAACCTTTCACCAGCAATGAATTCAACGAAGGCAGAAGAGAAATAATCTGAACTGAAAAAGATAGTGGATTTTTTTTGTGCAAGATACAATTAGCCTCTCTGACTCACTGCTGCATATTGTTTCCTTTTAGCATGCTCCTAAAGAAAAACTGGAAAATAACTCAGTCACAGAATGGTTTGGGTTGGAAGGGACCTTAAAGATTATCTAATCTGAACTCCCCTGCCATGTGCAGGGACACCTCCCACCAGACCAAGTTGTCCAAGGCCCCATCCAGCCAGGCCTTCAACACTTCCAGGGATGGGGCATCCACAGCTTCTCTGGGCAACCTCTTCCAGTGCCTCACCACCCTCATAGTCAAGAATTTCTTCCTGAGATCTAATCTAAAACCATGTTCTTTTAGTTTAAAGCCACTCCCCCTCATCCTATCACTCCACTCCCTGACAGAGTCCCTCCCCAGCTTTTCTGGAGGCCCCTGTAGGCACTGGAAGGCCGCCATAAGGTCTCCCTGGATAAACAGTAAAACCCATAAAAGATCATGCTTGATGTTTCTAAGTTTTAGCCAGTCACTCATTAGGTTCAAACATTCCAGAGGCAAAATGTGTTATTCCTAAGCTCCTAGTATATTGTTCCCTGTCACAACTAAAGCAAACCAAAAGGTTACACAGGGTGTTCAATAGCGGCCAGCACATACTGCATTCACAGGCTTTCAAAAAATGATGTTTTTCTGTTCAGGTAGTGATACAATTTACCCCATAAATAAGCACATCCCTAAAGGAACAAATTCACCCTGACGGCAGATG
The DNA here is from genome assembly GCA_011075105.1 of Heteronetta atricapilla. NCBI lineage: Eukaryota > Metazoa > Chordata > Aves > Anseriformes > Anatidae > Heteronetta > Heteronetta atricapilla. The sequence goes on along the minus strand of CM021734.1, from coordinate 24,135,000 downwards.
GGTGCAAGCTTTGAGAATGACTACTACCTCCTTACAGACTCGCAGCAAAATGATTTGCTCAAAGACTTACAGAACTGGGACAGGTTCCATTTTCCTGGGGGGCTTTAGGTACACACAACATAATAACACAAATAGAGCTTCTAGCACTATACCCAGGCTGGAAACCCTTCTCTTAGGCCCCTACATGGTCTTGACCCAGGTTACGTGTCACACTAACGGTATGATATCTCCAGCACCATATTTCCTTGCATTGCCAGCTTATGGCTGCCTCTTTATTGACTCATGGGTTTATAAAGGGCAGGTCCTGCTTGACGAACCTGATCTCCTTCTATGACAAGGTGACACGCTTAGTGGATGAGGGAAAGGCTGTGGATGTGGTCTACCTTGACTTCAGTGAGGCTTTTGACACCATTCCCCACAGCATTCTCCTCAGGAAACTGGCTGCTCATGGCTTGGACTGGCATACGCTTCGTTGGGTTAAAAGCAGGCTGGATGGCCGGGCCCAGAGAGTTGTGGTGAATGGAGTCAAATCCAGTTGGAGGCTGGTCACTAGTGGAGTCCCCCAGGGCTCGGTACTGGGGCCAGGGCTCGGTACTGGGGCCAGTCCTCTTTAACATCTTTATCAATGATCTGGATGAGGGGATCGAGTGCACCCTCAGTAAGTTTGCAGATGACACCAAGTTAGGTGCGTGTGTTGATGTGCTCGAGGGTAGGAAGGCTCTGCAGGAGGATCTGGATAGGCTGGACCAATAGGCCGAGGCCAGCTGTGTGAAGTTCAACAAGGCCAAGTGCCGGGTCCTGCACCTGGGGCGCAATAACCCCAAGCAGAGCTACGGGCTGGGAGATGAGTGGTTGGAAAGCTGCCTGGCAGAGAAGGACCTGGGAGTGATGGTTGATAGTCAGCTGAATATGAGCCAGCAGTGTGCTCAGGCGGCCAAGAAGGCCAACGGCATCCTGGCTTGTATAAGAAACAGTGTGGCCAGCATGTCCAGGGAAGTGATTGGCCCCCTGTACTCAGCTCTGGTGAGGCCGCACCTCGAGTACTGTGTTCAGTTTTGGGCCCCTCACTACAAGAAGGACATGGAGGTGCTTGAGCGAGTCCAGAGAAGGGCGACGAAGCTGGTGAGGGGTCTGGAGAACAAGTCCTACGAGGAGCGGCTGAGGGAGCTGGGACTATTTAGCCTGGAGACGAGGAGGCTCAGGGGCGACCTTATCGCACTCCACAGGTACCTCAAAGGAGGCTGTAGCGAGGTGCGGGTTGGTCTGTTCTCCCACGTGCCTGGTGACAGGACGAGGGAGAATGGGCTAAAATTACACCAGGGGAGGTTGAGGTTGGATATTAGGAAAAACTTCTTTACGGAAAGGGTTGTTAGTCACTGGAATAGGTTCCCAGGGAAGTGGTTGAGTCCCCATCCCTGGAGGTCTTTAAAAGACGTCTAGATGTAGAGCTTAGGGATATGGTTTAGTGAAGGACTTGTTAGCATTAGGTCAGAGGTTGGACTCGGTGATCTTAGAGGTCTCTTCTAACCTAGACTGTTCTGTGATTCTGTGACTCAAAATGTGGCCACGTAATGAACCCTGAAGCACTGATTTTCAGTTAGGTGAGGAATATTGTCATTTTGCTGATTAGAACCCAAATGCAGTTCCCTAGCTTACCTTTCCCTTATGTTTTCCCCTTTCTGTCTGTAAGCTCCTAAGAATATACTTTTACTAGGACTGGATTATCTTCTAAAAGAGATCACTGGCGAGAGATCTCACAAATCCTCACCATTCATCTCGACCATGGAAAATGAAATGAAAACTGCAGAATGTCGCCTCAAGTCTGTATGGATTTGACTCTATGACAGAAGCGCTCTTCCAAATGTAGTTACGGCCTACTGTCTTCGAATGCCTGTGTGTGTAGATGGAAGATAAATGAAATGCTTGTAAGGGGCTGATATTCCATGATTTTTTTAAAAATAACGATCAAGACTTAGGTTTCAGTTTTGCACTTTCTTTTTTTTTTTTTTTTTTCCCCCCAAAAAAGTCATGTTATGTAAGACAGCTAATTTTTTTCTTTGAAGGAGACACAGCTTAGATAAAAATCAGTCCCTGATCTAACTGGTCACTGTCATTTATTTACAAATGCATACATATATGCCTGTGATTGGGGTTTCCTTAGCAATATACAATACCTCAAAGAGCCAAGAAGAATTTATTGAGCAGAATTATCTTAGGTTTCACAGAGGGCAGGGACTGTACATGCCTGCATTTTTCAGATGCCAACATCCCCATAGTGAGTCTGGTTTTTAGAGTGGAGCTGCTCCACACCTTTTGCAACCAGGTTGTTATAAGGTGTATCTTCGTAGGAACCCACTGGGGAGGTATTATAACCACTAGACACCTTCAAAACCTTGAGACAGCAGTAGGGTTAACATCTCACTCCATGTACCTTTCCAAGGCAGACTTTCACATTGCATCCAGCAGCCTTAATTCCAGCTATTTGACCATTCAGAAGCAGTATTTTCCTTCCATTTCCAGCTTTCCTACAAACGTGTGAGCCTTACACGTGAGAGCCAAAGAAACAACTCACTAATTCATTAAGAAACCTCCACACCCCACACCAATGTGCACCACTACACTTTCCCCCACGTTATCCTTGGATAACACCCGTGCTCCTTGGATAAACTCCTGGTTGCACTGAGCCTGGGACTGAGTGGCTCTGGGAAAGCCCTGGATACTACAAAAGGCTCAGACCAGAAACCCCACCACTAGGCACCGCATTGTGGTGGCAGGCTAGTCCTTACAGCCAGGAAGCCGTGCTACCAGCCAGTGTTGTCTTTTTTAAGCACAACCGCATTCAAATGGTTTGTTTGTCAACTTTAATACTTAATCCAAAGTATTATATGTGCAGTAAACTGCACACATACTGATATTACCAGCCAAGGGTGTCAGAAGGATTACCTCCATGGAGCAAAACTCTATTTGTCTTAATTCAGAGACTCGACAGGAAAAAGAGCTGCTTCTATCGCACTGCTGAATTGCTATGCTTTGATTCTCCAGAAATGGGCTGTTTTATTTGGTATTTATTATTTCATCAAAGAGCAAGCAATTGCTCTATTTTCCTATTGACAGACTATTTTTTTTTCTGTTTGTGGTGATAATTTCTTTATTTTTAGTATTTGGGCTTCGTCTAAAGTGGGATCTTCTGCACTTCACGGTGATGTTCCTGAAATAACTTTGAAGAAGAAATAATGAGCCTCCCGTTACTTTACAGGTTGTCTAATACAACGTAAGCAGCTTTACGAGGCTTAGCTAGTCTCTGCTGACTCTAACTGCACATTTCACTCCTACAATAAACTAAAATAAACAGGCTGCTTCCAAAACAAGCTGCTAATTAACATAGCGATTCTGGTTTTCCTCATGAAAAAAAATAACCCTAGTCTTTCAAAAAGTCAAAGTCAGACTTATCAAACAACAGTGGATTAGATTATAAGAAACCTCTCATGTTGAGATCGACAACCTTCACCTTAAGCAGCGTATCAATGTTGTGCTAAGGTTGTGGGTTGGTTGCTTTATTTTTAATATCCAATAATTCGGGGCGTTTTTTTTTTCCTTTGCCTCTGATTCATTTTGTGAAGAGCAGACACTGTGTTCAAATCCCCGCTGGCTGCTGTGCTTGACTGCTCGCCAATCGGCACGCCAGTGTTTATATAGGATGTGTCTGCTACTGCGTCCCCGCGTCCCCGCAGAGAGCATCAGGTTGCTGGTGGCTGGATCCGAGCACCAGCTGAGCCTGCCCGAGCTGAGCCGGACCTTGGCAATGTCTCGCACACGAGCGGCAGCCTGTTGTCGCCTGCCTGCCATAAACTCGCCTGTGTTTGCTCCCCAAGAGGCCAACAACCGTCTTCTTATTAACGGACACATTTAGGAGAGATAAGCTTGTGGAATTTACTACCCGGACCATCAACGTCTATGGCACTGTGCAAAAGGGAAAGAGGCAAGGCTTTAATGCCCCCATGCTGTGTATATATTGATATTGGGAACTATTTGGAGGAAAGGGCATTTAATCGGCAAAGAAAAAGCGATTTTCTCAACCTCCGTTCATCGCTCCCGTAACGGCAGGCAGCATTCAGACGCGATGCCCCCAGCCCAGCTCCTAAAGGAATCAGCAAAAATGCCTTTAATTTGGTACAATTAAACTTCTGAACTGGTGCCTTGATGAAAAATGAAACAAAACAAAGCAGGCAACACTTAGTTCAGCTCAGCCTATCAGGCAGAAAACTACACGTTGATGGAAACTGACTTTACAGTGGTTTAGTCATTTTCTTTTCAAGGAGTTAGTTTAGCTGAAAACATGGTTTGTGAAGCCCTGGTAGCAGCCCTGCGGAGCAATATTTGACCAAAAGCATGACATCCTTTGGCTTTGCCTACTTCGACACCCATAATCAAAGCACATGGCCACAGTATTTTTTCAGTTTCTCCTTCTCAGAGCTTCACCTGCTGGCTGATTCATTCAGGCAAAGGTTGAGGTGAATGAGCCTGACAACCCAATGGGAACCGCAAGGCGATGGTACCTGCAAGCATTGCTTCGCTCACAGCAAGTAATAAAACCACGCAGGTATGAGGCTAAGCAAACACTTGAGCTGCTCCCATGAACTACGGCGAGTGAGAGCAAAGGGAAGAGATGCGGATGGAATCCAGCAGCTGCTTACATGGCAATGAGCCTCATCTCCCTGCGTGCCACCATCGGCACCCGTAACACATGAATTGAAAGGCTGAGCATGGGGAGCACATTACTACATACTTTTTTCAACCTAATTTCATTCAAAAAAATCCAGAAACACACTGGTAGAGGCTTCTAGCTAGGTGTTTGTACACGGTTTTTGTAAAGATTTGACCCTCTTGAGACGAGCTGACAGGAAATACTGCTGAAAAGGGCAAAAATCTTCCAAGGTGCCCCATTTTTTTTCCACTGCTCTCACACTACGCACCATTCCACACCCCTCCTAAACTGGCTGGTGTGTGTTTATATTGGAATCATCAGGATTTTACTAGGACTGGGCTACTTCGGGTTCAAATTCAGACCAGTCTAAGGGCCAGCGGGGACCACCATCTAATTCGACTTTCTGAACATCGCAAGTCCTTAGATTTAATCCAGCAACTCCTATGCTGAGACCAAGAAATTAGGCTTGGCTAAGGTTAATCTTCCAGGCAGACATCTGCTCTTGAGAGGAAGAAATCCAGCAACAGGAATGCACCAGTTCCCATAATAATTTGCTCCAATGCATAACCCCACTCATCTCTACTCACAATTGCTGCGCACAGTATTTTACAGGCAGTGGCCCTTGCTCAGCACGCCTTTTCAAGGTAGGAGAGCTCTTACTGCTCAGTATTTTCTTTCATTTCTGCTGCTGACGTGCTGATTTTGGATAAAATCACCAGATAAATGTTTAATTGTTTTTCCTCAGAGGACATCCTCAGCAGTTCCTTTGCAGCCTCTTTTACGACTTCTCCAATCTTCCCTGTCTGTGGAAGGAAAAACCTGACCGGCCTAAAGTAGTATCAACCCCCAAAAAGCTGTTTGAAATCACGGGACCTCCAAAAACTCCTTTATGAGTAATCGGAGACCATAAATGCAAGCTGGACCCGCTCATTTTCTCTACTGGGCACTTCACCAAAGATGAAAAAACTCAAAGAAAATCTGGGATTTCTTCCTTATTCACTATAGAAACCAAAGACCAAAGCACTCACCAGCTCAGTGATACAAGACAAACCGCAGAATGGGTGACTACCCAAAATATTTCACAGGAGGACGTTCTCAGCCCTTGGGAAGAAATATCAAAGAAAAAAGATGGCAAAAATTAAAAGCAAAAATTAAAAAATTAAAGGTGTAAGGCCTTAACTCCTGCCTCATCAGGAGGAAAAAGCAAGGCCCAGCCGGGACAGTTCAAGTACCGGGCAGCTCAGCACGTTTTTACCACATCTTTTGTGTGTGCTGCTCAGGGTAAGACGAATCAAAGGAAATGCGGTGCAAACAACTCGCCACGCAACTTCAAGGTGAAATTTTAATTGCACAAAAATAAAGGCCTTTGGCTTTATCATTACAAAACCAATTTTACCTTCGTCCTCTTGCATGTTTGGATTTCTCTGGATTGTGCAAGTGAATACATCACCTGATTGTGCAAGATCTGGCAAGGCGACATTTATTCAGCAAGTATGTAAGAGACTGAACTTCTAAAATGTTAGATGCAAAAACGTAATCATTTGCTTTCCTGTAATTATTTCAGGCTGTAATTTAAATGCCATCCATCCAATACAACTACGTATAAAAGATGAATTCTCCACCGAGCACATAGATTTGAAAGGCATCCTTTCAATTAGCTATGGATATATTAGCTCTTCAGTCTCATATGTCAATTGGATGTTCATAAAATGCTATTTAATGAAAATTTATAGGGCAGGAGCACAGTGGCACTTCACATGGGAATGTCTAAGCCCTACCATTGACTATATCTTCACACATGTGCATCAGTAACATGGAGAAGAATCATCTTGCAGAAAAGTGCACATAGCACCAGCCAAAGAACAACAACAACAAAAATACATGGATAATTAAGTTAGAATATGGTAGTTTTTGTTCTTTCCCTTTCTGTGGCTTCCAGAGTACTCTTTGGCAGTATTTCCCCTACTGTGTTATTCTGTGTTATTTCATTTCTTCTCCACCTAAACTGTCACTCAGCAGTTTGCATTTATGTACCCATCCATACATCACAGCGATCTATGTTGAATAATTGAGATTATTCACCCAGAAGGTATTAAGAAAACCTACAGCTTTTGTTTGCAGATGCACAGGGGGACTTCAAGAACCTTTGCTTTGTATCAACGTTACACACTTACAGAAAGGGAAGTTTTCTGGCTTGGGTATATGCAGTCACAAATTCTTGTCGCCAAGCTAACGCATCTCTGAGGCCAACTTAAAGTGAGATACAATTCTGAGATCTTCCCCGGGGAAAATACTTACCGTTGGCATCTCAAGAAGAGTTTGATAGCATTTAAGCCTGCCTCTGCTCTCTCTACTCCTCTGTCAATAAAATGGGCATACCAAGCAGTTACCAGAAGAAAGCCAAGCGAGACTGATGCCCAGCTGCTGCTCTGCTTTGGTTACTGCTATTAATTATGCACAAATTCCTTCCACTTTCAAGGGTTTATGGATGTCTGGATGTCCTGGTTTCCCTTCACTGACCCTTATTAAAGTTTCAAAGACTTGTCTGCCTCAGGTGGTCCTTTCTTCTTCTGATTTGGAGCTGTGTCATTACCACCGAGGCGCCACAGCGAACATGAACCCCGAGGCGAGCAGAGCAGCTCCTCCCGCAGAGCTCACAGGATGACACGTGGAGCTCTTCTTCCTCCGTGCAACGCACGCACCGCATCCTGTGCCACCAAGGAGCTGTGGCAGGCAGCAGGGAATCCCCAGCCACCCGCTGCGTCCACCTGCAGCCTGCACAAGCCCTAATCCTGCGGGTCCTGCTCCGGGGATGCCTGCAAGGAGGATGGTGGCAAGCTTGTGGTGTCCCACCTCCTTCCCTCCAGCCCGTGGCTGGCACTACCAGTGCAATCTCTCTGCGGCTCCTTTTGCGTCACCGCCTGAGACTGAATTCAGCCCTCAGTATTTTTAGATGGCAAACTGTGCCGAAACACCTTTCATTAGGTGAGGTGGCTTGCCTGAATCAGTTCCAAGCAGGTGTGTGGGGGCACCGGGCAAAGGTGATTAACACACCTCACACAACCAAGGCTGCAATTAAGGGGAAAATTCCCAAATGGCTCAACCCACAGTTTTGCACAGGAAATGCAATGGAAGCACAGCACCACATTTCTTCTCTAATTGTTTCCTGTTTACGCGAAACCCAGCATTGAAGGGATCTAATCACAGCGATCACCATAGTAGCTAAGCACTGCGCTGGTTAATGATGTTTTGCGAAGAGAAGTTCAGGCCATGCTTCAAAGGCTGTCCTCTCCTCTTTCAAATTCTCTCTGGCCTTGACTAGAAGGAAGAGGCTTCAATATGCACCCCTTCCTATGGTAACCATTAGGCACAATTAGGTCAGCAGTCTTTATACTTGGGAAGACTTTTGAAGAGAGATCCAAAAAGACTAGACAGAAAACAGTAATTTTTTCCTGGCCTTGCTGAAAACAGCAGTCTCGAGTCCCTCGCAATGGAGCTAATTTTCTCAGCTTTTGAGATGTGGACCTGGTGGGTTTGCTGATTGTTTTTCCCCCTGGACTCATCCTCCAGTCTTCCTGCTTGCTTCTCAGCTATTTAATCTGCCTAAACTATGCTGGATTGAACTAACTTCAATACGGAAATACATAATCATTCTGACAACAATTAAGAACTGCAGAGCTAGCCAATCCATTCATTATGATCTGATAAAACAAGTACAAAATTTGATGCTTGTGAAAATGGAAACTGCCCCTAAAAACATCACAAACCTGTGTTTTTTTCTCTCCCTAGGCAGGCACTGAAGCGCTGGGAAGTACAGATTGATCTCTCTGCAGTTCTGCAGGCTTTGGGAAAGGCTGATCGGAATCCACTTTACAGCTGGAGTTGTCCACAACTCTTGTACTGACAGACAGCAAAGAACAGCGTTACTGTAATTCTGTATTGGGCACTCCAGGCCCACTAATCTGGGCACGACAGTTTGTTGTTGCTGAAGGATAGCGTGTGTAAATGCTGACATCTGACTTTATCACCTGCTAAAAGGTTTCTGTTTAAATACAGAGCTAAGGCTGCCTCTGTGCTTGATTCTTGTGCAAAGTCCTGTGCAAAGCAACCAGATTCCCACGCTGAAGCTGCCATGCTCTCAGGGACTTGGCTGTCTGATTTCACCTTGTTCTGTCTATACCAAACCCTTCGCTTTCAGAAAGACTATTGCACCCGTATTTGCTCTGTTATGCCTCTTGTATGGTTAGCTTTCACGGTCACATCTGTGGAGAGCAAAAGGAGAAGCACTAAATAAGGGCAGAAAGTGCTGGTGTCTCCAGTAAAACGATTATTTTGTAACAGAAGAGTAATTGTATTGCCTACTGGTAGAAGAGACAGTACAACTATGTACACAGAACAACCTAAAGACAACTGTGATCTTTGGAGAGCTTTTTCTGCAAGGTGAGAACATTTCACATCTCATTAAAACCTGAAATGGTCTTGTGCCTTTTGCTTCTGGAAGTCTGTACTTTATGCTTCATTTCCTACTCATTTGACTTAGAACCTGGTCCTGACTTTTAAATCTACCTGCAGAAAAGCATGAAAGTGAAAAGCTTAAAAGTTTGCTAATACAATACAGCCCACGTTGCTACAGTGGCAGAGCTTTAAGAAATGTTTTAGTTCTCCCAAATTAACCTCTTATCAGATCTCGTATGGTTACTCAAGCGACATCAAAAATGACTGTCGTAATGCATTGCTATAGAAGTTACAGAATTAAGTTACATAGAAAAGTGTAGTTGTTCTACCTTTCACTTGGAAAAAATAACCCTGCCAGGTTTGAAACCACCTCCGAATTCAGTGAAATGAACTTTTATGAACTTTAAAATGCACGGTAAGCTGGGATGTGAGATGGAGCTCACACTTTTGGTGAGGAGTCCAAGTACATAGTTATTTACCTGGCTTGTTGTTAGAAATATGATTACCATTTAAGTACACTTAAATGCCTGCTGGGGCAAGGCGTTTCACATGGCAGCTACGGAATGGTACAACCGGACACCTCTCTCCACAAAGCACGGGACACATTACAGAAGTGTTTTTTGGTTTTGTTTACAAGCTAAACATCAAAAGCTGTATTAGGCTGAACAGATCACAACCTGATAAAGGCGATGAGCAAGCAATGAACATCATGTGGATGCGAGAGCGGCAGCAGGTCCCAGATACTTCAGATTTGGTCAGATGGGTTTCATCGTACACAATTTAGCTGCTGAATTTAACCAGTGAAAACGCTGAAGCCCATCATGAACTAATAAACTGCCAGGAGGAATCTGGAGGCGTACTGAATTATGGTTGACTAGTAGAAAAAGCAAATTGTGTTAATACCTGCAGAACTGGTTTAGTGCAACTTCCACCAAAAAAAAAAAAAAAAAAAAAAAAAGTAGGGATTTGAAGGGAAATACCTCAGCTGGTGCTTCCACTGTGTGCAAAAGTATTTGTCGTGTCTGGGGAAGAGTCAATGGAGAAGTCTGTCAGATGCAAGTCACAGCAATATGACTGCAATACATCAGCACCTCTTTAGACTCAAGCAAAGTTTTGAACAAAGACTGGAAGGTATTTACTCACGAATCAAGTATGTAAACCCCGGGATCTGCACACATTACCTCCAGTTATTAGGCAATGAAAGCTAATCCAAGGAAGGTCAGCAGGCACTTAATGCCAATGTACTTTTAAGAAAACAAGACACAGAAAAGCCCGATAAAACATTTAGGAAAATCATAAGAGGATTACCTTTGTGAGAGAATCAAGCCTTGATATAGATTGAATCTCTTGTCTTTTTAAGTTAGCTTGCTCTTAGGGCTGTTCCTGGTACAGAAGAAAACTTGTCCTGTGCCAATCGTGGAAACTTTGGCTCAGCCAAGTGTGGCAGGGCTGGGTTTGCTAAATCAAACACGGTAGCAGAAGCGCAGCAGCCACATGTACGCACATAAAGGCTTCTTCGGAACATGTTTCCAATACCAACGAGTAAAGGTATCCCTCAAAAGAGATGAACAATCAAATGGAAAACGTTCTCTGAAAGCTTAGCTACAGCGATACAGCAGTAATTCTCAATAACCCGGGAAATCATTACTAAGTTTAACTTTAAAGTTGATACACTGACTCTATTTTTTTTTAATTGAAGCAGATGTATATGTAACGTGCATTCAGATTAAAAGCTGATTTAAAAGATCAAAATATCAGAATCCTGGAGTACCACCAAATCCAAGCTAGATTCATTCTTAATCACTGCAAATCGGGATGGAAACTGTCAGCTACTAGTGGGCAGATTAAATTTCAGTGCAGTCCAGAAACTCTGGAACTTACAATTGAAATGCTGGAGTGGCAGGTTAATGCCAAAAGAAAAGATGTTCCAATAAACCAGAGAAAAGGAGAGGCCGGTAATTACTCTGTCGTGCTGTAACCAGTGGCATGTTTCTCCCTGGGAACGCAAAATGGGCTGGAATCACCCAGAGCTCGGTTTCATCTCAGTGAACGAGGCTGCATGGTCTTCTGGACAGCTTCTTCGTCTTCCTTGGCTGGCGTGCTGTTTTATGCCTCATTCGAACCAGCCCAAAGCTGTTTCCCTCTCTCTCCCCATCAGCCTTCATACGCCCACTAAGTGTGACAGCTACAACGTCAGGAGGCCTCGTGCATACAGTTTTAAACTGCAGTCCAAATGCCAAGCTAAACCCTACGCCGGCTAACGACAGCAGAAAGAAATTCATCCAAGTAGCTGGGAAATACAAGTACTCTTTCAGAGAGCTGCCAAGTCTGAAGCTCTAGAAAGTATTCAACATACCATGCAGGCCAGTAAGTAGTACTGGATTAAACATGAATGCTAAAGGTCTATTAAAGTCATTAAAATTAACTTCACAGCTTAGACTTAATAACATCTAAATGCATTAAGATGTCTCTACATGCTTGTAAAATAAAAAGCTGGAAAATCTGGCCCAAGATGTAACTAATATATGGATGTTTCCCTGACTCTGCCCGTAGCCCCAAGCATCTTTGCATGGTACCAATCACTTCCATGCATCTTTAAATGTCTGGGGAGGAGGAGAGATCCCCCTTCCTGGGACAGAGTGCCACACTGCAGATGAAGCTTAGTGTTTAACTTAGGCGAGAGAAACAAATAAGTATTTTACTAGAGGAGATCTCCACAGAGTGGTGATAGCACCTGCTGATAAAGACGACGCACCTCTTTTAAAGCTCTCGTACCACTGTCTGTTTTGGGGCTGGTTTCTGTTTGGTTGGGTAAAAGGAATCCAAATTCATCATTTACAAATAGGTGGTGCCAGGTGTTCTTTGCCAGTAAATACAGCTGAAACACAGAGGAAGCGGGGATAGAAAAGATTGACTAATCTGATGGAGAACTTGCAGCTCTGGTCATCATTCAGTCATCGCTGCACGGGTCCATGGTACCAGGCACTGCTTTTGAGAACCAGTAAGTAAAAGTAGAGGGAGTACAAGCACACACCCTCCTGATATTCCTTGCAAACACATTTGGCCCAATACTAATTCAGAATCAGTGACAAAAAGGAAATCCCAAACCGAGTAAAGCTGGTCTCGAGTCCTTAGTGTTGCCACCAAAAAGCCTGGAGGGCTTTCGGCGCCTGGTTCAAGAAGCCACCAGTCACTTCTGCTATGAGGAAGCATTTAACAGGAGAAAACACCAGAGGAGCTGCGAGTTTAATGCCCTCCAGCACTTGCAAAAGTCCCAAGTGAAAAGCGCCCGGATTTCCAAATCGTGAATTTCTGTTTGCAAATGCCAAATATCCCCGCTGCGATTAAACCTGTAATGCTGACACCTGCAATAAGCAGCACCATAAATACGTTTTAACGGTACATAAATATGGTTTAGGAAGAAGAACTGGTGTGCAGAGCCCATTGCTTCAACGCGGGGAGGGTTTCAAAGGACCCGCTAGCGCTGGATTATCCTCGGTGACACTGGGGCGTGCTGGCTGTCCCCTCCTGGTGTGACACACAGCTGATGAGCAGGAAAGGGAAATGGGGGAAAAGCACACTTCATCTGCAGCAATGCTGCTGCAAGGTGACCCCGTGCAGTACAAGCTCTTGCGAGCAGGCATGTAACACTTTGCGAGCCATGAGGGAAGTTGTCTGCTAATTAGCTTGCTGGTAATTGGCCATACAATGTCATTCCTTGAATGAGGATTGCTAAGAAAACACTGGGCATCGTCTGACCAAAAAAAAAAAAGATAAAAGAGAGTTATGGGATAGTAACTTAATGAGATGGGCATCAAATTGGCCTTAAAAAAGTTGGACTAAAAACCTACAGGCGGATGAGAAAAATAAATGGTGACCTGATCAGAAGAGAAGATGGGCACGACCATCTGGGATACCCATAGAAAAGGTTTAGGAGCCTGAGCTGTAAAGGGTAAAAAACCTGAAGGTGTAACTGTCCTTGCATGTTAACCTGGATCCTCATAGATTTTTGGGGTGTTGCTTATGACTGGTACTGATGGTATTTGGGCAGATATGCAGGAAATGAGCTGTACCTTGAGACATCCCGGAGCATTGCACATCAAGACATCAAGATGCCTTTGAAGTGGCGTCGTTTGATGGCTCTGTGTGGAAGATCAAAGCAGGAAAACACAGAGGGCAGCGAGGGCACAAGGCTCCAGGAGCTGGATGAAGCTCCTCTAGGAGCATCCCACCAGCCTTTGACTCCCTGTGCAGCGATGGCAGAAGCAGGACAGCAGGGCCCTGCCGTCCCCATGTCTCCATCGCGCTCCTCAGCCATGCCCTGGGACGGCTCCTGCACTGCTCGGTCTGGAATTGCTTTCAGATGGGGACAGCGTCACAGCAGGGGACAATTTCCCAGCCATCCCCCAGACGCAGGGGCTTCAGCCCCTTCGTTTTGTTGCTGTTCCTCGCTTGCGGGTGAGCAATATTAACATTCGCCTCCAAACGCTCATACCTCCCACCACAGTCAGACGCAAACACAAACACCCTGATCACACAGCGTCTGGGGCACAGCCCCGGTAGCAGCGACAAAAATCAACACATCGGGGAACAAGAGGGGAAAAAAGGCAGAGCGAGCGTGAGTCAGCAGGCGGGCGGGCGAGCCTCCTCTGAAGGCACTGCAGACACTGTGTGTGCAGTCACAGCACCCTACTGCCCCGAGAATCCCAGCGACACGTCGCCCCTTCTGCTGCTTTGCTGCAGATGTCTCTTCCATCACCTCCCGTGGTCTAGGAAAAAAAAAAATAAATCTATACCATGTTCCGAGATGGGAAGACGAGCGAGGAGATGGGGTAACGGCCGTGCCGCTGTGTCACTCGTCACCACAAAGACTGCCGGTGTTCAGAATTAGCCCCTTGGCTTTGTGGGCCATAAAATGCTCCGCTGAGCCTGTTTACGAATGAGCCTGTGCTCTGGCTCGTCCTCTGTGTGTCCCCGCAGAACAAGTCATTCGGCCCCCAGCCTGGCCCTCTCCCCTCCTCAGCACCATGCTTGCGGGCTGCAGCTGCCGAAGGCAGCGAGTGGGAAGAGATGGCGAGAGACGGGGCCAGGAAGTTTTGCAAAAGTCACTGGGTTTCAACTCGCCGGCAAACTTATCGCCAGTTTTTCCAATCTAAATAGTGGTTTTCTGGCACTTTGACTCTAATTAACTCACATTTGTGTATTTTCTGACACCCTGAAGAGGATACCTGCTTTTGTAAATGCTATTTATAAGGCATGAACTATTTAATACCTGCTTAGCACATATCCGTAAGCTCTGAAATGCCTCCTCTGAGCCAACACCCAGACTCGATCTCTTTCCCCTTTCTGCTCTCAAAGGCTTTGCCCAGCCTGTGGCCGTGACTCCTGAGCACGGCCGGAGGCAACCTGGGTCCCTGTGCGATCACCAAGTGGTTCAACACAGAGAGGGGCTGGTTGACTCTGGAAGAGGAGCACTCGTGCACAAGGATTGCACACAAGCCAGCTCTAGCCCGTGTCCCCAGGAAACAAGCCCTCAGCAGTTTAATCTCTGTGGATTTCCAGAGATCCTCCATGTATCTCCACCTGCTCCATACCCATCTCTGTCATGTGCTGTCCCTCCTCTCCTTCCCTCGTCCTGCAGAAAGCCCGTGGGACTTCAAAGCTAATGCCAACACTACAACGTGAGCCCCCACTGACTTGAATGAATCCCAAATGCCAATTCTAATAGTGAGGGTCCTTCCAAGCCTGCAGCTCTCTGAAGGGGTGCCTTCCCCCCTCCAGGAATGAATCAGGCCAAGCGGGTCAGTCTGGGGAGCAGGCCGCGGGGCATCATCACGGCAGACTGCAAGAGCCAGCGAGAGGGGATGTTCTCCTCTCTCACCACTTAGAGCTTCTGCCTCAGTTTGGGCAGCTAGAGACCGTCAAGACTGTGTGTGTGCAACACTTTGGGTGCCTGAGCCACATGCGTGCTTCCACGGTGCTAAACGCCAGAGGACACCTCCACATTGTGCTCTGTGTGGGGCTTCTTTTGTGAAGGCTGCACTGGCAGCCTCCAGGAAAGCCAGCTGGAGCAGCCGTATTTTTTACTGCCTCCATCAGTCCTTTTCACCGCTCCACAGTAAGTCACAGCCCGAGGAGAGGCCGTGTCAGGTGGCCCTGGCCACCTGATTGCAGCCACGATTGCATGGCATGATTAGTGTGGCGAGAGCACGGCCCCGGGAAGCTCCTCCGCTGCCAGCAAACACTGCCAGCATAACCCACCTTGACACCAGCTCCTTGTGCAAGATGCGTGACGGGGAGGCTTTTGTTGCCTCACAGGCTGGCTGACATTCAAGGGGCAGAATTTGATCCAGCGGCGAAGGAAAACACACCAAAGTTTGTATGAAGTGCTTCAGCCGACTGTATGCACCATGGGAGGCGGGGGGGGGCTCTCCAAAGTCTTTCCTTTAATGTTACATAGGATTTTGGAGCTAAGAAGAGACACCTCAGCTGAAAGTCAACGGAACTGGTCTACCTCGTCTGGTGAGACTTCAGGTTGCAATGTCTTTGAGCAGCCCTCAAAGCAGCACCGGCAGCGGTGCCGAAACACCACTCCTCTCATTAGAGACGTTACCTGGCTGTCTGTCATTAAGGCATCTACCTCACCTTGGATGTGACTGCAGGATACAGTCTAGACCTTAGTAAAGGGCAAAAGGATACTAAAATACAGTAACTCTCCACAGTAACACAATGCATACAACAAGTGTCTCTATTTTAACAGCACAGGATCAACCTGAAATTCCACCAAGACTCATCCTTGAAAATGTAAGCGAGGCAAATGGGCTAAAGGTGTCTGACACCACATTCACATCCCCTCTAAACAGCTGAAATAGAACCGGACCTACTATTTGCCAGTAATAAATTCGGGTTGTAACTAATAACGTCATCAAGACAACGCCTGTCAAGCCAATAGGCTGGAAGATAATTGTAAAAGAAAAGGGTAGGTAAGATATTTGAGGTCTGTCGTGAGTCTCCCTCAATCGCATATGCCACTTAAACTGATGCAATTCAAAACTGCTCACCTTGCTCACAAGAGTTCACCACGATAAAGCCAAGGACCACCCCCAGTAACCTGTGTACCTTGCACGTCCACTGGCATTTCACCAGGGAAGACACTCCACGGCACCACGACGGCCGAAGTCATGCGGACTGCTACGACAAGAGAAGCTCTTGGAAAGCCAGAGATGGAAATCTGCACTCCCAGCTATGCTGCCGATACATGAGAGATGCTAACAGATCCTTTTTTCTTACCCTAGCCTGTTTTTCTTCTCGGTCAAGGGCATGCTACTGCAGATGGCACAGGGAAGAGCTCTGCTTGTTCACCATGCAGTAAAATGATGTTGGCTGTTATAATTACTGTTTCTCCCTGGATTGCCCATTTTATCAGCCTGGTGTGCATTTTTACTAAATGTAGACACAATCTCTTTTCTCTTCGTGTTCTTCTAGCATCTTTTCCTATTATTCCACTTACAGTAATCACCATTTAAAGATATGTAATTGTCACGGTCATTTTACGTACCAGATGCTGTATTACATTTATCCATCACGCACAAGTTTAGGATCTCTCCCTCTCTTATATTGAAGCCGACAGAAATTTACTACAGACTTTACTCAGGACTTTTCCAGCTAGTTGCTGGAGTGTGGCTTGTAAAAGAGAGGTGCCTTTCATAATGAAATATGAAAAAGCAAAGCCACAAACAAGCAGGCTTCTTCTTTCGGTATCGATCTGTTCCAGAAGTCAAGGACCAAGCAACTCCATCAGAAGGTAGCAAACCTGGGCAGTGCCTTGGACCAAGGGCATCTCAGTTAGCATCAGATACCTAGAAATGTGGCAGCACGAAGGCAGTATGATTGGCATCAACTGCCAACACAAGCAAGATTAAAAACAATAATATATTTAACTCCACGGTATTTACAGAGCTCCGAAACAACAAATAATGATTTAACAAAGCAAACTGATGGTGTGTGTACACAGAGCCATTGCGAAAGGGAATGTCACTCCCAGACAGGTCTGGCGTGAGTGGTACCAAAAATAGTGTTTTTTTTGTCATGCATGAGGTCCAAAAAAGGGTATTTAAGCACAGAGTTGACCAAGAGACAAAAGGTTGAACCGGGTCAGTATCTTGCTTTAGATGGTGGACAACAGCTGTACCTCATGAAAATAACTGCCTCTTGAATAACTTCTTTCATCAGGGGTCCACAATCAATGTTGTGTACCCAAATCGGGGGTTAGCTTAACACGGCCTTGTGATTTCAGCTTCTAACTAGGAAACGTGGTAAAATCACCGGCTGTCAATCCAAGGGGCAATGAAGAAACACAAAGCGAGGAATCTGAACCTAAGGTGTCCACGGATTTCTCAGCTAACAACAACCCGTCTCTTGGTGGTGACCTGCAAAGATGTGAAAAAAAGAGCTGGATAGTCAGCCCCTGCAGGGAGAGCAAAAAGGAAGAAAGCCCAAGGCTTTCAGCTGCCCGGGTATGTCCTACGCTCAAACCCACAAAACTCCCATTAATGTTTACAGAAGTCCTGCATTCAGCACAAGGGAACAGGAGACCTAGAGGGAAAATTCCCAATTAAAGCTAAAAGGAAAAGTACAGAAGAAAGAAGCCAGACTTTGTAAAGATTTGTTAATAAAACCTCTATCTGAACGGGACAGTGCAACAACTTTGGCATCCCGCTTTTGTTTATACTGAGAGGATTTTATTACCGTCTTAAGTACCTCTTAACAGCTGTAAATGAAAGAGAAAAAAAAAAAAGAAGAAAAAGAAAACCAGACATTTTTATTACCCAGAGGATCAGACTCCTCAGTAATATCATCCTGGTGTTTTTACTGATGTGAATTTGGCCCATTGTTTCTTCCTCTTAAAATGTTAATTGGAAACTCCGAGGGTTGTTCTTTCTAGGTGTATTTATTTGACTGAAGGCTCAATACATACAGGGCAAATATTCGTCCTTAACAACGCAAGGACTGACCACAGATTTCATGTCCAGGGGTAACTGAGGCCATCAGATACCATAATCAGTGCATTCAACTTGAGGAGCTCATGATTGCGGATGATGGTCAATTCATTTTTCACTCCATTTGCAGGCTTCATAGGCTGGAACTAATTACTAGCAAATTTT
Source organism: Heteronetta atricapilla (assembly GCA_011075105.1). Taxonomy (NCBI): domain Eukaryota; kingdom Metazoa; phylum Chordata; class Aves; order Anseriformes; family Anatidae; genus Heteronetta; species Heteronetta atricapilla. The sequence goes on along the minus strand of CM021734.1, from coordinate 24,116,676 downwards.
AAAAATTCTATTTAAAAGTTACCATCAGAAGATGTTGAATAGTCTGAAGTTTTATAGGACTATCTGAAGGACAATCCCTTCCATAAATTTGCAATTAGGAATGGTCTGTACTTTGGCGGTTTAATCCCATGGTAACAATAAACTGCCTTCCCTCCGATATGAGCTAAGCTCTTCTTACTCCTTGGTTACCACGATCAAGGAGACAAACTTTGCCCCACAGCCCCGCCAAGAACGGAGCATTCCTCAGTGCTAGGACAAGTGTAAAGCTGCACAGTGTTAGTGTAAAACAGTCGTGGTTTCTGAATTCTTGTCATGTAATTACTCATAGGGGTCTTACCACCTCAGGACCTCTTTGTGAGACGGTTAAAAAAAATAAAGAATGAAAAAAAAATAAATAAAAAAAAAGAATGAAAAAAAAATAATAATTTTGAACATCCCCAGAAAGGAATTGCTCCCCGTTTTACAGCTGAGGCACAAAGAGATGACAGAAGTGCCTGACTTCCACTGAAACCATGGGACTGAGGCACTTTCCGAAGCACGGTTCCTGGGTAAGGGATGCCTGGCTTGTGCAAGATTACTACAGCTGTGCTCAGTTCAAAGCCGGCTTCTCCGTGTCCTCAGAGATGCCCTAAGTATGCCTCACTGCCCTGCATGCTGCTGTGTGCACAAACCACAACCTGTCCTCTGCAAAGCCCCCAGATCCCTGGCACGAGGCAAACTGCTGCCTTGTGTTACCTCCTCCTTCCTCTTCCCCGCTCCAAACAGCAGCCCTCCCCGCAGAAGGTCAAAGATTGCTTGGCAGGTCCAAGATCTGCCCATCATTTCATCACTTCACTGCAACACCTTGGCCACCTCTGCAGCCAGACTGACGTCAAAGTGGTTTCGGAGTCCTCTCACTGTGCTCCTGGTCCGTAACTAAGCCTTATGGCAATCAAAAGGTAAGACTGCTGCCCCCGTAAGAGTCAACAAGGGCTGAAACTGAAGATTTGCAATGGGGCACGCTACAAGAGGCAGAGGGAAAGGCAGTATCATGTGGCACTGCTCCTTGGGATCTGAAAGCAATGTGTGTTTTACCACTCTGGCCAAGATCCCAAGTGGTGTGATACTTTCTTCCTTGAATTAGCCTGGGTGCCATCACCCATGCCACCACCCATCCTGCTGCTGGCTGGGACGCCACTAACCTGTCTGTCCCTGCACCGGCATCCCATGGCAAGCCCAGGGGACATGAACGTATGAGAGTGGGGACAGCAGGACTTGCAGCACCAGCAATGCCGGGAGGCTTCACTCGGGGATGTGCGCTGGGCACTGCGTTGGTACAGAATAAATGCAAAATCTTTCTGCTCTGGCTCAAGACAAGACTCCATTGGGCTGACAAAACGGCAACAAAAAAAGCACTGGGTAGCAGTACGTGGGTAATGTGGTTGCTCTCATAGCAAGCATGTTGATAGCCTGAGTCATTAAAGAATTTGTTTTACATTTCAACCAATGCCAATTTACATTTTAAAATAATAATGTTATTTTTACCTCTGTTAATTTCCATTAAAAATGCATCTAAACTCTCTCTTGATTCAGTTTTCAAAACAGCGTTTTCTGTCATCTTGCTCTGTGGGCCCCCAGCAGACCCCTGTACTACAAAACCACTCTCAAAGCTGCGGAAACTTCCACACGCACTCATAAAGTTTACCCCTGCAGCAAGAAAAAGAGAAATCTGAGGATAAAGAGAAATCAGGAGGAGCTCTGCACCTCCTGCACGTTGACAAAGCCCGAAGCAGAGGGGTCTCCGTGTTGACTGCCAGTCTGTCCCACTTACCCGTATCCCTGAGGCAGCAGGGAGAGCAGCCTGCTGGTGCTAACACACTCGCAAAAAGAGAAGCCCTACAAGCTCTTCCCTTACAAAATTTCCACCGCCCCTTTTTAATCTCTGTTCTTATTGCGAAGAGTCAGCAGATCACAGTCAGCAGATCAGGGCTTGGGGGAGACTCTTGAGCAAGGGGCATAAGCTACAGACATAAAGCACGAACGGGTGCAAGGCGTCCCTGTACCCTCGGTGCTCCTACGGGCTGCCGCGGAGAAGACTCCAAAGGCAGAGCATCCGTTTGTGAGTTCAGCAACTGGCCAGACCTCGCTCTGCTGAGACCAGCAGGCACGCGACCAAGCTTTTGTTTTTAAGGAGTAATAGATGCTTTCCTTGGACACAAAGCTGACTGTGTTTCCAACGCTTCCGTCTGGGAGGAGGCCAGTTACATTAGGTGCAGTAGCAAATGGAGCAATCGAGAGTCCTAGCCATGCAATGAGTTCCACGCAGCGATCTCCTGCTTAACCCGAGCCCCAGATGTCAGAAGGCAACGTCTACCAGTACGGAGTTCATTGGAAGACCAGGATCTAACGAATTATTGCAGCCTGTCTGAGGTGCTTCTCTTACCAGCCTACAGTTGAACCTCGCTGTGCCAGCTAGGAAAGGTAAGTACGGAGCCGCCCCCAAGTACATTTTATTCACTGCTGTTAAGAGATGACATTTTCTGAAGATTTCTAGACTGCAAAGTAGTCTCTATCTCATAAAAACTAGCTGTAGAAAAGCACGAACCAATCTAAACGACAGCAGCACATGACCAACGTATGACTGGAAAAGGAACGCCAGGACAGGGATGCTGTTGCAGCGTCTGGGAAGAGCCCACAGGCATGCACATACAACATCGGAGCAGAACTGCCCAGAGCAGGTCACCTGCATTCATGTGAACTGCTGTCTTCTCAAAGTGGAAGGACGACTGGGCTAAAGAAAGGCTTTGTGCTCCCACGGCATTTGCCTGGGGCGCAGAAGGACCCGTGGAAGCTGACATCAGCTTGTGCCTTTGCCCATCGTTGTGAAGCTACGCCTTGGTAGAGTCTCGCACCGGCGTGCAGGGTGCCTCCTCCTACCAGCTCTGCACGGATTTTAACAGCCAAAGGCTGGTTCTTTCTGGCTGGCTGGCCAAAGGTTGGTCGGTCTGTCCGTCTGTCTCCGTAAGGGTGCCTGTATGTGCAAGCCAACAGAAATATCCACAAAGGTGCAAGCAGTCTCTTCCACAGGGAGAAATCCTCCACATTACATCAGGGCGAAGACATTTAGAGGAGATAGGGAGGACTCTGCATCTCAATCCCAGGGGAGATCAGCTTCTTCCTGCCCACCCACAAGAAGTACCCTCACTCCCGGGGACTCTTGACACCACTTGCTGTCTCTGTTGCCAGAACGTGTGCCTAGTTGGGGATGCCAGCTGCATTTTCAAAAATGCCAAAGTAATTCAGCATCCTACATCTCTTCCTTAATGAAATTGTTCCTAAATGTTCATACTCACTTTTGAAAAGGATGACAATCTCCTAAATTACTTCATGCTGGCCATTCTTACGAGTTTGTTATTCCCACGAGCACACACCATTTCACGCACAAAGTAAGAGATGTTTTCACTCCCAGAGGCTTAAAAACTCAGAAAGCCACATGACGAGAGACGTGCTCAAACTCTAGGGACAGGGTGAGTGAGTGAAGGTCCACAGCCTACGTTTCAGTGGCAGACTGAATCCAGAAGACACCAACATATTTATCTTGAGGATGACATTTTGGTGCTGCCATCCCTTTGGCTTTTTTTTTCTCTCTCTCTCCAAGTAAACACACAGAAAATACTGGATCATTTGAACTCTGAAATGACATGTACCGCTACTCCCCACTGGCTCCGTCCTTGTGATTTCAGGGCGGCAGAGCCCTGTGATACTGCAGTACATTGGCCTTTTGCTCAGGAAGGGATGGAGGAAACGTGAAGGAGCAGGGAGGACCCTCAGAAATCTTTCACCCTGCCAGCTTTATAGCCAGTTTGCACGTAAGAACAGCAAAAAGCTCCTCTGGGCACTGCAATAAACGTTAAGGTGGGCGACGTTCTGAGGCCGACTGCATTCGCTCAAGTAAAACAGCCTCCACGGTCAGGAGCAGCTAATTATCTGCCCTTTGCGTCCTCGCTATGGCACACAAGAGAAGGACAGGGTGACTGCAGCATCCCTCTGTATCCTCCCCTGGCATTTAGAAAGCACTCAGGGCAAAAAAAAAAAAAAGTAATTTACATCAGGTTTTGGCTGCCACACACGTATGCCTGGAGAGAGACAGGCACAGCCTCTCATTCTCGATTTCTGCATGAGGCAAGAGTAGCTTAAGTGGATGAGAGAAGCTTGTTCTGCATTTAGGAAACAAACCTGTCCAGAACGATGGTGCCTACGTGAATTATTAAAAGGCAAACACATCTTCAAATTAGCTGACCCTCTGCTCTTCCACATCTATTTTCAGTCTTGACTGGAAAGAGAATTGCAACAAACACAGGAATTTCTTCCAGAATCAGAGGCACTCGCTGACTCTTGCCACATGAAAGTTTCAGACAACAAGAGGTTAAAAACACCTTACTGCACTAGGGTGTGGGGTTTTTTAAATACGCAAATATTTATACTAATTTAAGACTCACAGAGTTAATTTCCCAGTCCTGCTTGAGTTGCCGGTGCTTTTAAAAAATGATAATAATAAATGAATAGAAAAAAAAAAAACTACTGGCTTTTCACAGCGCTTCACTCTTTCCCAGAGGTTCGTTAACAAAAACAGGCACTTTTTGTAGCTCAGCCCCTCAGCATCCTCAGGGAACTGCCAAGCGGGGCTTTCCTTCTGCTCTTCTGCTGCTGCCGCCACCTGAGAGCACGCTGCTGGCTGCCAAGGGTTAAAGGAAGAGGAGAGAAAAGGGGAAGGGAGCAAGCACCCAGCATCCCGAGGGCACCAAGCGCTCGGGACGGCATCCCCAGGGCTCTGCCGCAGCCGGTGGAGCAGCAGCAGAGGAAAAGTTTCTGCGATTTTTCGGCAAGCCCTGGCATGACGTCACCTCGGCCAGATAATCTCGGCGCAGTCAGCACAGGCCTCCTGCCTCCCCATTGGCGAGCCCCTCGTCAGCAGACATCTGAAGATAATTATTATTGGCCAGACAATTATAACAGGAACAACTGTCACCCGGCGCCCATACCCCCCGACCTGGCGCTCTGCGGCGCAACGCGGGGAGGACCCCAGCGCTCACAGCACCCGCCACCCGCTTTCTGCCACCGCCGGCCGCTTCTTGCCACTTCACAGCCTGCAGATGGGAGCCGGGACCACGGCGCTGGCAGCCCGCTGGCTGTACGCCTGCCCGGGCCGTGAATTTCCTGCAAAAAATGATGATTTATTCATTCCCAAGAAGCGAGGGGCTGCAGCCGCATTCCCCCTCATGCGGTAGTTCATGAAAAAAAAAAAATAAGTAAAAATCCATCTGCAGACGATTTGCTTCATCCCTCTTTGAAGAAGTTTGGGAGGAGGCACTGGGAGAGTTTGATCTGAGAATTCGTTTTAAGCAATTATTCTAATAAACGCCTGGCTTAATCCTGATCTCGCTGAAATGACACCTCCCACAAGGCGAGTGCGATAAGATCAGCGAGGTGCTGTACCTGCCATTAAGAGCCGTCTATCTGATGGCACCGCAAGCAGACGCAGGTAAACAGACTCCCCACAGCACGAAGTGTAAGGAGCTCGATGGGAGTGAACCCATCAGGTCTTTAGCCTCCTCAAAACCGGTCACCACCCGCGTGGGGAAGAGAAGCGACTCGTGGTGCCTACCCTGAGAGAGCAGCAAGCGGCCGGACCACCCCTGCAGCCTCTGGCATTGCTCCTCAGCTCCTGCCTCCACACCAGGGACAGGCAGGGGGACAGGCAGGTGCCAAGGTGAGAGCTGAGGGAGGCACAAAACCCACCTGCTTCTAAGCACTGGGGCATGGGCTGTCCCTTTTCCCTCAGTGCCCGGACAGCGGCCTGTTTTCAGCACTGCTGATTTAGGCCCAAGCCCTAAAGAGGTCCCTGCACGATACAAACCTGCAGGATGAGGGCCTCCGTGAAGCGGAAGGAGAACACGTGGATTCAAGCAAGGAAGATCTCATTTACTGCTACGAGAGCTCTCTGCCATCAGAGGGGCACATTCAGGCTGGCCTCAGAGGGAACATTTCTCGAGGAACAGGTGGGAGTGAGGAAACCAACCCTGGCACGAGGGTGTGCTGAGGAAAGCTCACGTACCAGCCGTCGGTGGCATATCTGGTATGCAGGATGTTTATTTGCCCCAGAGAGCCAAGGAGCTTGGAGCAGGCTGGATGGAGGCAGAGGAGGCTCAGCCGTGGCTGATGAGAAGCAGCCATTTCATTCCTTGCACCATAATCCACCCAGACCAACCCCGCTGGTACCTAGGGACACGCTGCTATCCCCGGGCTTCGCGTTCAAGCTTTTCCAGCTCTTGGCTCGCTCAGATATAATTAAAAGGGCTTGTGAGTATTTAAGCAGCCCAGGACCCAGAGGGTACATAAAGGCATTCATGTCCTGCCTAAATCTGGGCTATGTCTTCATACGTGATGTAGTCAGGCTCCGAAGATGCTCCTCAAAATTCAGAAGACGCATTCAACACCTAGGGCCACTTTGTCACCCCTACCATGCTACAGACCTTCTTTGGGGGTTGGGGGGGGCTTGGTAAGATATCAAGATCTTTTATCTATGACACAAGCAAAATAACAAATGTCACACCTATGGAATTTGTTTACCTCCATGTTAGGGTGATGCACTGCATTCTAATTTAAATGCCTATTACAGTACAAAATCTTGCCACAGTATTCTTTGAAGCTAGACCACCTAGTCCATCTTCCAGTCCAAAGAGCAAACAACTGTGTTTATCCCTAGAAATTACTGCTTAGGAACCTCGTCTTTCGTTAATGATGCATACATTAAAGTTATGCCTACAAAGCCAAGAAGCCAAGGCCTGCCATTGATGCCAGTGCAGGCAAACGTAGCGTCATCCTGAGGCAATGCAGAAAAGCCTTCTTGCAAGGCCCTTAGCCACTGCATGTTACCAGTTAGTTTTCCCCAACAATATCAACTGCTGGAACAGGAACTGTTCCACCGCGTGAGTAAATTTCCTCAAGATAAAAATCCACAATTTAACTTGAAACTCGGAAGAAGCTTCACCTGCATTTTCAGGAAAAGCATGCTGTGACAGAGACCTCAATGGGCACGGCACCACATCACTTGCAGAAATGTTCCTGGGCCACAGGCAGGTTGCTCTTCTTTACTTCCAGGTGAATGAAACATACTAATTCACTGGTTCCCTTACAGAAGGCAAAACTAGGCTGCAAAACATGTGTGCACAGACCGTCGTGCCTCTTTAGCTGTACAGCAGCAGCACAAAGCTGATGGTCTCCCCCTTTGAACCCGGAAAGTGGGAGCCTCGCGTTATTGGAGTCCCAGCTGGCTAACCTCTGCAGCAAATGAGACAGTGAGGGAGGCGTTAATAGCGCCGCTGAGCATCTATATCCTCCGCAAACACTACCTAAGTCATCAAAGCGCCCCAGGAGGGCATATCAGCATTATTACCCCCATGGTCTCTCCCACCTGGGGAAACTGAGGCCCAGGAGAGGTTATGTAATTTTCTCAAGGTCACATAATGAGGTGCAGGAGAGCCCAAAGATGACACGGGAGTCCTGGTTCCTCGTCGTGTTCTTTAAACTGCATCTCTCGTGGGTTATTACCCAGCTAATACACATGCTCAGCTATCAGCCCCTCCATCCTCTTTCACCCGTTTGCCCTAGTCCAGAACCAGTTTTCTCCCAGTACACAAACTGGGAAGCATCCAACACTCCCACACACATCTAGGTGCCCTCATTCCTCCCGAAACACCAGCAAGGCTGGGTGCCCCTCACCACCTACTGAGCTCACCTGTGGGTCAATGGAGCACTTTGGTGGCCATTCCCCTTTAGCTTACCCTCCAAAAAACCCAAACCACCCTAGTGACATAAGGGCAGGATGCCCTCAAGTCCCCTCCTGGGACCCTCTGGGGACGTGGGAGCTCTGTGCCCACGGTGGGGTGCCGGGTCCCCAGTGCAGGGGGTGACAGCGGGACGGCGAGGCAGGGCTGTGTCCATCTGCAAGCGTCCCTCAGTCCGTCTGCCACCCCGGCCCACTCCCCGCAGGGAAAGTTAATTGGGGGCTGGCTGCAAATGAAGTTTGATGAGAGGCTGGGGGGAGAGGGGATGGAGAGGAGGAGGGTGAGTGGAGAGGAGGAGGTGGAGAAAGAGAGGGGATGAAGAGGAGGGGGAGAGGAGATGAAGAGAAGGGGGAGAGGGGATGGAGAGGAGGGGGAGAGGGGATGAAGAGGAGGATGAGGGAGGATGAAGAGGAAGACGAGGGTGAGGATGAGGAGGCAGGGGGAGGCCGGCACACCGCCACCGCGTGCCGGGCAGGGTCGGGGCAGGTTAGCGGCAGCCGCGGGGCCGCGCACGGCGCCTCGGGGCCGCGCGGCGCGCCCGCTCCCCACTCACCAGTTCTCCTGCATCCACTGGATGGCCTCATGCTCGTTGAACTGCTTCTCGAATTCGTATTCCTGCAAAGTCAACACGGACATGTTCATTGGCCCGGTGGCTGCGCAGCCGCTCCCCGCGCCGAAATGCTGCCTCCTCCTGCCTCCTCCTCGGGAGCCGGGCCCCCGCCGGGGAGCCCCCGCCTCTGGCCTGGCCCGCCCCGCCTCAGCGGTACCCCGGCTTTGGCATGGCACGGCTCGGCACGGCTCGGCTCGGCACGGCTCCGCGCCTCTCCGCCCGGGCCCGCCGGTCTCCTCCTCTTCTGCAGCCGCCGCGCAGCGCCCGGGGGCGGCGCGGTCTTAGTGCCCGCCCGCCGCCACGACAGACACCGCCCGGGACGCCCGCCTCCCGCCGCCGGCACCCCCCGAACCCCCTCGCCCAAAGAGCCGGGGAGACGGCCAGACACCTCCTCACACCCCCCCCCTATCCAAACCTACACCCCCTCAGCCGCCACCCCACCCTGAAATCAAAAAGCACGGGATGAGGTTAAGCAGCACGTCCCTGTCCCCCCCCCCAAAAAAAACAATTAATAAAAAAGCTCCCCAAAATAAAATCCAGCAACCTGCCCTTCTTGCATCTCCGTTCAACATGCACCTGCTCTGCAAGGGAAGGCATTGTCCCTGGGGTGGGCAACGTCCTGTGGGCCCCAGCACTGCTTTTGAATGCCATCAGGTCAATGGGGCCCGTGGAGCGTGGACCCTCGCCTCAGGGACACCCTAAGTGCAGAGCCATCTCGCACTCAGCTCCTCGCAGGGCAGGCAATGTGTGTATGTGCCTTAATTTTCCTCACAGGGCACGCAGTGTGTCCTTAATTTTGTCTTTCCTGCCTCATCTGCCACATGCTGATGTCTCCAGCCGAGCTCCTCCAGCACCCTGGGCATGTTTTACTCTAAGAGTTGGGCTAAAATAGTGGTCCCCACTGGGACCCCACTGGGTTTGCAGTCTGAAGGCAGAAGGATTGCAGCCTTCGTGCCCAGAAAGCCAGACATAGATGTGCAGAGCTGGCACAGCTCGGCACACTCTTGACTCTCCTGGACTTCACTTCTCATTGACACGGAAGTGTGTAACATCACCCAAACCCTGCGAGAAAAAAATGAGTTGGAGCCTCAAGTTGTGGGATATCAACAGCTAACCGGTTTGATGCTTGATGTTTGCATCCTGACTATCATGCTTGTCAGTCATGTTTTTCGACATTTTTTTCTTTTTATTTCCCCCTGACAATTAGAACTCTTCTTTCCTAATGTGGACTGCGTTTATCGCATCATCATCTCACCTGGGTTTTAAACAAAACACACAACTCACACCGAAACAGCAAGGCGGTGCTAAATTATTATTTGTTACTGCTGCACCCAGAGGCCCTTGATGAATCAAGGTCCAGCAGTCCTGTCCTCAAAGAGATTACTGTCTGTATAGACGTGACAAAGGGGGAATTCTTGTTTTCCAGACGGAGAAGGGAAGCTCAGAGAGCTGGAGGAGTTTTCAGGACAGCTTCACATCAGCTTTCCACAGCCACCGAACTGGTTGTTGGAGCGGGGTTTGGGTTAAGCTGCCTTCATTTGCACTCCTGCTCCAAATGACCTGCCCCTAAAGGAGCACGTTGGTCTTCCAGATGTCCACCAGCAGGCAGCTTCAGTGGACGGGGAGGGAAGAAGGAGAAAGACATCTTGTCCACTTCATGGACAACATTTTGTGGATGTTTGGAAGCACAGGGTGAAGCGATCCTCCAGCTGCAATGCTCGGGCTCCGAGACATGGGACTGCTCCTTGCCGTCATGGTGGAGGAGAAATGTCACCTCCTGCTGAACAGTGGGGTGGCAGCGCCCTCATCAGAGCATGTGCCTGTGCTTACTCCAAGGGCAGGCGCCATGAAAGGCTGCAGGTGATACTACTCATGCGTCTGAATAATATTTTTAATAAAGATACGTGGAGAAGTTCATTTGTGATACAACAAATGCCGGCGTACGTTAACTCTTGTGTCAAGAATCATGGAATCACAGAATGCTTTGGGTTGGGGGGGGACCGTAAGGATCATCTAGTTGCAACCTCCTGCCTTGGGCAGGAGCACCTTACATCAGACCAGGCTTTGTGGGCTGCAAGCACACATTGTTGAGCTTCTTGTCAAGCAACACCCCCAAGTCTTTCCCAGAGCTGCTGTCAAACCGTGCCCAGCCTGTACCTGTGCTTGAGATTGCTCCAGCCCAGTTGCAGGACCTTGCCGTTGGCCTTGTTGAACCTCATGAGGTTTGCACAGGCCCACCTCTCACGCCTGCCCAGTTCCCTCTGGCTGGCATCCCTTCCCTCCAGCTTGTTGACTTCACCACATACCTTGGTGTCATCGGCCAACTTGTTGAGAGTGCACTTGATCCCCCTGCCCGTGTCACCAGCAAAGATGTTAAACAGCACCAGTCCCAAAACCACCCTCTGAGGAGCACCACTCATCACCAGTCTCCACTTGCACATTGAGCCATTAACTGCAAAAATCTGAGTGTAACCACCCAGCCGATTCCTAACCCACCAAGAGATCCATCCATCAAAACCATGTGCCTTCAATTTAGAGACAAGGATATTGTGCAGGACAGTGAAAAATACCTAGACTTTGTGCAAGTCCAGGTAGCTGACATCAGTTTCACTTCCCCAGTCCACCAATGCTGTAACCCAGTTGCAGAAGGCCACCAGATCTGTCAGGCCTGATCTGCCCTTTGTGAAGCCATGCTTCACCTCTTTGTTTGAACCTGCCAGTTCCCTCAGGACCCACGGATTCATCTCATCAAGTCCCGTAGACTTGTGCACCTTCAGGTTCCTTAGATGGAGTGACTCTTAAACAAGCAAATCTGGATCCCAGCTTTGAGAGAATATTTGAGTATTATGTACACTTATTCCAATGAGCAGCAAAATATGTTTCTTTTGTCTAAAAGATGGAGTTGTCCATACCCTTTCTTTTAACAAGCTTAAACTCACATTTTATAATCGGACAGGCTATCTTGATGAATAGATCCAAAGGATGTAACAAACCCTCCTGATTTCTTGCAAAACCTGGTCCAATAATTCTTGAGTTAAGCCTATTTATTAGTTTTGTTGTTGTTGTTGTTTATATTGTGAGAGAGCAACAGTGCCACGCTTCAACTTTTTGCCCCAAATAACCCCCCATACAGGTCTTTTTAGTTGTTTACAAGGAAAATATATTTCCACATTTACAGCAGAAGGCCTTATTCTGAAAAAGTGATTGAACGGGACTGAATTTCTGGAGTTACCAGAAATTTTAATTTGAGAAAAAAAAATCAATATCCCCTTTTTGCAAGTCCAAAACATTTTGCTTTAGAAACTTGAGTGGCTTAATGACTTATCCCATCTGATTATTACATGAGTATCTGTTGGGTTGAAGTTGGTGGTTTGGGGTTTCTCCCCCAAGAGAACAGTTGTTCCGAACAGAAGTACCCTGTATGCAAAGTTTCCAGAGTGCATAAATGGACTTCAGCAACCCCAAAGTGTAAGATCAGCCAGAAGCCTTGAGTGAGACCTGCTCCTTTGCCAAAGGTTTCCCAAAGTCCATGTAAGAGCTGGCAAGATGTAACAGAGCTAAACTGAAGGCTGTAACGCGCCTGCAATTTCAGCCTGGAAGGAGCATCTCCAGGACACCAGCTGCTGTCCAGGCTTGGCAGAGGATCTGTGTGGTGTTTGGGGCTCGTTCAGGAGCACTGACATTCAAGTCCTGGCAGTGCTGGAAAATCAGCTGCTGCCATTTCAGGAAACAGAGCCACAAAATGCCAAACTCCGCTGAGATTCAGAAGGGTCTAAAAAGCACAGCGGGGATTTCTCCGGGTTTGCCATAGCTCACAGGACTTCTGCTTAGGTCAAGCAATCTGCAGTGAATCCTTCTTCCCTTGCTGTCCCAGTCCCATATGGGCTACCTGAGAGATCCTCCTCCCACATGGCTATCTGGAAGTTAACACCTCAGCTCACCACCATTTACAAATATTCACGGATACTGGAAGGAGGTATAAAAACCTCCGTGGCCTTGAGGAGCTTGTAAGCCCTGCTTCTAGTTGCTTAGATCAGTTGTATTTGAAAACAGTAAACAAAAATATATAGTCTATTTTAGGGGAATATAACTGTTACGCACCATTTTTAAAGTAATTTGATTACTTCTCAGATGAAAGCAGTACCTTGAAGTGAAACTTGTAAATACCTTGCGTGAGAAGGGATGTGGAGAGAATATAAAGTTTCAAAATGAAATGTTCAAAAGACAGACAACACACAACCTTAGTCAGTCCTTCTGCACACATTCATGTACATACTTGTATTTTTTTTTCTCCTATGGGTTCCTTGTCTCATTTAGTAAACGGCCAGTTATCAAGAATTACTTTTTAATCCCCCTCATTCCATGTGTCTCCTAAGGCTGTACAAAATGCGTGGCAGCTAAATGCTGCGTTTTATACTGGATAGACATTAATGCCATTTCCATTTTGCCCAAGACCCTTTGGTTGAATAATACAAGCAGGTTCGTCCAGGATTTACAAAGAACTTTCTAATCAGGTTGGGCACCTTATCATCATAATTCCCAAGCAAATACTTTTTTTCTCCCTGTCACAGTGTTAAATTATTACAGAAATCATTAGGCTTCTATTGCTGTAAGGAGCAATTTTGAATAGTTTGCCGTACCGATGTATAGTCTGGACTGAACTCTTAGCTGCTAAACTCTTAGCAGCTGCTGGGAAATGAGGTGCTATATTGCTGACAAGTCAACATAAGGTATAGTAAGTGGCAATGAGAGATGGCATCATGATTTAAGCATAGCATCAATTACTAAAACAAATAAACTTGAAGGAGGCCTGTGTGTTTAAAGCCTTTTTTTTTTTCCAGCTGCATCAATTAAAGGATTTAATTCCTTTCCACTTGAAAGCGAAACAGTGTGCAAATAATGGAAGCCATGGAAAACTGGGGGTTCCTGCGTACCCCATAATCTAGAAAAAAAATAAAAAAATCAGTGGTGCTCTTGGATGAAGGTAATGGCAGCTGGTATCACGAATGAAGAAGGGAGGCCTCCCTAGGACTACTAGCCAGTCCTGACCGGTCCTACAAAACAAAATGAAAGCTTTCATCAAGTGCCAGGGAATAAACAAAAGAATGGCCAAGGGCTGTTTATCGTCAGCCCAAGTCTCTCTGTCAAAGCAGGCCTGCAAATCGGGTTAGTGTTGTGCCACTGCATTACGCCTGGACTCAGCCACTGACAGCTGGGAAGTTGCTGGGATGGAGGCTGTGGTGAGGCTGAGCAAACCCCGTGAATAAACTGCTGCACTTGGGCAGCATCAGCTCGTAATAAATCATTAGCTAGCCCCAACCAGAATTAAAATGTCGTAAAGGAATTTAAAGCAGAGTTATTGTGTCATCCTTCAGATCTATAAAGTAACCCATGTCCCAACATACTCCTGTGCTGTTGTACTACAGTTGCCAAAGACAACAGCTTGATCACATACTCAAAAACCACCCGACTGCTCTGAAACCACCAAGCTCTAATCTCACCTGCAATATTTTTAATATTAATGCAGCTCGTGCCAGTTACGAGAGAAACGAAGACAGACAGAGGTAAACTGCAGCTTAAGGGCCCGGCAGCAGCTCCAGGGCGCAGCTCTCTTGGGTGGCTCAGCCAGAAGTCTGCCCCTCCTGATGGACAGGGCAATGGCTTACATTGGACCGATAGCATCTCTCTGTGGTTACAAGCAGGGCAATTACAGCAGCGTCTTCACATGGTTCACGTTCTCAGCCCCCACCCTCAGCATTTTCTGCAGTCACAAGCAGCAGACGCATTTCTGGTTTGTGCTTAAGCTATGGGCCACAGTTCCGTGGCAAGAAGTGGAAAACCTTTTGTGGTTACAAAGCGTGCAAAGTCTTGCGCATAAAATGCAGTCCAACAGCAAGACCTCCCACATTACAGCCATTTCCATTTAAATCACAAAAACTCTATTTCCCATCTTTCCATACACTAGTAGCAGTTCTGAGGATGCCCCAGATGGTATTCATTCATAGGCAAAAGGCATGATTTTTTTTTTTTTTTTTTGGTCTACATTTTCTGGAAATATATCTGTAGTGTTTCGTCTCTACAAGCCAGGGAGAGAACACCACTGAAAGCTTACTTTCTTCTCTGGACTCCTGGGTTTGATGCTACCAGTAGATTTGAGAGGAAATAAATTCCTCTTCCTTGCTAAGAGGTCAACAAAAATGATCTATTTTTTAAGGGAAGGAGGCGAGATAGAGCAGTGAAAGGCAAAAAGGTCGGATGTGAGCACACGAGCCTGTAGCTGGATGCCTATGCTGGACCACCTAAGTCTGCATGCTGAGTCTACAGAAAAGGTTGGAAGAGGAATGGTTTTATAAATGGTTTTATAAGAGAGTTTTATGATGCTTGGTGCCGGGTGGCAATACATGTGTTTGCTTGACATTCCTACATATTACTTTTTAATTGTATTAGGTTAAAAATGGGAAGGGTGGTTGAAATGGCCTTGAAATGAAGGGTGGGCTCTGTACAACCGTGCTCTGAAACTAATTCATTCTTACACAGCAGTGCAATAAAGTCACAGGAGTAGAAGGTATTGCTTCAAGTGATCAGTGCTCTTATTGCATGCGTGTATTTATGGGTAGGCATGTGCATATTTTGGGTGATGAGCGAGGAGAGATACAAAGGCACCAATGAGTGTGTGTACCTCAGCCTTAACTTCCCATACTTCCTCACACTCTGAACTTCTTGAAAGCTTTTGTCTGTGTAGTCACCTCCTTTAAAATCTTTAGCTCTACATAGCAAAGTCACTTGCTCTGTGCCATCTGGAATCTGTGCAAAAATAGTCTGTAAAAGAACTTTACTTTGCAATTTAGAGTTATGTGCTCTTTAGAGTACAGGAAAGAAAAGTCACGGAGAAAAGTAGTTGTATAGAAAAGCAGTTGCACAGAGAATCTCATTTCAAAGGTCTGCCTTTAATTTTTAAATATGTCTTTGAATATCTTCTGAACCATACAGGTATTTTTTGGCCTCAGAAGTACTTTTTGTTGGCAGTGGGGGAAAAAAAAAAAAAAAAAAAAAAGGTCTGTGTAGCATTAGACATGAAGAAATAAGAGCAAATTAAGATGATAACTGCCAGAATTTTTGTGGGAAGTCAGTGGGGTCAAGAGGAAGCGTTTGTACCTAGTCACACATTCACTCTGTTGTTACTATTTCAGAGGCATGGGGAATTCTGTGGGTAGGCGCTGCCACTTCTACTCCAGCCTGGTACTACCTGATCTCCCAGGCAGTTTTATCAGTGTAGATGGAGCTGTGCTGTGCCAGCGCTGTCATATTAGTCACTTTGGGCTCGAGGCACTTTCAGAGACATGGGTGAGATGTCCTCCAGCATCCCACCTGGCCTCCTGCAGCTGTTCCTCTGAATTTTGCATTCTGCCAGCCCCAGGGGTGTGCTGGCTGCCCTAGCCCACTGACCTCTGGAAGCAGACCTCTACATTTGGGTACAAGAGCAACGCCTGCCTACCAAAAGCGGTTTGCATTCCACCAGAGGTGCCACAGGAGTGACTCTTCTGGAGGCTGCTGGTCATGTGAAGGATGAATGCTACCTAGGGAGAACAGGTCATCCTGCTCTCTGCACCCCAATGGATTGCCACACCAGCAGGAGAAGACTGCCTGGGTGGAAGGGTTGAGCCAGCCTTGTTGCCACAGAAGGGGAGTTTCTGCTGCCTGCTCTCCTGTTGGTCATGCACCGGCCCGGCTTCCCCACCTCTGGCACTCCCCTGGTCCCTCCATGAGCTGATTCAGCTCATTAAAGGGGATAAGCCACCTAAAAAAAAATTAAGTAAACAGCTTGTGAAGTGAATTGCATAGGACTGGTGTTGCCCAAGGACAAGTCTGCAGGAGCATAAACTTACAGCAGAAACAACTTCCCACTAGTAAGAGCAGGGTGCTTGAAACAGATTAGCCCTGGGGCAACTATTCCAATTAGGAGGTAAGATTGGGTTTGCTTGGCTTGATTGACCTGCACTCAGTGTGAGAGAGGGCCCTGTTGCAAGTCATCCTGGTTTGGAAACCAGGGTTTTCAGCGTTCTGGTATTGTGGATTAAGCCATTATTTGTCCTATGGGCATAAGGTGGGATGTGAATACAACTGTTTAAATGTTATTGAATATGAAGAAAGGATGATAAAATGTGCAACTGCTGTGTTTTTTTTCTTTTCTTCTTTTTTTTTCTTTCTTTTTTTTTTTCCCCTCAGCAATCTAGGTTTTTTCCCCACCTATCTGTAGAACTACCTTCCTACAGAAAGGCGTAGAAATATATCACTGTCTTTGACCTTGTACTCATTTTTCAAGTAATTTCCTTCTCCCCTTTCCAGGACAACACAAAAATGAGAGAAGAGTTTGCCAGCATCATCACAATTATCAGATTATCATTCTGATAATCATCACGATTGTCAAAGGAAGGTTTGAACAAGCACAGGTCAGGCATGACCACTGATCACCAAGAGGAGCTGAGAAAGGCAGAGTCTTTCAATTTCTGCCCAGGGTTCTTCACTAGCTTCCTGAGGAAAGGATGGCAAATAAATACACACATTTCTTATCTGAGCACCTCACCTGTTCAAACCAACACCATACAGAAAGGAAAATGACTTTATCACTTGCTTCATGAGCATTAATTTTGTCACTAGAAGACCGTGGCCCAAGCTCCAAAGGTCAGAGTCCTTAATTACTGAGATCATTGGAATATTTGTTGGACTTCAGTCAGACTTCAGACAAGTACAAGCACAATCTGTGATTACTCCACAAAACTGAGAAATGAAGATTTGCATTCATTGACCCTAAATGGGTTGATGGTAAAGTTGCCGGGACATTTCTGGTATTTCTCTGCTTCAGCTTTTCTCTGAAAACCAAAACTACCAACAGATATATTGAGACTAAATTCATTACTGAGTTTTAAAAGTTTGGAAAGCCTCAAAAGGCAATTGTTATGATTCCTTTTGGTAGGGAGGTACAAAGCATAACTATAATGTTGCCTATCTGCTACATGCATTGTCCTAAGAATTACGAAGTGTCACACACGTATTGTTAATAGTCTAAATGCTTGTCTGTGATTGCGGTCACCAGTGAAGAAAGACCTAGATGCCGAGGCACTGCAGCAAGGTGTTAATTACTACCATGTTGCATAATGTCAGTGTTTTGCTTACCATGATTATCTACTGAGACACACAGAAAAAACTCAAGGCTTTTAATCATGCTGCAGAGGCAGAGCCCTGCCGGGGGGAACCACGGAGCTAAAGTAAGCGTTGCGAGGCACTGCAGGATGGCTCCCTGAGTAAGGAAGGCATGTCTCCTGATCTGTGTGTCCCCAAAAGTTGTGTATCGGTGTCCCTGCACACACTGTCACAAAAGGTGTCCCCTTCTTCTGCTTGGGCCCCTCTGAGCTGCCACAGGGACTGTTGGAGGGGAAAGGGGCAGAGCCCATGTGCCCCTTTGGGAGCTGGGGTGGCAGCCGAGCCACCGAAGTCAAAGCTGATGGTTTTTTTTTATTATTATTTTTTTCTCAGTGAAAAAGAGAAATCCCTGAGGCGGGTTGGGAACCAGCCAGCCCCAGCCGCTGAGCTGGGCGGCTGTGCCCCCTGCTGGAGCCCGCGGAGCTGAGGAGGGAGCAGAGGAAAGGCCAGGCCCCAAAGCAGGCCCAGGCGCAGCCATGGAAAATGGCGCTCTGGGAGCAGGGTGGTAGGCCAAGAGATGTCCTCCACGAAGCCAGTTTGCTCGTGAGAGACAGATTCGGGTTAAGGGCCGGAGCCACCAGGGTTGTCTTTTACTCCGGTGCAAGTGCTTAGCTGTGTGGAGAGTGGCGGAGGTGGGCATTTTCCTCCAGAAGAGCCCCTCTGCTGTGACTCCCTGGAAGTGTTTTCCTCTGCTGACAGCAGTGTTGGGAAGGGCTCTAAGGAAGGATTTCAACTTCCCGTCCAGTGCCAGCATGCCAAGTCATGTTTTCATTAGATAGTTTTGCAAAGACCTCCTAGGGACCAAAATGAATAATAAAACGTGTTACTGGCTTTCTCTCTCTCAGTTGCCTTTATTGACGCACATAATGTGCAATTGGGGATAGTTTCTGCTCTCACAAGAAGGGGTGTGGATCACCTTGAATTTATCTCAGAATAGTTTAGCATTTCCAAGAGGAGACTTCTCATTACAGATAAGCTGCTCCATAGCAGTTAATACTCATGCACACTCACGATTTATAGGGTCCATGCACAGCAATGGGACAGATTTTGATCTAATTGCAGGCTGATACTGGAAAATCCCCCCATTAATAGTATCCTAGCATTAGTGAAAGCTTCCAGACCGACTTTCTATGGGCAGTCTAAAATGTCCCCTCTGGAGCCCTGAAGCTGGTGCTACACATGTCTATGCTGTGGATGCTGCCTAGGTAAACAGACTTGGAAGCTTATCAGTCCCACAGCTTATGTAGGTCCCAGTTGATAAGATTCACTCAGATAAATAGGAAACAGAAATATGTTTTCCTTATTTGTTTTTACAGTCCTCAGACAGTGACAGGATTTTAGGATCCCTTCCCGTTTCATTCCATTTCCTGATTTGTTGATCTGACACCTATCACCTTTCAATTCACTACAAACTAGCAAGCCTTGATATTGGAATAGGTAGGAAATGAAGATGACAAACAGAACTACACGCTCTAGATTAAGTTATTACTCCAAATTAAAAACAAACAACAACAACAAAACCAACACAACAAATACCAAACAGAGCAGAAAGAAATCACATCTTTCTACCCATCTGCACGCACATGCCCCAGAACTTTTTAAACACGCTTGGCATTTTGTACTTCTGCACCACAAATTTTTGTGAGTATGTTGGCCTAAATACATTCTTGGTGTAACTCCAGTGACATTAATTCCTGGCTTTCAGAAGGGCTACATTAAACATCGAAGGTTTAATGCACTTGCTGCGATCAGCACTGCTCAGTGGAGATCTTCATCATTCTCAGTTTCTGGCAAAGTGGTCCAATTGGCTGTGAGACTGTACTTGTGGCTTGTGTCGCCTGGGTGGATCTTTGGAAATACCCTGTGAAACACTCTACCTAAGTGCATTTACAGCAGAGCCCTGAATTTCCACAGAAGCCCCAAGGCTTTGTCATCCAACCCTCACTCTTGTGTTGTGGTGGCCAGAAAGAAGATCTGGAATGAAATCAACCCCCTTGTGAAATCTATGGCAAAACTCCTCACCTGTTTCTTCTTCACAGAGGAACCTATGCTCAGGGTTTGAAAGCAAAGACCAGCAGCAGCAACTACTAAAGATCCATGAAGAGAGGAGAGAAAGGAGACCAAAGGAAAAGTGGAATTATTCCTGGGAGACTGTTTTAAAAAAAACTATATTCATTCAGCTATGTCAGCATTGATGTATAGAAATACTTAAGAGATCATTTTCTTTTCTATACCTGTGTGATAAACAAACATGCATCTTACCTTAAGATACACCTTATTAAAGGTAAACAACATGTATCTTTAATATAACGCATTTCCTAGGTATTTTGTTAAATACAATGTAGTGTGCGATAAAATAGTATTTTGTATATTGTAACCTGTTTATAACACAGAGATAAAGGAGTTCCAGAGATGAATTCAGTGATGTATTTATGTACATAAATCAGAATTTACCATAGACATGCCTTTCATTTTTGACAGCTGGAACTAAGGACAGTTTTGCTACTGATTTTCAGAAGGCATTCACCTGCAATTTCAGCCTGGAAGGTCATCACCCTGTTTTTCTGGCAGGACAAACCCACTCTACAAAAACCTGTGCAGTGGCTCAAGCTGCAGGGAAGACTGAATAAAAGTACACGATGATTACAGAAATGGAGGTTTCTGACTTTCATCGCCTATCTTTAGCCTGTGTCCTCCTGCTGGCCATAATAATCACCACCTTGATCCAGCATCCTCACGTTTCCAGAACCTGGCTGGCAAATGGTGACCTGAGTCAGATGTTAGGGAGCTGAAGCCATCACCTGGTGGTTGATAGAAGTGGCATAAGGACCTTACTAGCAGAAGACACTTCAAGGTCAAGTCCTGCTTTATAGATAATGAGCACACTTTTACTCCTTAGGTAGAGTATTTCAGTGATCTTCTGGTACCAAAGGCCCAGGTGATCCTAATTTTGACTTGTCTAATTTGACCAAAGCTAGTACTAACATTTTTTAAAGCCATCTGTCTTTACCAAAATCAAGTCTTCAAACATGCACTTTGTCATTTTCGTAACTTATTTTCTTAAAAAGCAAAAATTATTTCAGATCAGTTTTTTTGTTGTTTTTTTTTTTTTTTTGTTTGTTTTTGTTTTGTTTTGTGTTTTCGGAGCTAGGGACTATTTTTTCTTAGGTGCTCTTGTATTACTAAGAAATAGTAATATAATATAACGGGACTGCCATCCAGAGTTAAGTAATACATTATTATTACAATATTATTTATTATTGTTGTTATTATTGTTAATTATTATTGTCATCATACAAAGCTGTCCTGGAAAAACATGACTGGCAATCACAAGCCTGAGTTCTCCTGCAATAAATACAGTTACTTTCTCCAGAGCTGGATTTGGCCTATTTCAAAAGACACTGAAACAGGAAAATAACCTAATTTCTTGGTGTGAGAACATTCCAGTGGGAAGGTTTGCAGTCATTACCTTTAAAAAATTAGGCTTTTTCTCTGTGACATTTTCTAATGAAAGTTCATAATCAGTAATTGCAGCTGTTTTCTGGTAAGATTAAAACCAGTGGGGGGAGGGAAGAGCAGACAAACCCCCCCCTTCTTTTTTTTTTTTCACTACACAATGCTGAATTAACTGAACACGAAATGCTTTGCAAATGTGTGTCTGTGCCAGTGAAATTTAGGAAGGAGGAAAGCAAGATCTCTTAGGCAGGTTTGCTGCCTGCCCCGCTTCCCAGTCACTTGGCAGCTCTCTCCCCTGGGGAAAAGATGCCAGGGAAAGCTAGTCTGCCTGGCATACACATCCCTGACAGGTGGGCAAAAATTCTGGGGACTTCCATGGCTGAAGACTTGAGCAGAGCCTGCTATGCAGCCCACGTCAGTCAAGGGTGAGGATGTCTTCAGTGCCGACAGCGGGGACTCAAGAGTGGTTTGGCTTTCCTCGAGAATCAGGGCAAACCCAAACCGTGAAATCACCAAATCCTCAATGGCATAGGATTGCATTTCTCTGCCTAGACTTCTGATTTTGGATGAATCCCTAATTGCATTAGGAAGGGAGTTATGAATGATGGCCAGAAAGGCAATCAGAAATGTTCTCCAATGGTAAAAGCCTGGGTTTCATTATGAAAGGCTCCCCTGCTTGTCAGCAAAGCCCTCCATTCACTATATTGTATTTAAAAACATACACTGCTTGCATAGCCTTGATTTTTCCAGCATTTAAGGTTAATCAACCAGTGGAAAATAGAATTTCACCTCCATAACAATGGTAACAAGATGACAAAATGATTTATTTTTTCTTGTTATTTTCTTTCAGTGCCAAAGCTGCTCGTGCTCCCTGGACAACAAACTACCAGGATTTATTAAACTAATACTAATAAAATCTAATAGTCACGGGGAAATTGCTGAGTGAGTAGCAAGAACATGTAAATATTACTGTTAATGGAATATTCTAGCTGCTACAGAACTTGAGAAAAAAGAGGTGCGATTGCTTTTTACTGCCTCTGGGCACCCCCTAATTGCGTACTGTAGTTATAAGCATGTTTCCTTAGCTAGTGCAGGGGGTAGGTGTGTAACAAGAGTGAACTGTAATGGTAACTCAGCACAACAAGCATGTCACCTCTCTTTTTTTTCAAGGGCACTGGTGTCTTACAGATGCCCAGTTGGTGGCTGTGTGAGCTATCTGCTCATCCAGTGTGGATGCATCCGGCTGCTTCAGCAGCTGCACACAATTTAGAGGCGATACGGGGCCTGTGTAGCTATCATTTTTGCTGTGCTACAGCTGAATCTGTGAATAATGGAGACCATAACTGTGTGTGTCAGATCTGAAGACTGATGAAATTGTGACTGATGATGCAATAGAAGTTATTGCTACGGAAGGAGAAGCATTTCAGCATTGCATTCCCATGACAAGTCCGTGGCCTCATCAGCACATTGGGCAAAGCAGCTGATGTAATCACAAGTGACAGCTTGAGGTTCCTGGGCTCCTGAGGTCTCCAAAATGACTTGAGATTCACAGGCTGGCCTGGTTTCCCCCTCTGGCAAAAAGGAGGAGCTCATGCCCTGATGCTTACCTTGGCCGTGGTGGGGAACATCAGTCGTGCAGCCCCTTGAATGATGAGGAAAACCTTGTCAGCCCCAGCCAGCAGGTATCAGAGTGGTACATCGGCGATGTTCAAAAAGGCATTCAATGAGCCTCAAAAAGGCCTGGGCTGTGCACTGAGCTGCTCGGGGCCACAGCTGCACCAGACCAGCATGGGAAGGCTGTCTGCAACCTCTTATAAACACAGCAAAAGAAATTCCTCACATGCAAATACAATCAGACTTATATCACGTTCTTGTTTCTCTTGTTCTCTTTCTTTTTTTTTTCTTTTTCTCCTTTTCTTTTCTTTTCTTTTCTTTTCTTTTCTTTTCTTTTCTTTTCT